>OZ024833.1:47234537-47796530 GCA_964016985.1 Anodontia alba | reverse complement strand
ATATATATATATATATATTTATTCTTGAAAATGAATTAAGAATTATCGGTTACATTCAAATTCGCAATTCATTCACTAAGTGTTGAAGATACTTCCATCTATAATTATACAATTTATATCTCTTTTTATTTGCTACAAAGAGATTAACTTCTTAGATATTCACCTTATTCGGCTCTAAGGCAATGATGAACTCTATAAAACTATTGTTATTTCTAAGAAGAAAAATATACAAGAAATCTAAAATTTTTCTTCTTTCCTCCCCTGTTTTTCTACATGCTCCCGATATGTAATCAGCATGTAATCTAAGGAGTAAATTGATAAGAAAGTAGCAATGGATCCTTTCTACTTTCTATTAATATTTCATTCGTAAGGTATCGGAAATCTACACGAATCAGATAAATAAATTAAGAGTTTATTTATTTATCTGCTACCTCTCTAGTTTACTACGATTTAAAAAATTCTAGTTGAGATACATATTTCCTTTTGCCTTTGTACATGGAAAATAGTTGATCCGTTAAGATATTATTCTATTTTATACTATCTTTTGATTGATTATATAAGAGTCTAGGTCAGTCGTGCTCTGTCTAAACTCTACTATAAAATAAAAAATAAGAAAATCTTATATTTAGGCATATATATATTTCAATACGTTCTTTACTTTGCCTCTTTTATTTTTCTTCTGGATCTTTTAAGACTACGATAATAATATACCAAATAATTTTATCTCAGTTAGAATCTATTACGCTGAAGATTCTTCATCTGGGAATAATAATTTTATAATGATTACGATTAGAAATTATTTAGGAAGGTTTAAAACTTATAATCACTAGACCCAATTAATCCACGTATATTATAGGTCTACCTTATCCTTATTGAGGAATAGCCTTGCTTCGACTAGCTCTATACCTCTAATATTTTACTTATAACTAAAGTCCATGTCAATCAAAATTTTCTCGCACCCTTGGTATTGACAATGGATATATATTTAGTAAAGGCATTAATTATTCAGTATGTGACCGATTATTATTGCCTAAATTAAAATTATATACAATACTTTCCTTTTAATTTTTTTTATTGACTTTGTAACTATTCAGAAACTGTCAAAGTCAATCATTTCCTTCCTCTAAATTTACCGAAGCCTTAGATTATGTTTATATATAATTTTAATATATGCTTAGAGGTTAATTAACGATATTTTACCTCATAAAAGCAGATATTATCATTTTCATATTAATCATCCCTTTGTTCTACTATGAACGTTCTAGGCTTAGACAAGAGGGAAAACATCCTTAATTACGAGTTGGTAAAGAATTAAGATACACTTCATTATCTCTTTACCCCCCTTTTTTATGTTTACATTCGTTAAAGGGATCATACTTCTTCTCGCTAAGAGTTCAAGTTCAGTTTGCGAGTAATGCAAAGATTAATATCTTGATTTCCAGTTCGCATCAAAAATGGTCTATATATATAGATAAATATCCTTTCCGAAACTGGATATTTATTCTTTCCACAAAATAGTCATTTCAAGACGTTTCGATGATTTTGAAATGCACTGCCTCAATTCATAATATAGAATTTGTTTATATAAACTTCACAACGTAGTAAGTGCCGCACCTACGTTCCTGGTCATAGGACTAGAGTTAAGAATACTGCTATCCGATCATTTTGTCAAATTATTCAGATTATTATTATGTCAGATCTTACTTTTTGTGATACGTTTTGGACATACTGAAAGTTTTTTCCGATTATACATTTGGTAAATAAACTTTCGAGTAGCATTTACACTTTTAAACATTCAGATTATTTGATAATAGTTGGAGATAATACATTATACCGATAGATATATATCTATCTTCATTATTTATCTTTCTCAACTTATTTTTAAGTTAGACTGACCTTCTCGCTACGTTCCCGGTCTAAATCTAGCTAACATTATGGACCAGTCACTTTTTTGTTACAGATAAAATATTTCCTAAACAATATTTTAACCGTTCTTCTCAGTATTCAGAGCATAACGACTTCATGAATACTTGAAAATAATTCAATTCTATGCTTGTTAAGCTAAGCCTAAAATAAGCTCTAGTTTTTCAAATGGATATCATCCTCCGATTCAGTTCATGGGAGATACATCCATTTAGATCCCATTACCTCTATTTCAATCATTCAAAATTCTAATGACTAAGTACTCATTTTCTACGTACGAATACAGAATAACAAGTCACCGTTGCTGCATATTGGTTAAAGATTAAACGAATTTTATCTTAAACCTATATGACGTTAAATTAATAATTACCTATATTATTTCATATTTATACATGTTTTTACCCTTGCGTCAGGGATCGTGTAATAATATTATTTTATTACTCTCTATGGTTTACGCATAGATCTCGAGATATATAAGGTATATATAAATTTTTTTTCCTGAATTCTTTTTCGAGTACGTAGTTTGATATTTCAGGAATTACTAATTATGCAGAAATAGATTTTATTCTATTAATATTCAATTCTAAAAATTTAATTGAATATTTATCTATAAAATTCCGGGCAGTAATTTTATAACAAGTTATATGTTTAATAATTCCTTGCTTAATATATAGTTACGCTTAACCTTTTATTTATAACAGGAATTTGTTCCGTAGTATAATTTTAATTTAGTATTCATATATTTCTTACTATTCTTAAATATGTGCATAGAATAGTAATACTATCTCTTAACTTATAAATTAAGTATTTTAGAGATTATTAATCAGTACTATTGTATAATCTTTCGTCAGAAATTATCATACTATTACATTTTTCTCTGAGTCCTTCTCTTTTCTGAACATTTTGATTCGTCTTTTAACATTTCTTGATTTCCATGATTATTTACTCATGAGTACTTTTCATGGCAATCTTCTGGCATAGAAAGATTCTATCCAGTTTAATTATTGTTTAATCTTAGCAATACGTTAAGATTTAGCCAAAATTTGACTGTCTTACAGTTAGCTGTGATCAGCCTTATTCTTATCTCTCTTATTATCTGTCAAACTCTACGTTATGATGTTGACAGTCTCTTCTTATTATTTTGTCCAGGACATCAAATGCTTTTATATGTCCATGACAAAAGTAATTATCAATAATTTAGGTTGCTTTTCCTCCCAGCAGTCTTACGCAACCTCTGTATTATCTTATTGCTTGACTAAAATTCGTAATACAATTAGTCTAGCAATAACTTTAACCATTATTTTTGTGTATACCTTTTCCTTCTGATGGATAACTGAGTTATAATTAAGTTAACTCCATCTACTTTTTATTATCTACCCTCCTTTAGTTTGATCAAAGGAGAATAATTATACCACATCATGGTTATTTCAAGTCTATGTCTGTTTATCGGAAACGGTCCTATCGCTCCAATTAACAGACTCTAATTAGTTTATAATTCTAATAGCTTAGACTATTACAATTAGATAGCGTCACATATCTAGAATTTTATTCAAAATATCTACATATGTCAGTTATCTATAGGAAACTCCACCGTGTTGACATTTCCTTATTTAAATCAAGACCCTAGAGGGACTACTTATGGTCTTGGCTTTTATTTTACAAATTTTGTCTCGAAAATATTATCTCTATATTCCTAGCTTACACTGCAATGGAATATTTAGGTTATGTTTCAATGACTCCTTTTTCTTTTTGGAGCCAATTGTTGATTCCCAAAAAAAAAAAAAAAAAAAAAAAAAAAAAGGGGGCGGGGGGGGGGGGGGGGGGGGCTGTAATGTAAGATCTCTGAGACTTAAGAACTGGCTTTCTCTAGAGTCTACTATTATGTATATATAAGGTTGTGGGGGGGGGGGGGGTGTAATGTAAGATCTCTGAGACTTAAGAACTGGCTTTCTCTAGAGTCTACTATTATATATATATAAGGTTGTTAGATTATAACACCTTAAAGATATGTTATATTGTGAATCTAGATCATTCTTTCTATTTAATATAGAATTAGAATGTATCTGATTCCTTAGAGTTTCCTGAGTCTTTAACCAGAAGTGGTGAGATATTATTTATTTGGTGTTAGAATTAGGAGAGCACCTCCCTCCTATTCTTCGAATTCTAGCACATTATCTATAGGTTAATGTATTATGAAGTTAAAATGAAGTTTTTTTTTAAAAAAGTAAAACGTATTTTAACGAGTAATACTTAACCTATAGATAATCAATTATCTCCCTCCTACCACCCTCGCTTATCTCTCCCAACTGTTTCTATTGTTTTACACATAAAAGAAACTGACACGTGATCAACTGAGCGGGAAGAGTTATGTCACACAGGTAACTACCTAAGGGGCCTTCTGGTTTAAGACTTTAATTAACGACAAAAAGGTCGTTTTTCTGTGGAAGGTGTGAAAACAGAAGAGAATAGCACATTATCTATAAGCTAAGTATTACTCATTAAAATACGTTTTACTTTTTTAAAAAAACTTCATTTTTTGTATTTCACCTGGCTAATTTGTGGCAATTAATTACTCAAAGTTGATTCACACTGATATTATCCGTCTTGCAATACAAACAATAGTAAACTTTCATCGCTCCTAAAAGCCATATCCTCAATATGTTTTGGAAGTTTGAAACGGCAATTTGTTTGGACCACTATATAGAGTGTATGACCAGAACAAGAGGCCCATGGGCCACAACGCTCATCTGAGTTAATTGCTGTGTTAATCAGGTCATTTACTCATCATTCCCTATCAGTCTGTCAAGTTTCAAGGCAATGGCTTAAACAGTTTTTGAGATATATTGCTTACGAGGGATGTTCGAAATGAATTGCTTATTGTCCTCTAGCTCGATATCCACCTGGGGCATGATAAAAACCAATACATACCTGTATAGGGTTATTCAATATCTACACAATGGTGTATAAATGTACATGTTAGACTAAGTGTAAGACATAAAAGTTGCCATTTGACTACACGCAGTCATTGACCACTGCAGTAAAAATGGTTGGTAGAAGCGTCGACAAAAAAGGTGAAATACGGGCTTACATCAAGGCTCGCTCAAAACTTGGTTGTTCTTCGAAGAAGCTGATGACTGAAATTTCTACTGCTTTTGGACCTTCTTGTGTGTCTTATGACACAGTTCGGCGGTGGAAAAAGAAATCTGAGTCTGGTGTAGAGTCCATCAAAAATGCACCGAAATCAGGTAGGCCAAAATCTGCATCTCGTAAAGAAATCGTTTCCAAAATAAAGGAAATCATTGAAGGAGATGCCATATTTACAGTTCGTGATATTGCACGAAAGGTAGGCATATCACTATCAACGGTTCACCTTATTTTGAAGAAACATTTGAAAGTCAGAAAAATTTCTGCTAGATGGGTGCCACATCTGTTGACTGACGAGCAAAAGAGGCAACAGGTTAAAGTGGCCAAAAAGCTGCTTCAAATGTTTCCAAAATATGACAAAAAGCAGTTTGCCAATGCCGTCACAGGTGATGAAACCTTGGTCAATTATTTTGAGCCCATCAGAAAGGTTAGCAATAAGATCTGGGCCACTAAACACAGCAAACGCCCAATAATTGCCAAATGTTCTTTGAGTACATAGAAGGTTTTGCATGCAATCTTCTTCTCTGGTGAAGGAATCGCAATAAAAGTGCCAGTGAAAAAGGGCAAAAGCATCACCGGAAAGTACTACAAAGACGTAGTACTGAAGAAACTGAAAAAGTATTATCAGAAATGACGCCCGGCCACTGGTTTTAAACATGTCCATCTTCTACATGACAATGCCTCAGCTCATACCTCCGCAATAGTTACGGCGTTTTTGAAGAAAGAAAAAGTAACTGTTTTGCCTCACCCCCCGTATTCCCCAGACCTTGCCCCATGTGATTTCTTTTTGTTTCCGAAATTGAAACCATTCCTTGCTGGGCGGAAATACCAGTCCCGACAGGCACTTGGATCTGCCATTCATCAGTACCTTATTACTGTGCCCAAATCAGCGTACCATGACGCCTTCAAGAAGTGGATACATCGGCTGAAACTTTGCATTTCTAGCCACGGGGAGTACTTCGAGGGCATGAAATGAGTACTTTTGGGCTAACTTGAAATTTGAAGTCTCAAGATAGAAATAAGCAATTCATTTTGAACATCCCTAGTATAAGGTTAAAATGCAGAAATTTTCAAAGGGCCATAAGTAAAAAAACAAAAAAAAAAAAAATCAGATTTTTTTCAGAATTTAATTGGGTCATCTTATCCTGTCCTTTAAAGGTTTTTTTTTTTTCTATTTTGAGCTCTGGCAACCATTTTGTTCAGCAGAGCAGAACCATTTTAGCAAGTTTTGGTAAAGGGGCATAAGAGGAACATTGATGTGAAATTATTTTGAAATCCAGCCACTGGCCACGGAGATGTTGTTTAAAAGTTTTTCTACTTTTAGTTCTGGTGATCATTTTGTTCAGCAGAGCAGAACCATTTTGGCAATTTTGGTAAAGGGGGATAAGAGGAACATTTCTGTGAAATCATTTTGAATCAGGCCACTGGCAAAGGAGATATTTTTAGCTCTGGTGGCCATTTTGTTCTGCCAAGCGGAACTATTTTAGCAATTTTGGTAAAGTGCCAATAGAGGAACACTTCTGTGAAATAACTTTGAACTCGAGACACTAGCTGCGGAGGAGATGTCTTTTAAAGGTTTTTCAATTTTTAGTTCCAGCAGCCATTTTGTTCAGCCAAGCGGAACCATTTAGCAATTTTGGTAGAGGGCCATTGGAGGAAGACTTCTGTGCAAATATTTTGAAATAGGGTCATTGGCCAAGGACGAGATGTGGTTTGAATAATTTCTATTTTTAGCTCTGGTGGCCATCTTGTTCAATGGAGCTGAACCATTGCGGCCATCTTGGGTTTCTGATCGACACAATTTTAGCTTGTTTCAATCCAGAAGTCATCCTGTTGCTACAGAGCAAGGTTCAGTTCAAAGCGACCAAAGGTTTGGGAAGAAATGTCGAAAATTGATTTTCAAGATGGCGGCTGTAGCGGCCATCTTGGATTTTCTATAGGCTCATTTAGCTATTTTTTGTCTACTAAGTGCCGTAATGCTCATCAATAGGTTTTTTTTTCTATTTTTGCTCTGGCGGCCATTTTATTCTGCCAAGCGGAACTATTTTAGCAATTTTGGTAAAGTGCCAAAAGAGGAACACTTCTGTGAAATAATTTGAACTCGGGACACTGGCTGCGGAGGAGATGTCTTTTAAAGGTTTTTTAATTTTTAGCTTTTGCAGCCATTTTGTTCAGCCAAGCGGAACCATTTTAGCAATTTTGGTAGAGGGCCATTGGAGGAAGACTTTTGTGCAAATATTTTGAAATCGAGTCATTGGCCAAGGACAAGATGTCGTTTGAATAATTTCTATTTTTAGCTCTGGTGGCCATCTTGTTCAATGGAGCTGAACCCTTGCGGCCATCTTGGATTTCTGATGAACACAAGTTTAGCTCGTTTCAATCCAGAAGTCATCCTGTTGCTACAGAGCAAGATTTGGTTCAAAGCGACCAAAGGTTTGGGAAGAGATGTCGAAAATTGATTTTCAAGATGGCGGCTGTGGTGCCCATCTTGGATTTTCTATAGGCTCATATAGCTATTTTTTGTCTACTAAGTGCCCTAATGCTCATCATTAGGTTTGGATTAAACTGGATTATAGAGATGTCCAAAATATGAATTCTCAACATTTTTCCCATACTAATGTATGGAGCCCATACAAATGCATAGGGAAGCAAACTTGACTTCACCATAAAAAGGTCAAACGTCAGTGTACAACCATTATTTTAGCAATTTTGGTAGACCTCCCATCCCCGATGACGTGCAAAGATTCAGCCACAAGGCATCCTCAATTCTGGAGAAGAAGATTTTTAAAGGTTTTTACCATGTATGGGCATGGCGGCCATCTTAGTGCACAAATCACAACCATTTTAGCAATCTTCCGTTCCCCCAACCTAAGGAGGCTCTATATGAAATTTGAGCAAAATTAGTTCAGCGGTTTCAGAGGAGAAGTTATTTGAAAATGTTAATGGACAGTCACACAGACGGACGGATGGATGACTGACAAAAAGTAATCACTATAGCTCATCCTCAGCATAGTTAAGGTGAGCTAAAAAAGATGCAAAAGTCCTTATGATGTCAAGAAAAATGGATGACAGTTTCTTGTAGGATTTCCATTACAAACATTGTTAAGTTTGATCAAAGAGCCTTTTCAATAAAAATCTATGCATTCTGAAGTTGTGCAATAGATGATGCAGACTTTTTTTGTTAATTCAAGAACAAGATTCAATACATGCCTAAGAGAAAAAAAGCACTTTTTCCTAAAATAAATCTGTTTGTTTGTGTTGAGGTTTTACGGCCCAGTCAACCCAATGGGGTCATGTCGACGCGGTCAGTTTACCTAGCCACACGTTTACTGGGCAGGCTTAGTCCTCTAAGCGGTTAACCAGTATTGTGCACATTCTTTCGCCAGAAACTGACAACTGCCCTTCTTGAATCAGCGGAAGGGAGAGAATGACCACAGAAAATATTTCATGATCAATCTCCACGAAAGAATGTTGCCGACCTCGGCGGGGGTTGAACCCGCGACCTCCTGGTCTCCAGTCGGACGGCGCATCCAACTGAGCCACCGAGGCCGGCTAAAATAAATCTGTATTTAGGTACAGTAACCTTCCAAAGTGAATTAATGTTTGATTTTGATCCCTTCTGTTTTGAGAGAGGCCCTTTTGATAATCTGTTTGACAGAAAGGGCTCGACAAATGTGTATCATGTGCACAAATGATTGTTCTTTAACATCATGAAAACATTTTTTTTTTTTTTTAATTTTACTCAGCAAATTGAGCAAAAGTCAGTAAAGCCTATCTATATAAGCTGTAAAGATAATTTTGGCTTTAAATATACTAACTATATGTATACCTGCTCTGACAAAACCATTGTTAGAACTTCAGAACATAATGAGCTGGATGTACAAATTTTTGTAATTAACTTTCTGGACAGCGCTAAACCCTGAAAGTCAAGTAAAATGGTGAAGAGCAGATGTGGGCAAATAGTAAACACAAGAAGGCCAACATGGCCCTTTATGGCTCACCTGATTACCAGACAAGTTTGAGTCAACTGGCCTTTCGATTCACGAGGAAAAGTCCAATATTGATTTTCAAGATGGGGGCCATCTTGGATTTCCAATCAGAATGATTTTAGCTACTTTTGATCTTCAAGCCACCTCGAAACTTCCAATGAAGTTTGAGTCAATTATCCTTTTGGTTCAGCAGAAAAAGTTCAAAACAGACTTTCAACATGGCTGCTAGGGCTACCATCTGGGATTCTGATCAGAATAACTTTAGCTATTTTTTTATCTACAAATCACCCCGATACTTCCTATCAAATTTTGAGTCAATGGGCCTTTCTATTCAGGAGAAGTTCAAAATAGATTTTCAAGATGGCAACTGTGGCAGCCATCTTGTATTTCAAATCAGAACAATTTTAGCTATTTTTGATCCACAAAGTCACCTTGATGATTCTTACTAAGTTTCAAGTCAATTGGCCTTTCGGTTCAGGAGAAGAAGGGAAAAATAGATTTTCTTCAAGATGACTGCCATGGCAACCATCTTGGATTTCCGATAGGAATGATTTTTAGCTATTTTTGAACTTCAAGTCACCCCAATGCTTCCTACCAAGTTTCAAGTCAATTGGCTTTTGGGTTTAGGAGAAGAAGCGAAAAAAATGTTTTCAAGATGGCCACCATGGCGGCCATCATGGCAGCCATCTTGGATTTCCAATCAGCATGATTTTAGCTACTTTTGATCTACAAGTTACCCTGATGCGTCCTACCAAGTTTGGAGTCAATAGGCCTTCAGGAGAAGAAGAGAAAAATAGATTTTCAAGATGGCTGCCATGGTGGCCATCTTGGATTTCCAATCAGAACAATTTAAGCTATTTTTGATCTACAAGTCACCTCAATGCTTTCTACTAAGTTTCGAGTCAACTGGCCTTTCAGTTCAGGAGAAGAAGCAAAAAATAGATTTTCAAGATGGTAGCCATGGCGGCTATCTTGGAGTCCCCATCAAAACGGTTTATGCTAATTTTGATCTACAAGTCACCTTGATGCTTCCTACCAAGTTTCGAGTCAGTTGGCCTTTGGGTTCAGGAGAAGAAGCGAAAAATAGATTTTCAAGATGGCAGTCATGGCAGCCATCTTGGATTTCCGATCGGTATGAATTTAAGTATTTTCATCTACATGTCACCCTGATGCTTCCTACCAAATTTCGAGTCAATTGGTCTTTAGGTTCAAGAGAAGAAGCCAAAAATAGATTTTCAAATGGCGGCCATCTTGGATTTCTGATCTGAATGATTTTAGCTATTTTTTTAATCTCCAAGTCACCCCAATGCTTCCTACCAAGTTTTGAGTCAGTTGGCCTTTCGGTTCAGGAGAAGAAGCGAAAAATAGATTTTCAAGATGGCCACCATTGGGGCCATCTTGGATTTCCGATTGGAATAATTTTAGCTATTTTTGATCTACAATTCACCCTGATGTTTCTTACCAAGTTTCGAGTCAATTGGCCTTTCAGTTCAGAAGAAGAAGCAAAGAATAGATGTTCAAGATGGCTGCCATGCAGGCGGCCACCTTGGATTTCCGATTGGAACGATTTCAACTATTTTTTTATCTACAAGTCACCCCGATGCTTGCTGCCAAGTTTTGAGTCAATTGGCCTTTTGGTTCAGGAGAAGAAGCAAAAAATAAATTTTGAAGACGGCAGTCATGGCGGCCATCTTGGATTTCCGATCGGAATGATTTTAGCTATTTTTGATTTACACCCTGATGCTTCCAACTAAATCAACTGGCCCAGAGGTGTAGAAGGAGTAGGTTTTTTAAGCAATTGTTGACACCGCACAACACTCGACGGATGATGGATGATGCACGATGGACATTGACTGACCACAATAGTTCACCATGACCACTTAGTGCTCAGGTGAGTTAATAACTGCACAGAGCATACATCATGACTCATGAGGTACAGCAGCCAAACACATTAAGTGAGAGGTGCTGTCCCAGGTTAAGACCTCACCAAGCCTCCTCAACTGCTAGGACCCACCATGTACACCTGCAAAATCTTTACTAAAACAAGAGGGCCATGATGGCCCTGTAACGCTCACCTGAGTATCATAGCACAGAGTACCTGACCCATAAATGATCAAGGCAAACATTCTGACCAAGCTTCATGATGGTTATATAAAAAATAGATTTTCAACATGGCTGCTAGGGTGACCATCTTGGACTTCCGATAGAATGATTTTAGCTATTTTTGATCTACAAGTCACCCCGATACTTTGTATCAAGTTTCGATTCAATTGGCCTTCTATTCAGAAGAAGTTCAAAATAGCTTTTCAAGACAGCAACTGTGGCAGCTATCTTGCATCTCAGATCAGAAAGATTTTTAGCTATTTTTGATCTACAAGTCACCTATATGATTCTTACCAAGTTTGAAGTCAATTGGCCTTTCAGTTCAGGAGAAGAAGCAACAAAAAAGATTTTTAAGATGGCTGCCATGGCGGCAATCTTGGTTTTCCAATCAGAACAATTTTAGCTTTCTATGATCTACCAGTAACCCCTATGCTTCCTACCAAGTTCAAGTCAATTGGCCTTTCTGTTCAGGAGAAGAAGCAATAAATAGATTTTCAAGATGGCCACCATGGTGGCCATCTTGGATTTCTGATCGGAAAATTTTTAGCTATTTTTCCAATCCGAAAAATTTTAGCTATTTTTTTGTCTACAAATCACCCCAAAGCTTCCTAGCCAGGTTGGAGCCAGTTGGCTTTCAGTTCAGGAAAAGAAGAGAAAAACAGATTTTCAAGATGGCCACCATGACAACCATCTTGGATTTCCAATCGGAACAATTTTACTTTTATTTTATCTACAAGTTACCCTGATGCTTCCTACCAAGTTTCGAGTCAACTGGCCTTTCGGTTCAGGAGAAGAAGCGAAAAATAGATTTTCAAGATGGCCACCATGGCAGCCATCTTGGATTTCCCATAGGAACGATTTTAGCTATTTTTGATCTTTGATCTTCCTACCAAGTTTAGAGTCCATTGCCCTTTTGGTTCAGGAGAAGGGAAAAATAGATTTATAAAATGGCAGCCATGGCGGCCCCCTTGGATTTCCAATCAGAACGATTTTAGCTATTTTTTTATCTATAAGTCACCCCAATGCTTTCTACCAAGTTTAGAGTCAATTGGCCTTTTGGTTCAGGAGCAGAAGTTAAAAATAGATTTTCAAGATGGCAGCCATGGCGGCCATCTTGGATTTCCAACTGGAACGATTTTATCTATTTTTGTTCTACATGTCACCCCGATGCTTCCTACCAAGTTTTGAGTCATTTGGTCTTTTGGTTCATGAGAAGAAGAGAAAAATAGATTTTCAAGATGACCGCCATCTAGGATTTCCGATTGGAAAAATTTTAGCTATTTTTGATCTACAAGTCTCCCTGTAGTTTCGAGTTAATTGGCCTTTTGTTCAGGAGAAGAAGTGAAAAATAGATTTTCAAGATGGCTGCCATGGCGTCCATCTTGGATTTTGGATCGGAATGATTTTAGCTATTTTTGATCTACAAGTCACCCTGATGCTTCCTACCAACTTTCGAGTCAATTAGCCCTTTGGTTCAGGAGAAGAAGCAAAAAGTAGATTTTAAAGACGGCCACCATGGCAGACATCTTGGATTTCAGATCGGAACAATTTTAGCTATATTTGAACTTCAAGTCACCCCGATGCTTCCTACCAAGTTTTGAGTCAATTGGCGTTTTGGTTCAGGAGAAGAAGCGAAAAATAGATTTTCAAGACGGCCACCATGGCGGACATCTTGGATTTCAGATCGGAACGATTTTGGCTATTTTTGTACAAGTCACCCCGATGCTTCCCACCAACTTTTGAGTCAATTGGCCCTTTGGTTCATGAGAAGAAGCGAAAAATAGATTTTCAAGATGGAGGCCATGGTGGCCATCTTGGATTTCCGATCAGAACGATTTTAGCTATAAATAAAACGATAGTAAGCAGAGCTTACTTAATACGACTTGCATAAAAATGTTTACACAACTTACGTAAATACCGCAACACTCCAGAAATACCCTTGTTTTCTTAGATCACTTTTGATATATTATGTCAACGTATAGGAAGAGGGAAAGTTTTGTAAATGCAATTTATTTGCAAGTCCTTGAAGTGCTTTCTCTGAAATATTGTTAATAGTTCACTAATTCAGAGCCAGAATACCACCAGAATACCATTGAAAAACAGGAATACCCATCACTTCAAATCAAAATACTAAAACACTTTTGTAATTAACTTACTTGGATTAAGTGAAATGAAATCTAGAACAACTAGATTTCATGTCACTTAATCGAAGTAACAAAAATAAATAAATTCAGCTTTTTAGCTCACCTGAGCCAAAGGCTCAAGATGAGATATTGTGACCACTTTCCGTCTGTCCTCTGTCTGTCTGTCCACACCTTTGAAGGACTTCTCCTCTGAAACCGCTGGGCCAATTTTCTTCAAACCTCATGTGGAGCCTTCTGTTGTTGGTAAAACATATTTTAACTAGTAATACTTAACCTATAGATAATGTGCTATTCTATTCTGTATTTCAAACCTTCCACAGAAAAAATGAGTCTTAAGAGTTTAATCCAGAAGGTCCCTTAGACAGTTACCTGTGTGACGTCATTCTTCCCGCTATTTTGATCAAGTGTCAGTTTCTTTGAAGTATAAAACAATATAACTGAGTGAAGTGTGGAAAGAGGAGGGTATCTCTTATCTAAAGGTTAAATATTACTAGTTAAAATAGGTTTTACTTATAAAAAAATCATTTTAACTGCATTATACATCATCCAATGCTAAAATATGAATTTTGCTACATCTTTTAGCAGTGGCAAGAGCTAATAGAAAGGCCGTCATTATCATAACGTGAAGTTTAGATGCCTTATGTAAAAGTTCAAATGGAGATTTTTGTAGGGAAACTAAGACCCAGGACAAATCCCATTTAGGTGTAAGAGATCTTTGTACTGGACGTTGTAATTCAAAGGATCAAGACTGGGTTGATCCCATTCTATTACCAGTCTTGAATTTAAGGGTAATTCAGATCATAGCCCTATAACCTTTGATTGTACTTATTTGATACTTTTTCTCAGAGAAAAGGAAAATAAGGAAGTCAGCTATCACTGTAAGAGACCAGATTAACCAAATGGAGTATACAACCTATTTTGCATCATAAACTTTCTGAGTCGATTTTGTCTTGATATTGAGACAAAATCTGCAACGTTTTGCGAAAACATTTTATCTCTAATTGATTGTTTGATAACTCCCAAGCATGAACAGCGAGTAATGGGAGATTTAGATGCTGAAACTTTCACTTTGTTTGCGTTACCAGTTTTGGAAAGAGTGGAAGATGAATTGGAGCTGATATTAATAGTTGTAACACCTCTGAAAACCACGGATGTTGGGGCCAAAGAGGGGCAATAAGAACTATTCTGCACTGAGATTGTCGAATCTTGGCTAGTACAGATGGTATCAGAATTGTTGGTGGGAATGCATATGCATGAAGATAATTCCAGTCCACTGACAATGTGTCCGTCGCTAAAGCATAATTGTCCGGAACTGGAGATACATACAATGGGAGTTTGTGATTGAATCGTGTTGCAAACAAATCCACATTGGGGTAACTGAGCATTTGGAAGACGGAGTTCGCTACCGATTGATCCAAAGCCCATTCTGTTTTGAGAGGCCTGTCCAATCTCGAAAGACGGTCTGCCAATATGTTGAATTTGCCTGGGATATGACAAACTCTGATCACCATATCATATTCCAGGCACCAATGGAAGATTTTCCTTACCTCTACGCATAGGTTGGGAGAATGTGTTCCTCCTTCTTCGTTGATATAAGAGACCACTGGTGTATTGTTGGTCGAGATCATAACACAAGAGTGGTGACTAAATTTTATGGCTTTCTTCAGTGCTAAATGAATGGCCATCATTTCTAACATATTGATATGGAGCTGGGATTGATCTTCCGACCAACGACCAGGAAAGGATAGTCTCATCGGCTCTAGATGAGCTCCCATCCAACATGACTGGCATTCGTGAAAAGGAATATATTGGGATCCGGAGGATGAATGGATGTTACCGAAGCGAAGCGATTGGTGTCCATTCAGCATTTCAAGTGAAATCGGATCATGTTGTTTATCGGCATATAATGATCCATTGGAAGAATGTGTGGTCTCCAGACAGATAAAAGACACATCTGAAGTGGGCGTAAGTTTAGTCTGCCTAAAATTTGCTGCTGCACTGAGTTTGCGAAAAGAGAAAAGAAAGTTTGTGCTGAAACTTGCGTATCTAGCTGCTAACAAGAGACTCTATATGGCTTTCGTAGATCTGGAGAAGGCGTTTGACTCGAGTGCCTCGGAAAGTCATCTGGTGGGCGCTGAGAATACTTGGTGTGGAGGAGTGGATTGTGCGACTGGTGCAGGGGATGTTTGCCAATGCGTTGGTGAAGAGTACAGTGAAGAGTTTGAAGTGAAGGTCGGTGTTCACCAAGGTTTGGTACTCAGCCCGCTGCTCTTCATCATTGTGCTTGAAGCCTTGTCACGTGAGAATCGCTCTGGGGTCCCCTGGGAGGACCTCTATGCCGATGACCTTGTTATCATTGCTGAATTGCTCGAGGAATGTGTCAGGAGGCTCTTGACTTGAAAAGAAGCAATGGAGGATAAAGGACTGAGAGTAAATGCAGGAAAGACAAAGATCATGATCTGTGGTATGGGCCTGGACCTCCTGCAGAGTTCAGGCGAGTTTCCATGTGCCGTCTGTCACACTGGAGCGTGCAGCAACAGCATCTTCTGCAACGGCCACAAGCACTGGGTGTATAAGAAATGCACTGGGCTCAAGCGCTTGACAAAGGACCCTGATTACAGATCAACAAGGAGACAGGGAATTGCATACCCTTGAACGGCAGACCACAGAGGGAAGTCCAAGTCGGACCTGACAAGCTGGAGGTGGTAGCTTCCTTTTGCTACCTATGAGACATGCTCTCAGCAGCAGGTGGCTGTGAGCTTTCAACCACAACATGTGTGAAAACCGCCAGGGCAATGATCAGACAGATCTGCAATGTCAAGTCACAAGACATTGTCACCATCAGGTCCGATGAGCTACTTGGCATTGAGGATCTGAACCTCATTCTGAAGCTGAGAAGGCTCCGCTGGTATGGACATGTGGAACACTCCATTGGTGCAGTTGACAGCCTGTGACATACAGATTGATAGAAGGCGTGGGCCTGGGAGGCCCAGGATGACATGGAAGCAGCTAACAGAGATGGATTGCAGAGTGGAAGCTCTCAGCTATCGACCCTCATGATAGACACACCTGGAGATCTGGTGTGAGATCTTCCATGCCTGCAGCAAGCCAGCTATCTGGAAGGGGGGCCACTGATGTGGATGTTGCCCCTGTACCTGCACATTAATAAAAAATCTGATGATGATGATGACTCCTGTTCAGAATCTGGATCCTTTGAAATTTGATGCACAGAATCATCAAATGATAAATTCTGTGATTTCTCTGAAACCCTAAAAGGCTGTACAGTTGTATGAACGTTAGAAGCCTGAGGAGAAGGATGTTTAAATCTTTGATACTGACTATGTCTTTAGTCTTTAACAGAATCACTAGAGAAAGAAAAAGGAGATGGGTGTCACCTTTTCTTTTGAGAATGTTTTGACTTCTTTGACTTCCTACTTCTTTTAGGTGAAGACAAAGAAGGAGAAGAAGAGGATGAAGATGAAGAAGAACTGTATCTCCTCCTCCTTCTATGTTTAGATTTAGGTAAATTTCTACTACAGCCTTAAAGAGAATAGATCTATTAAATTTCCAAGTATTTGTAGGAGGTTCCATAACAATACTTGGACAGAGTATTGAAAGGCAATAGAAGTCTCTGTTTATTCATGGAGCTCTGAAGTTCATTAGTAACTGATTGCTCCGAGCTCAAAGAATGTCTATAATCAGTTACCCAATACTGAATGCCTAATGACTGATGCCTGGTGCCTGGTGACTGGTGTCCGGTGAAAAAGTCAACTGCCTGGTGACCAGTGCCTGGTGACCGGTGTCTGAAGGTCCGTACTCACTGACTTGTGCCCAGTGACTGGTGCCTTGTGTTCTATACTCAGTAACTGATGACTGGTGATCGGTGAATGAAGTTGACTGCCTGGTGATTGGTGCCTGGTTGGCTTATGCTATGAATGATTCACCCATTCTTTGAGTGGCCACCTTTATGGGGCCTACCCCCGACAGTAAAGCCATGGGGGGTGGTGAACATAAATAAATTCTGAGCTGACATTCTTCTTCTTCTTAGACAATGTTTTTGTCTTTGTCATAGTTGAACGTCTAGAGCAGTATAATCTTCTCTTATCTGCTAATTCCCATATGGAACCAGGCCAATTTCTACACACCAGCCATGTAGAATTAAAGAACAAAAAAGACAATTAGTATGATTATCCCATGCTGCTATGAGATGACCATAATGACCTCTAATGGTGGGCATCAATAGTCGCGAAAATGTATGACATTGGCGACAAATCAATAATATCACAAGATTGAAAAGTGAAAAATGAAATGAGAAAGTATCATCCTTGAAAGGAATAGTAAATGAACATAAGAATACCAAGAAATAATATTCAGGAGAAAAAAAAGAAAATAAGTATTTTTTCACCCGACAGAAAATTCCTGGATTTATTTCTTTATCCACAGAAAAGACATGTACAAGCCTTAAAAGGACCTTCTGGATTAAGACTTAAGCTGTTTTTCTGTGAAGGTTTAAGTAGAAGAGAATAGCACATTAATCTTAGGTTAATGTATTTATTATGAAGTTAAAATTTGGTATGGTGTAACCTCAAAATAGTCCTATATAAACTGTAGGAGGAATGAGTGGGAAATAAAGTCATATCTGAACAATCTTTAAAGAGAATAAATGACTACCAAAATTTGGTGTACTGTAACCTCAAAACAATATGTGCTGTACCACTTCTTAGTTTTACTGTCCACTAAATTGAAAACTGTAGGAAAAATTATTCTGAAACCAAGTCATGTCTGCAAAATCTTTTAAAAAATCTCTATCAAAACTTGGTGTACTGTAATGTCAAAATAATAAGCCCTGTACCCAATCCAATGAAAACTATAGGAGGAGTTCACCTGAAATAAGTCATATCTGAACAATCTTTATAGAGTAACGACAACAAAACTTTGGTGTACTGTAACCCTGTAACCTCGAAACAATATACACTGTACCACCTCATAGTCTAACTGTCCACCAAGTTTCAACCTTATTCGATGAAAACTGTAGGAGGAGTTCTCTGAAAAGGAAGTCACATCGGGAAAAACTTTAATAGTGATAATGGTGTACTTTGACCTCAAAACAATATGGACTCTATCACCTCATGGTCTAACCGTCCATCAGATCTCATATGTAAGATTCAGAAAGATCTAACAAAAACTGAAGGAGTTATGCCGACAACATGGTCAAAAATAGGCATTTTCAGGAATCAAGGGGTTGTAACTCTAAAATAAATAATCTGATCTGGACAGTTTTCAAATTCGTCCAATATTTCATCCATGTCCACCTTATCTGCAAGTTCCAGGACTATCTAATCAAAACTGAACTAGTTATGCTGATGACAAAGTCAAATTTAAGCCTTTTCAACAATCAAGGGGAACATAACTCTAAGACTAATGATCCGATCTGGTCAGTTTTCAAACTCATTCAAGATTTCATCCATATCAACCTTATCTGCAAGTTTCAGGAACATCCAATCAAAACTGAATAAAAGCCTAATGCGGGCAAGTGTCCCCCGACGTCATGGCTTTGTCAGTAAAAGGTTGTGACTTTTAAATCCGTATGATAGGAGGATAACCCCAAAACCACATGCACATCTTAAGACCATGTAGAACAAATATGCATTGTTTCAAAATGATTCGTAGAAAATTCTAGGAGTTGCGCCCACAAGGTAACTATTCCAAAACTAATTGGACCTGGAAAAAACTAAGTCAAAAAAGTGGAAAAAGATGATAAAAAATAATGCGAGGATAACCCTAAAAGAAAAACTCTAGGAGGAGTTGCACCCACAAGGTATCTATTCTAATACTAATCGAACCTGGAAAAAACTAAAGTCAAAAAAGTAGAAAAAGTTGATAAAAAATAATGAGCTGATAACCCTAAAACCACATGCACATCTACAGACCATGTGGAACAAGTATGCATAGTTTCAAAATGATTGGTGAAAACTCTAGGAGTTGTGCCCACAAGGGATGTATTCTAATGGTAATCTGACCTGAAAAAAAAACTAAGTCGAAAAAGTGGAAAAAGTTGATAAAAAAATAATGGGAGGATACCAACCCCAAACCAGATGCATATCTTCAGACTATGACAAAAACACCTGCAAAGTTTCAAAAAGATTGGTTAAAAATGTCCGGGGGTTGCGTCCAAAAACTACCCATCTCATTGTGTCTACGGATGGCCAGAAGGACGGACAGAAGGACTGACAGACGGTGCTCCAACAATTCGGGTTTAGGGGTTACCTGTCCCACTGTAAATTTCCACAGGGTTTTAAGGGCTATAAGCTCCCTAACCGAAAGGTTTATAATGTATCTTAACGGAATAAAGAATAATGTGGTTACAAAATTGAACCCCCTAACCTGAAATGTTGGCCTGGACAGACATTCTAACGAAAGGTACGTTATGAGGTTAGTCCTTTGACCTTTCTTTGATCTTCTTTAAACCCACAACTACCATTTTTAACCCCACAACACAATTTTTTAACCCCACAATGACGGAATAAACCAGACGCCAATATAAACACTAACTTCCCAATGCACCTGGCATATGTACGGACAGACAGATGGACGGGTCCATTTTAATAGTCCCCTTCGACTAAAGTCAGGGAACAATGAGGGCTTTTTCAGCAATCAAGGGGACATAACTCTTAGATTAATGATCCAATCTGGCCAGTTTTTGACACTGTAGGAGATTTTTCTTCTGTCCACCTTACCTGCAAGTTTCAGAAACATCCAATCAAAACTGAAGGAGTTATGGTGATGACAAGCATTTTCCCATTGTAAGTCTATGGAACCTTGTGGTTGCCATAGCAACCAAAGTTTTCATTTGATTTCTATGAAAAGCTTATGCCATTGATGCCCCACCAGAGACATGCTACAGATGAGTACTGACTGGAATCAGCCAGTAGACTGTGGAGATATAACTGGTCAGAAGTATGGACGGATGACGGACGGACAGACATTGATTGTGTTGGGGTTTAAGGTCACATCAACCCTTGTGGGTCATTTTGTATCATCTCCAAAAGAAATGGGAAAAGAAAGATAGTACAGGAGATAAAAGTGAGGGACAGGGAGAAGGAAAGTGAAGAAACAGAAGAAACAAGAGGCCCACGGGCCACAGGTCGCTCACCTGACATAGCCACAGCAGATATGCAGATGTTATGCAACATTTTTCCAGTCCTGTCACTGCAACTAATGAAAAGATCATCATTTAAGCAGTTCTTAATTTTGAAGAAGAATATTATATATGGCATGACAGTCAATGGAGCATGATCATTTGAACAAACTCTCAACCACATTTCAACAGTAGGATCAATGTGAAATTTGGTGAAAATTGGCCAAGTGGTTTCTGAAGAATCATGATTTTATACATGTAAACAGCACAGTGGCAGGGAAATATAATAAATATAAATAAGATGGCGGCCATCTTGGATTTCCAATCAGAACAATTTTAACTACTGTTGATCTACAAGTCACCTCGATACTTCCAATGAACTTTGAGTCAATTGTTCAGGAGAAAAATTTCAAAATAGATTTTCAAGAGGGCCACCATGGCCGCCATTTGGGATTTCCTATCAGAATAATTTCAGCTATTTTTGATCTACAAGTCATCCCAATGCTTCCTACCAAGTTTCGAGTCAATTGGCCTTTCGATTCAAGAGAAGAAGCGAAAAACAGATTTTCAAGATGGCCCCCATCTTGGATTTCCGATCGGAACGATTTTAGCTATTTTTGATCTACAAGTCATCCTGATGCTTCCCACCAATTTTTGAGTCATTTGGCCCTTTGGTTCAGGAAAAGAAGCTAAAAAAAAGAATTTCAAGATGGAAGCCATGGTGGCGATTTTGGATTTCCCATCGGGAAATTTTAGCTTTTTTTGATCTACAAGTCACCCCAATGCTTTCTACCACGTTAAGAGTCAATTGGCCTTTCTGTTCAGGAGAAGAAGCAAAAAAAAAGACTTTCAAGATGGCTGTCATGGTGGCCACTTGGATTTCCAATCAGAACGATTTTAGCTATTTTTGATCTACAAGTCACCCCAATGCTTCCTACAAAGTTTCGAGTCAACTGGCTGTTTGGTTCAGGAGAAGAAGCAAAAAATAAATTTTCAAAATGGCCGCCCTGGCAGCCATCTTGGATTTCCAATCGACAGGATTTTAGCTAATTTCCAGTCACCCTTATGCTTCCTACCAAGTTTCCAGTCAAATGGCCTTTCGGTTTAGGAAAAGAAGCGAAAAACAGATTTTCAAGATGGCTGCCATGGCGGCCATCTTGGATTTCAGATTGGAACCATTTTAGCTAATTTTGATCTGCAAGTCACCCCAATGCTTCCTACCAAATTTCAAGACAATTGGTGTTTTGGTTCAGGAGAAGAAGCGAAAAAAAGATTTTCAAGAGGATTTCCCGCTTGGAAAGATTTTAGCTATTTTTGATCTACAAGTCACCCTGATGCATCCTACCAAGTTTCAAATCAATTGGCTTTTTGGTTCAGGAGAAGCGAAAAATAGATTTTCAAGATGGCCGCCATATTGGATTTCCTATCGGAACAATTTTAGCTGTTTTTGATCTAGAAAAAAAAGGTAAGAGAAAAGTCCAGGGAGTGCCACAATCACAAACTGCAGCCCTTCCCAGACACCAAGAGGAAACAGACAAAACCAAACAAGCGCAAATCGAACAAATGTACGAAAAGCACTAAGATTAGCTCTCTCTTCTCCAAGTGAGGTAATCGCAATGCTAAAAGGACTGAAAAACACAAGAACAAAATAACACAAGGTAAGACAGGAAACAAATCGCCTCGCAGAATAAACCACAAAGCAACAAATAGTAAGACTAACACAGGGACCATGCCTTAGAACAGTCAGTAGAATAAACCACCAAATCTAAGCTTCCTACCTACTTTAGAGTCAATTGGTCTTTTGGTTCAGGAGAAGAAGCAAAAAATAGATTTTCAAGGATAGCAGGTCTTGCCCAACTGTAAGCCAATATCAGTTGGACGCCCCGGTGACGTAAGATACACAACATCTTCACCACACATGACCACCCCAGAACAGACAGACAATGGATGCTTGATGGCCTACCATCCTATAAGCTCCCCTGGAGCCATTGGCAAAATCAATTAAGCATAAAATATAGGCACTGTGACCGTGACCTAATTTTAAGGTCACAAGCTATGTCATGACAATCAAATATTCTAAGTATGATGGCAATCCATCAAATAGTATTTACTGGACCATGACTGTCACCCCAAACCCACAGTCTCAACCCCTGATCTCCACCTCCTTCCAGGAGGGTCTGAAATATTACTGCTAGACTCATGCACAGACTACCACATTTGATATATCAACTTTCTAATAATTAGTTAAAGTTAAAATACATTCTTAAACAAAGCATTAAGCTTGCTAAAATTTCCTACGGTTCTAAGTCTGTGACCTTGGCCTGGAGGTAATGGGCAGGGATACGGAAAGTGGTTAATAAAACTTTAGACCAGTATCTTTGATACCCAATATAAAACAAAATTTGGAAAATATAAGTTCTTAAAAATTTTAGCTCAAAACTTTGATGCAAATGTTAACTAAGGAATAGAAGAAGGTGCCAGCAAACTAACCTCCGTATGAAGGAAAGCCTAAAACTATATACCCTCGACAGCCAGTGGTATAATAATTTGGTATTGCATTAATATAAAAAAAATCTTTATATATTTTACCATCTCTCCCAAATATATCAATCTTTGGTGCTCTTCCTTTCACTCTTCCACAAACATTTACTTTGGGGTCCTGAAGATTCACAATGGTATCAGCAATTCTGGATGGCCTGCTCCTACCACGGCCACGGCCCCTCTGACCCGGTACATGAGCTCTGAATGCTTTCTTCTTTAAAGCACCCTTCACAGAGAGAGATTTCTTAAAAAAGAAAAAAAAGTAATGATTAACCCAGGTTATCGTCGATTTCAATGTTCATAAGATGGCAAGTCTAAGGACCCAAAGGACCTCCCATAGAATGACCTGATATACCTAAAGCTCTGGGCCTTGAGTTACATGTATATAAAATGCAGAATATAGGGATTATAGCAAGAAAAACTGTGTATTATCTAAATAAGTGCCTGTGTGTGTTGCACAGGGTGGGTGAAATAAAATTAAATTTTTATATATAAAATTTGTTTCACTAAACATACTTATCATTTATTTAACGTATTGCTATCAATTAAATGCCCACACAAAAATTTCAGTTTTGACTTACTGGGCCATAATGATTCAGTTCTGAACAATACCCGAGGTTAAACCAGAAGTTAGACCGGAAATGCACAAACAGAAGTTGCCCAGTGTTTAAAATATAAGGAAAGCAGGGATGGGCACTCTCAGTTAAATATATGGTAAGTATTAAATATATGGTAAGTATGTTTACTGAAAACATATTTTATAGATAATATACATTTAATTTCACTGAGCACATATTACCATATATTTAACTTATTGCTAGAATCATTAACTTTGGAGGGTGGTTTCCTTCCAAATTAGTCCAAACTGACATGTATACTTCCAGGATAAATTACAGAAAATCTTAGAAATACCATGACGTATAACATCATATAAATTAAGATCTGTTGAATGGAATAGAATATTGAAATCAAGAAGGTATCTTCAAATATCCTCAATCTTACATCCTGGAAGGGGCTGCTGATGAACTATCCAATTATCTTTCAGGTTATGACTGTCAGCATCAGTTAGTTCTTGTCCAGTTTAATTTTCTTCATGCCAAGGAGCCACCACAACTTTTTGGGCCACAAAGACTTGGCCCAGGTCCTTAAGATTTGCTCTTTGTTCCTGAAAATTCCTTAGAGCAAGGAAATTAGCAAATGTTGATGTACTGGACCAAACAGTTGCTTTAATGACTTCATCAAGAGGAATGAAGTTGAAACAAGCCCAAGAAGCAGAAAGAGCCCTTAACTCATGCACTCTGGGGTTAAGAAAAGACAACTGTCTCTTAGAAATTTACTTATAAGCCATTTTTTATAATGAACTTACCCAAGAGGAAATAATGGACATTAATGTCAAGATTTCCTTTTGTGGGAATGAAAAGTCTAGTCCTAGAAGCGCTTATAGACTATGCCCTTTTAAGATAACTTTAAACTGAAGAAAATGGAAACTTTTAACTGAAGAAAATGGAAATTTTATAATCTTGGATTTTAATGTACATAACCAAAGATTATCCTTGATCAATCCATATGGACCAAACAAGGGCAATCCTGATTTCTTTAAAATAATTTCAAATTATATTGATGAAATAGGTAATACAGATATCATTATATGTGGTGATTACAACTGTGTATTGAATCCAGATTTAGACTATTATAATTATAAATGTTTGAATAATCCAAAAGCAAGAGAAGAGGTTCTGGATATTATTAATACATAATACAAGGTAGATCCATTCAGGGAAAACTTTCTAACACAAAAAAAATTTACATGGAGAAAAAGGAATCCATGTAAACAAGCAAGATTAGATTACTTTCTAATTTCTGAAAATTTAATGCAATTTCTTAAAAAATCCTCCATAGAATCCAGTTATAGATCTGATCATTCTATGATTACTTTAGAACTTAACTTTACAAACTTTGAACATGGAAAATCATACTGGAAACACAATAACTTCTTATTAAGTGACATAGAATATTTGAAACAGATAAATGAAAAGATTACAGAGGTAAAAAGACAATATGCAGTACCTATTTATAATTTAGATAATATTGACAAAATTCCAATTGACGAATTACAACTTACAATAACTGACCAGCTGTTTTTAGATGTCTTATTAATGGAAATTCGATGATAAGCAATCTCCTATGCAATTTATAAGAAGAAAGAGAAGATGCTAGAGAAAAACATTTATTAAAAACTATCAAGGATTTACAAAACATAATTAGTGAAGATAAATTTGAACAAATTGAAATTCTTAAAACTGAGTTAATTAATATATGTCAGGAAAAATTAAAAGGACATATGTTAAGATCAAAAGCTCAGTATACTGGTGAAGGTGAGAAACCAACTAAATATTTTTGTGGATTAGAAAAACACAATTATATTTCAAAAATAGTATGTAAAATTGAAAAAGAAGATGGAACAATAATATCTGAACAAGAAGAAATTTTATTAGAAACTAAAAACTTTTATGAAAACTTATATAAATCAAAGGATAATACTTTGGAGGATATTGATTAGGAAAATTATATGAGAGACACTAATATGATGAAAATTACTGAGGAGGAATCTAATAGTACAGAAGGACTTTTAACTTACAAAGCAATCACAGACACATTATGTAAAATGAAACATGATAAACGCCCGGGGATAAGTGGATTTACCGCTGAATTCTTTAAAGTTTTTTGGAAACAGTTAGGCTATTTTGTCCTTAGATCTGCTATTGAAGGGTTTGAAAATGGAGAACTCTCAATTACACAAAGATTAGGTCTTATAACATGTATCCCAAAAGAAAATAAACCTAAACAGCATCTGAAGAATTGGAGACCATTAAGATTGTTAGACACTGTTTACAAAATTGCCTCTGGAGCTATAGCAAACAGACTTAAGCAGGTAATAGATAAAATAATTAACAAATACCAAACAGGATTTTTAAAAGGAAGATACATTGGCGAAAACACATGTTTAATATATGATTTAATAAATTATACTGAGCAAAACAATATTCCAGGTCTTCTACTACTTATTGATTTTGAGAAAGCTTTTGACTCTTTATCATGGTCATTCGTACAAAAAGCTCTAAAATTTTTAAATTTTGGTCCAACCATATGCAGATGGATTAACACATTTTACAAACATATAACTGCATCTGTAATTCAGTGTGGACATATGTCACCATCCTTTAACATAGGGCGTGGATGCCGTCAGGGAGACCCATTATCTCCTTACATTTTTATACTATGTGCAGAATTTCTGGCAACAAAAGTAAGAATAAATAAAAGAATCAAAGGCATTAAAATAGAAAACACTGAGTTTAAAATTTCACAATATGCAGATGACACTTCTATCTTTTTAGATGGATCTAGTGAAGCTCTGAATTGCACACTTGAAGAACTAGACAGATTTGCAAATATATCAGGCCTAAAAATTAATTTTGATAAAACAAAACTGGTATGAATTGGCTCTGAAAAATACAGTACAAGCTCAATTAAAACAAAGTGGAAACTGACATGGGGAATAAAACAACTTAAAGCTTTGGGAATAAATTTTAATGTTATCTTGATAAAATGATAAAGGAGAACTATACAGCAAAAATAAAACAGTTAGAAAATATGGTAAAACAATGGGGAAGACAGCCTTTAACACCTTTAGGGAAAATAACTGTAATAAAGACATTCATGATTTCAATATTTATTCACTTGTTTATATCCTTGCCAAATCCAAGTCAGGCAATTATGGATTATATAAATAACACAATATTCAGTTTCTTATGGAATAATAAGACAAGCAAAATTAAGCAATCAGTGTTAATTAAACAATATTGTGAAAGTGGGTTGAAAATGATTAATGTAAAAGCTTTCATGGATGCACTTAAAACAACATGGATAAGAAGGCTTATAACAACAGACAGCAAATGGCAATATTTTATGAGTTAATACTGAAATGGATAAACTACTAGCCTGTGGTTTAAAATATGTTAGTGAAAAAATGAAACATATACATAACAATTTTTGGAAAGATGTGTTACAAGCATTCATAAATACTGACAAGAAGATAGAAATGAATGAAAGCTCTGTATTAAAAACTCCAATATTCTACAATGAAAATATAAAGATAGGAAACTCATATATTTTTTACAATGCATGGTTTAAGAAAGGCGTAAGATTTATAAATGACTTGGCTAAAGACAATGGTGAATTTTCACACCAGACGAATTTACGGATAACACAAGGATCCAAACTAATAGTCTACAATATCATGGAATAATCAGGGCTATTAAAACGTATCTAAAAGAATTCAAAATAAATGTTTGTCATAAACAAAATAACCCTTTCATCCCAACACACATACTTCCTTTTATTCAACAACAAAAAGGAACTAAAATCATGTATAATAGTTTAAATCAAAATAAAGATATTCCAACTGGTAAAATGAAGTTTTTTAAAAAGTAAAACATATTTTAATTATCAATACTTAACCTATAGATAATGTGCTATTCTCTTCTATTTTCACACCTTCCACAGAAAAAAAGACCTTTCAGTCGTCAATTAAAGTCTTAAACCAGAAGGTCCCTTAGGCAGTTACCTGTGTGACGTAACTCCTCCCACTCACTTGGTCACGTGTCAGTTTCTTTTATATATAAAAACAAAGACACAATTAGGAGAGCCCGTACCTCAAATTTACGAAAACTACGAACAGTTCTCTTGGTAAATGAGTGGATTCTTTCGTATTTTTGCGTAATTTTGTCCGGAGATTGTGTATATTCTTGTAGTTTGTTACGAAGGTTTGTGGAATCTGCGAATTTACGAACAAATTTCCGTACATACGTAGAAATATATTCGTAGCTGTCTATAAACGGACGGAGCAATCTCAGCACTCTGAACGGATTACTTCGTAAAACTGTGGACTTAACATTTTTCAGTGTGGAATTGTTCGTAGAATATAGACTTAAACTTATTTCAGTTCATATATGTATGGAGATTATTGGACTTAGAAATTTTTAGACCAAATGAGAACACAGAATATAATTTAACCAATTTTTGTTCATAGTCTTTCGTAGCATTCGTAGTGTGCTTAGAGACCTTTGTAATTTAATATGCATAACAGATTCACAGAAGAATTTGTTGTCATGGATACAAAATGGTATCAATTAAGATATCATAAAAGTAGTTGCTTTATTGCTTTGAAACCAAAAAGTTCAGTCATTTATAGAGCTACTCTGAGGCAACATAACTATAAAGCTAGTTCATTAGTGAATTTAAATTATGGATTAGAAATACATATACTTGGTTTTTGTGTTTTACATGTAAAATGGAATTGTCTAAATGACTTTAATAGTCCATGGAAATGTGATTGCTGATTTCAGTGGATTGGACAGAACGTTGGTGGTCTCTTTTGATTACATGTATTTCAATAGAATATAAGCAAATCAAAAAGTTGAATTCTAAGTCTTGCACTTTTTATTTTTTCATTCACAATACATTGATTATAATGCTTTTCTTCAAAAGAAGTGCTGTAAAATTGTTGTAAAATTTTTTTTCCATCACTGTTAACAGATATACAAAACACACATGTACATGACTTTTTAAGTAGATTCCAATGACTAACAACCTTTTTGTAAATACAAAATGCTTTAATACAAAATAAACTTAAGGTATACTTCATTTTGTGGTTGAAAAAGCATGCTTTATGGAGTTTTCATTATAATTTTGTTACTGCCCGACCTTGAAATCCTGGAGGTGCTTGCTATGTTCATTCGGAGGCCAGCCTAGGTGCCTCCGTTGGATGCACGTCCAACTTGTGATTAGGTTACAGGTTTGACCCCCATCGAGTCAGCAACATTATTTCATAGGGATATGATCATGAAGTACTTTTTATGGTCATTCTCTCCCTTCCGCTGTCATGTAAGAAGGGAAGTTGTCAGTTTCTGGCAAAAGAATGTGCACACTCACTGGTTAACCACTTAGAGGACTAAGCTGCCCAGTAAAAGCGTGGTTAGGTAAACTGACCAGGCTCTACATGACCCCATTAGGTTGACTGGGCCGTAAAACCTCAACACAAACAAATGTTCATTTGGAAACAAACAGGTAGTCATGCGGAGCTGATTACAAACAAGCGGAGTATTGGGACATTTTCTACAAACCTTTACGCAAGATACTAATGGTAAGTGTGCATAAGCATGCGGAGCTAGTTACGAAAAACTACGCAGTCATGCGGAGATGATTACAAATCAGCAGAGTATTGGGACATTTTCTACGAAACTTTACGCAACATACAAATGGTAAGTGTGTGTAAGCATGCGGAGCTAGTTACGAAAAACTACGCAGTCATGCGGAGATGATTACAAACAAGCGGAGTATTGGGACATTTTCTACAAAACTTTACGCAACATACAAATGGTAAGCGTGCGTAAGCATGCGGAGCTAATTACGAACAACTACCCAGTCATGTGGAGATGATTACAAACCAGCCGAGTATTGGGACATTTTCTACGAAACTTTACGCAACATAAGAATGGTAAGCGTGCTTAAGCATGCGGAGCTAGTTACGAACTATCACGCAGTCAGTACTGGGACATTTTCTACGAACCTTTACACAAGATACGAATGGTAAGTATGCGTAAGCATGCGGAAATTTCATCCCAATACTCCGCTTGTTATGAAAGTGCGTAGCTCATTCCGAATGTGGTGGTAATCATGGAGATTTACCCATTCTCCGCTCTGTTTTCCATTTTTCAGTAAAAAAATTGCTTCGTAGTTAATGTCCCAATACTCATCACAATATTTTCTTCGTAGTTATTCGTAGTTGCACGGAATCCTTTGGAAATTTGAGGTACGGGAAAAGAGCGAGGGTGGAATATGGGGCGATAAATACTTATCTATAGGTTAAGTATTGATAGTTAAAATATGTTTTACTTTTTAAAAAACTTCATTTTAACTGCACAATACATTAACCTATAGATAATGTGCTAGAATTTGCAGAATAGGAGGGAGGTGTTCTCCTAATTCTAACACCAAATAAATTATATCCCACCACTTCTGGTTTAAGACTCTGGAAACTCTAAGGAATCAGATACATTCTAATTCTATATTTAATAGAAAGAATGATCTAGATTCACAATTATAACATATCTTTAAGGTGTTATGGTCTAACTACCTTATATGTTAATAGTAGACTCTAGAGGATACCAGTTCTTAAGCAGCAGCAGAGACCTAATACTTGCCCCCCCCCCCCCCCACCCCCCTCTTTCTTTTTGGGAAACAACTATTGGCTCCAAAAAGAAAAATGAGTCATTGAGACATAACCTTAATATTCCATTTGCAATGTAAGCTCAGGAATATTGATGATAATATGTTCGAAACAAAGAAGCCTAGACTATAAATTGTCTATCTTAGAGGCTCAATTTATTGTTTGTTTGTGTTGAGGTTTTACGGCCCAGTCAACCCAATGGGGCCATGTCGAGCGCGGTCAGTTTACCTAACCACACGTTTACTGGGCAGGCTTAGTCCTCTAAGCGGTTAACCAGTACTGTGCACATTCTTTCGCCAGAAACTGACAACTGCCCTTCTTGAATCAGCGGAAGGGAGAGAATGACCGTAGAAAATATTTCATGATCAATCTCCACGAAAGAATGTTGCCGACCTCGGCGGGGGTTGAACCCGCGACCTCCTGGTCTCCAGTCGGACGGCGCATCCAACTGAGCCACCGAGGCCGGCAGAGGCTCAATTTAAATAAGGACATGTCTTCTCGATTGAGTTTCCTATAGATAACCTATCTAGAGATTTTGAATAAATTCTAGATATGTGAAGATTATCTAATTGTAATAGTCTAAGAATTATAATCTAATTAGAGTCTGTTTAATTTGAGCGATAGAACCGTTTCCTATAAACAGACCATAAACTTGAAATAACCATAATGATGTATAATTATTCCCTTTTGATCAAATTAAAAGAAGGGGAAATAATAATTGTGTAGATGGAGTAAACTTAACTGAATTTCAGTTATCCATCAGAAGGAAAGGTCTATACAAAAATTTATGGCTTAAACTATTGCTAGACTAATTGTATTAACGTATCATTACGAAAACACGCCTATTCAAATATATTGAAATTTCTGCTCAAAATATAGATTGTGAGTACTCGTTAGAACCGCCTCACCGAGGCAGTTCTAATGAGTACCCACAATTTATGTTTTTGAGCAGAAATAAGAAAAATAATTTATACCCCTGTAAACCCCAGTTTTACTATATAAAAGTGGGGTTTAAGGGGGTCAAAATAATATAAGTATGTTTTCGTCATGTTTTAGACTAAGCAATAAGAGAATACAGAGGTTGCCTAAGACTGCTGGGAGGAAAAGGCAACCTAAGTCATTGATAAATACTTTTGTCATTGGACATATTAAGGCATTTCGTGTCCTGGACAAAATAATAAAGGAAGAGACTGCCAACATCATAGCTAACTGAAAGACATTCAGCTAACTGTAAGACATTCTTATTTTGGCTAAATCTTACCATACTGCTGAGACTAAGCAATAGGAAATAACTGGATAGAATCTTTCTATGCCAGAAAAGACTGCCATGAAAATTACTCTGGAGTACATAATCATGGAAAGCAAGAAAAATTTTTAAAATCCACTTTGCAATGACAAATCAAAATGTTCAGAAAAAGAGAAGGACTCAGAAAGAATGTAATAGGGAGATAGTCATTCTGTAGAAAAATATACAATAGTACTGATTAATCATCTCTGTAACACTTAACTTATAAGTTCAGAGATATCGTTACTATTCTGTACGAATATTTAAGAATAGTGAGAAAAGATATATAAATACCAAATTAAAAATATACTACGGGGCAAATTCCTGCTATGAATAAAAGGTTAAGCGTAACTATTTATTGAGCAAGGAATAACTAAACATATAACTTGTTATAAAATTACTGCCCGGAATTTTATAGATAAATATTCAATAAAATTTTAGAATTGAATATGAATAGTGTTAAAACCTATTTCTGAATAATCGATAATTCCTGAAATACCAAATTATGTGCTCGTATATGAATTCAGGAAGAAATGTATATATACTCTCGAGATCTATGCGTAAACCATAGAGAGTTATAATTATAGTAGTGTTACCAAGATCCCTAGCACAAGGGTTAAACATGTATAAATTTGAAATAATATAAGTAATTATTAATTTAAAATCATATAGGTTTAAGATATAATTCGTTCTATCTTTAACCAAATATGCAAGAACAGTGACTCATTATTTCTGTATTCGCAGGTAGAAAATGAGTTCTTAGTCATCAAAATTTGTATGGTTGAAATAAAGATAATGGGATCTAAATGGATGTGTCTCCTTGAACTGAGTCAAAGGATCACCCAGGGAAACCCGATAACGGGATATCGGAGGTTGCGAGATTTCGGAGGTAAACAAATGACGTCATCCAGCGACAGGGTATATTTATCCATTTTTTATAGCTTATATCTTATTCATTTGATAAGAAAGCTGAATTGCTCGTTCTAGAGACATAATAATGAATATGTTAAAGCAAATATTTCCTTTCTCAGCTACTTTGTGGAGGTGAAAACGGCATTTGAACCAAGATGATCTATTTTTCATCTCAGTTTTTGCCTTTTCGACGGCTACCAGCCCGATCATGGTAAATGACATGTTGGTTTATTATTGCCCAAGGATGGACTTATCTTCTCTTCGACTGTCTTCTTAGTTGTCTCAGTTTATCAACAAATAATAAAGCCCCCGGATGAAATTTAAAGCAAGTACTAGCGAAATTTTGGATAACGGAATATTCGGAGGTACATTGACACATGATGCTGTAGATCTCGGAGGGACTGTTACTGGATTTCGGAGGCACTGAAAATTGACGGAGTGAGTTCTGTCTAAAAAAGCAATATAAATTAAAACCTGCTCGCACAATATGGTGCTAAGCCTGTGTGCTAGTACTAGTGTCTCTTTTTGTAGCAATTTCAATAGGGTTTGATTGGTTTGAAGGAGAGTTTAATGTAATAATATTACTAGAACCAATGTCATTACGATTAAGAACTTTTATGCAATAAAACAGCTTTTCTTTGCCAAAATGATGTTCTGTATGTGAAACGTGATATTTTCTTACCTAAGTTTCGATTGAAATGTTGATTTTGGAAACTCGTAAGAACCGCAGCGCCGATGTGGTGCCAACGAGTACCATCAGATCAGAAATAATAAACGTAACGTTATCACTGTAAACCTATGATATATCAATTATTCATGGCAATATCCCAACTCGGCACAATATTCACCAATATCAGTACAAAAAATCTATAATAAATTTAACAACAGGTGCTTATTCGTCCATCGGACTGACATTTGTATATCTAATTACAAGAATCTATCTATTTTCTTATACTGAGTCGTTCATGTTTGACCATTACCTGTGTTAGGTGGGTCGCTTAATTTAGAATTTAGCAACAACAACAACAACAACAAAAATAATAATAATAATAATAATACAAATAATAATCACACGATGAGCCTGGTAAATAGTTCCTTTAAAATCTGTGGAATCCACTAAACATTCAAAACAAAAAGAAAACACCCATATATCAGTCATCTTGAAATCTTATAATGCCCTTAACTCCCATCATTTTAACTGAATTTCATCAAATGTGCATCGAAATCTAAATGTTACAATGTATAGTTTAGAACTATACTGTTCTTTGCTTGTATTCTCCTTGCGCGTACAACCGAAAGTCCATATCAGAGAATCTTAATTGTATTTTTTTTTATTTATGTAACGCTCCTGATTTTAAATGCTTGTCAGCAAACTGTCTTATAAGAACTCCCCATGTGGTGTTACTTTACATTGTTGACTACAAATCTTTACGGACAGTCCGCTTATCTAGGTTTTTAAGCAGCAGCCAGAAAAATTACACATTCCCCTGTAATCCCATTTTCCTAATATAAGTGAGATTTACAAGGGGTCTTCACCGCAAAAATTTGCTAGCGTGATATGATAATTATATGAGTTGTATCGAGTTGTATCGAAGAGACCTTTGTCATTTCCATTTGCTATCAATAGAAAACATTGCAGACTTTGTAACGTGTTCTTCCATACACGCTGTGTGCGTGTGTGTGTGTGTGTGCGTGTGTGTGCGTGTGTGTGTGTGTGTGTGTGTGTGTGATTGGGGATGGGGGTGGACAAATTCATTTCAAAATCAAGCAGATGGTGGGGGGTGGAGTTGGCGAACGTAGCCCCCATTGTGGACAAATTATTTAAAAAAATCAGGCAGATTTAATCGAAAACACAGGTTACACCCCTAATTTTCGCCTCTAAATCGATATTTTCTGAGCATTTGCACGCCTCCATACGGTCACACCATCCCCATTTCAAAATCCACGGGCCTGGGTTTTTAAGCCTAAATTAAATGTAAGTGAAATATCCATGGGGTATCTGACCGACCAAACGATGAAACGAGACCTGTACACCTTTCGGGCCAATTATTTTAAAAATCATGCAGGTTTGGCCATAAAATCACTTTACATTCCTTAATTTTGCATCCCCCATCGGCATTTTGTTGGCATCTGTGTCCCCTTTAAGAATAGCCAAGATTCACACACCCGCCCCTTCCATTTCAAAAGTCTGTGTATAGGCCTGGAAACTCACCAAAGTCACAAAACGTTGTGATGAACAAATATGAAAACACGCAGAATGAAATTTTCATGTCTTAAAACATACAAACTTTTTCAGAAAGAAAACTGTTAATTTTCGTATTATTATTTTTTTTTTCAGGCGGTTCCAACGATAACCCGCAACCTATGTTTTAGAGCAGAAACAACGTGGTTCTTAAGAGTACCTCCCTCAATACATATTTTAGAGCACAGACAAGATAAAGAAAAACAAAAAAAAAAAAAAAAAAAAAAAAAGGATTTATAGTCCTGCAATCCCCACTTTTTCTATGTGAAGTCGTGTTTGTTACCGGGGTTTTCATCACGAAGGCTGGCTATCTTGATGTTTTATCTTGATAAGTCTATGGCATATTATTTCATTTATTCTTTGCAAGTCTGCATAAACGCTTTGTTCGCTTGCTTCATGCCACTCCTGACGATTCAGGTAATCGTCTTCAACATATTAAATCAGGCAAGATCACGTTTCAGAAAAGATGTAGCCGTTTTAAGAAGAACACAAAATTTCCTTTCCCTCCGATATCCCGTTAACCAATATAAATCTGTCCTCCGACATCCCTGCATCATACCTCCGACATCCTGTTACCAATAAATATGACAACAACCCTAAAGAAATCTAAAAAATCTGCCACTATAGTAATATTTTCACATCTGCTATTTCTTGTATAATTTATAGAAAGGTTCTAGATAATACAGACATACATATTCAATGAAAAGGCTTTACAGTATAAAAGCTATAAACAATTGAAAATGAAATTTGGATGAAAAACAATGAAATTTCCTTTTCAAACGTGATTTTGAATAAATAGGAGGATACTTTATATTGAAATGCCATTTTCATATATTAAACTATTCAACTGAGAAAATATAGGTTACGTTGCTTATCCTCCAGAAGCACTTTTTTGATCATTAAAAGAGGATAAGTACATACACTGTAGCTTGATGACATCATTTGTTTACCTCCGAAATCTCGCAACCTCCGATATCCCGATATCGGGTTTCCCTGGGTGAAGGATAGTATCCATTCAAAAAACTAGAGCTTGTTTTTAGTTTAGCTTAACAAACACAGGGTTGAAAATACTTCCAAATATTCATATAGTCGTTACGCGCTGAATACTGAGAAATGCTGTTAAAATTATTTAGGAAAAAAATTTTATCTGTAACATAATGTGACGGGTCCATAATGTTAGTTAGATTTAGACCTGGAACGTGGCGAGAAAGGTCAATCAAAACATAAAACAATTTCAAAATGATAATTAATGAAGATAGATATATAAATATCGGTTATTATATATTATCTCCAAATATTGTCAAACAATCTTAATGGTTTAAAGCATAAATGCTAAGCGAAAGTTCATTTACCGAATGTATAATCGGACAACTTCCAGTATGTTCGAAATCGTATCACGAAATAGTAAGATCTGACCGGAAACGTAGGTGCAGCACTTACTACGTTGTGAAGTTTATATAAACGAACTCTATATTATGAATTGAGATAGTGCATTTCATAACCATCGAAGCATCTTGAAATGACTTATCGTGTCTAAATTATAATTATCCAGCTTCGGAAAAGATATTTATCTATATATGGACCTTTATCTTAAAGCGAACGGGATATCAAGATATTAATCTTTCCATTACTCGCAAACAGAACTTGAATTCTTATAGCGAGAACTGTTGATCCCTTTAACGAATGTAATCATAAAAGGGTATAGAGATAATGAAATGTTTCTTATTGCTTTACTGAATCGTAATTAAATATGTTTTCCCCATCGTCTAAACCTACAACGTACAGAGTAGGACAAAGGGATGATTAATTTGAATATAATAATATCTGTTATTTTGAGGTAAACTATCGTTAATTACCCTCTAAGCATTTTTAATTATATATATATATATATATATATATATATATATATATATATATATATATATATATATTATATATATATATATATATATATATATATATATATATATATATATAATCTATGCCTTCAAAGTGTTTAGACCTAAGAAATAATTGACTTTATGGTTTCTGAACGGTTACAAAGCCAATTAAATAATTAAATAGAAAAAAACTGTATATAATATGTAATTTAGGCAATAATAATCAGTCACATACTAGATAAACTAATGCCTTTACTGAATATCTATCCATTGTCTATTCCAAGGGTGCGAGTAAAATTTAATTGACATGGACTCTTGTTATAAGGGTAAATAGTAGAGGCATTAGAGCTAGTCGAAGCAAACTATTCCTCAATAATAGATAATGTAGACCTATACTATACGTAGATTAGGTCTAGTTGATTATAAGTTTTAAACCTTCCTAAATAATTTCCAATCGTAATCATAGTAAAATTATTATTCCCAGATGAAGAATCTTCAGCGTAATAAATTCTATAACTGAGACAAAATTATCTGGCACATTACTATCATAGTCTTAGATGATCCAGAAGGAAAAAATAAAAAGGCACAGTAAAGAGCGTATCGAATTATATATGCCTTAATATATGATTTTCTTCTTATTAATTATTTTATTTCAGAGTTCAGACAGGGCACGACTGACCTAGACTCTTTATATAATTAATCAATAGATAGTATAATATGGAATAATAGCATAACTGACCGGCTATTTTCCATGTACAAAAACAAAAGGAACTAGAGCTGGTGTTTGTAAAACACTAAGCCCCCAACTGCCTAACTCTAACACTGCTTGACTCCAACACTGCTTGCCCATGATGGTAACAACAGTACAAATATACAAGATTTCAATGTTATTTTATCAAAAGGGAAATAACTCTAAACCAGAAATTGCGAAGGGCCATAACTCCAACATTTCATTTAATTGGTTCAAAATTTAATCAGGTGATCTCCTCCTTAATCCCAATCAGTATACCAAATATCAAGGCTCTGGCTTAAATACTTTTTGAGATATCTTGCTGACAAGGTCAAAATGCCTAGAACTATAAAGGGCCACAGCTGTCAGCTTTTCATGGAATTCCCTAAAAAAACAAATCAGGTAATCTCCACATCATCCCCAATCAGCATATAATATTTCAAGATCCTAGCTTAAGTACTTTTCCAGACATCTTGCTGACAAGGTCAAAATGCGCAGAACTGCAAAGGGCCATAACTTTATCAATTTTTTCACAGAATTCTCTCAAAATATAATCAGGTAATCTACACATCATTCCCACTCACTGTATCTAATTTCAAGAACCCAGCTTAAATACTGTTCGAGATATCTTGCTCACAAGATTTAATTCTGATTTTTTTCAAAGGGACATAACTCTAACAAACATGCCGGACAAGAAAAAAAAATACGGGTCAGTTATTTTTTCATTGGGAACCCAAATATAAAATTTCAAAACCCTAGCCTGCAGAGGTCTTAAGATATGGCATGCACAAAAAAGCTTGACAAATGGACGGACAAAAGAAGGCAAAATAATACGCCCCATCAATTTCATTCGAAATTGGGGGCATAATTAGGTCATCTACTCATCGCTATCAATCTATTCATCAAGTTTCAAGGCTCCAGCTTCAATAGTTTTAGAGATATTTTGCTGACAAGGGAAACATGCCCAAATTTACAAAGGGCCATTACTTAGGAAATATTTTTCAGAATTTACACAAAAGTTAATCAGGTCATCTACTCATCATTACCAATCAATTCACCAAGTTTCAAGTCTCTAGCTCTAACGGTTTTTGAGATATTTTGCTGACAAGATAAAAATGCCCAAAATTACAAAGGGCCATAACTCAGTAAGTATTTTTCCAAATTTATTCAAAGTTAATCAGGTTGTCTACTCATCATTACAAATCCATTCACCAAATTTCATGGCTCTAGCTCTAACAGTTTTTGAGATATTTTGCTGACAAGGTAAAAGTGCCCAAAATTACAAAGGGCCATAACTCAAGAAGTATTATTATTCAACAGTTAATCAGGTTGTCTACTCATCACTACCAGTCTATTTATCAAGTTTCAAGGCTCTAGGGCTAACGGTTTTTGAGATATTTTGCTGACAAGATAAAATTGCCCAAAATTACAAAGGGCAATAACTCATGAAGTATTTTTCAGAATTTCTTCAAAAGTTAATCAGGTCATCTACTCAGCACTACAAATCCATTTACTAAGTTTCAAGGCTCTAGCTCTAACAGTTTTTGAGATATTTTGCTGGCAAGGTAAAAGTGCCCAAAATAACAAAGGGCCATTACTTACGAAATATTCAAGAAGCATATTTCAAAATTTCTTCAAAAGTTAATCAGGTTATCTACTCATCACTACTAGTCTATTCATAAAGTTTCAAGGCTCTAGCTCCAACAGGTTTTGAGATATCTTGCTGACAAGGTAGAAATGCCCAAAATTACAAAGGGCCATAACTCATGAAGTATTTTTCAGAATTTCTTCAAAAGTTAATCAGGTCATCTACTCATCACTACAAATCCATTTACTAAGTTTCAAGGCTCTAGCTCTAACAGTTTTTGAGATATTTTGCTGACAAGGTAAAAATGCCCAAAATTACAAAAGGCCATAACTCAATAAGTATTTTTCCAAATTTCTTCAAAAGTTAATCAGGTTTTCTACTCATCACTACCAGTCTATTCATCAAGTTTCAGGGCTCTAGCTTCAATAGTTTTTGAGATATTTTGCTGACAAGATTGCATACATATTTTTTCAAAGGGCCATAACTCAGAAAAGGGGCACAATCCTGTCAAGAAAAAAAATACGTGTCAGCTATTTTTTCATGAGGAATCCATATAAGAAATTTCAAAACAGTAGCATTCACGGTTCTAAAGTTATGCTATGCATCAAAAAGCATGACAAACGGACGGACGGACGGATGGACGGACAAACAACCCAGAAGCAATATGCCCCTCCAACTTCTTTGAAGTTGGGGGCATAAATATGTACCTCAGCTAGAGTTCTATACTAATCGTTGTAATCTAGAGAGGTAGTAGATAAATAAATAAACTCTTAATTCAGTTATCTAATTTGTCTAGATTTCTGATACCTTATGAATGTAATATTAATAGAAAGTAGAGAGGGTCGACTGCTACTTTCTTATCTAACATATTCCCTAGACTGCATGCTGATAGATAATGCGAGCATGTAGAAAAACATGGAAGGAAAGAAGAAAAATTTAGATTCTGTGTATATTTTTCTTCTTTGGAAATAACGATAATTTTATGGAATTCACCTTTGCCTTGGAGCTGAATAAGGTGAATACCTAAGAAGTTAATCTCTTTCTAGCGAATAAAGAGAGAGGCAACTTATTTTAAATATAGATAGAAGTATCTTCTACACTTAGTCAATGAATTGAGAATTTGATCGTAACCGATAATTCTTAATTCATTTACCAAGAATAAATATATATATATATATCTAGAATTCTAAGTCTAATTCAGAAATGACTGGACAGAAGTGTACGATATAAGAGGCTGCTACAGATGGGTCAGAGATAAACTTGACATAAAGTGAACTAGATTTGCACAAGACATGAGATAGGTGTGCACATTACTTTGCCCTAATTCTGAGAAACATGTGCACGATACTTTGAGAACCAAGTGCACTAGACTGTTTTGAGCTAGAGATAGAACTAGAGCTAGAGCTGCCCTCTGACCTCAAGTGATGTGCACAAGGAAGTTCACTTTTAGTGTTTCAGTTTACTGTACTTGCATGTATCTAAAGCTTGAGTATAATTTCTTATCAGCCAAAATCGTAAGAGAGAAGAGATGATTAAATAAAATTTCTTCTCTATGATTAGTCTCTCTCTGAAAGAAAATAGGTAAAAATAAAAAAAAGATATTTATATGTTCATTATTCACATTATTATACTCTCTCTCTCTCACACACACACACACACACACACCAACAGACATATTTATTTATTTATTTTACTTTTTATTTATTTTGTCTCAGATATGGAATCTTATTTATTTTATATTTTTCATTGTGTATGTATTTTAATCTCTTTCTTTCTTTTTTTCGCTCTCTCCCTCTCTCTCTATTGTTTATTAGAGACAGAGTTATTTTACGGTTTATTTATTTATCTATTTTGTCTCAGATATGGAATCTCATTTTTATATATATTTTTCATTGTATATATATTTTAGTATCTCCCCCTCTCTCTCTCTGTTTATTTGAAACAGGGTTATTTTATAATTTATTATCTATAAGGTTGCTCATGTGCCAAGCGAAATCTAAGCTCAACCTGTGCATTCTGGCCTGAGTCTTCATGGGGGCACATGCACAATTTTACAGGAAATTATGTGTCATGGCTCATTGATTTTTGGGTAGATTGGTGTTTGGCAAACAGTACAGACCCAGATCAGATGCGGCAGAACAGTTCCGCATCTGATCAGGGTCTACACTGTTTTACTGGCTTTTCTAGGTACACATGTAAATTCTTGAAATTGCTGTGTCCCACTTAATGGGTCGAACAAAGATATACTGTTCACTTTTTGCTGAAACATTAAGGTTGTGGATACTCGTTAGAACAACCTTAAAGACACATTTTTTTTTCCTTCTTTGGCTAGACCCCCCTCTCATGATCTGCTCCAATATACAGTCCTGATAAGAGAATGCACATCAAAGGCTATCTTATCTAAAAGATTATGGTGTGATTAAAGAGTGTAGAACAAAATCCCCCTCTGACAAAATCCCCTCTGCTCATTTTTGCATAGGTGGACGAAATCCCCTTCATGTTTTTTACAAGGTGGACATAATCCCCTTTGAAACTTTTTACAGGATGGACATAATCCCCCTCGTGATTTTTAAAAGGTGGACAAAATCCCCTCCATAAGATGGACATAATCCCCTGCGGACAAACCCCCACCCCCCCCCCACCCCCTTGCTGATTACTGCCATAGGAATGGTACTCAAATGGTAGATGAGACTGTGTCCATCAGTCATACACTCTGTTCCCTGAAGATTGAAGACTGATAGAATAAATTTAAAACGTTCATTTTTGTATATAATTTATACATTTTTTCTTTGAATCGTGTTTTATCCAAAACCATTTTAAAACAGACCGTTTCTTAATATATGGTTAATGTGGATTTGTTAAGGATTCTGGGCTTCAAGTTTCCCTGGTTTTTGAAGAAATCAAATATTTGCAGTATCCTCCATACCTTTATGTATACGATTCTACTTTTAATTTTTATTCTTCTTTATACCTACGTATTTCTTCATAAACCAGTAATTGCTGCCAATAATTGCATTATCTTCAACAGGAATGATATGGTGCTGAGAATTAAAACAACGAATATTTTCTATGATTTATTAAGCTATTCCATCCAATAAATTTATATTACATGAAAGGTGTAGCAAATATACAACAATGATCCTAATTATAATTAACAGTGCAGACCCTGATCAGATCTGATCAGGATCTTCACTGTTTGCTATTTCATCTACACCGGATTACTGCAATGTGAAATTACTCTTTTTTAATATTCTGAAATAATTACAGTGGCTGTTTGGAACTGTCTGAAATTTTAGGATTTTTAAGTTATTAAATTTATTTATCAGTGATTATGAAGTTTGTATGATGGTACAGGTAATCAAACATTTTTTGATAATTAGCATATTCAATCATTTAATAATTATAAAAGAGTAATTACATAATTTTATCACTTGAGGTGAAATTAATCAGTTTGTTTTCAAACATAATTATCAAGTGCAGTCCTTAATTTGAAAATGTATTGAGCATAAACACATTTAATTCAATGACATGTGATTAAAGGGAATAAAAGATCAAAGCATGAAAGAGAAATGCAAACATTGCAGTCAATTAAATAATTCAAAAAGCACATTCTTTGTAATTGAATCCTATATAAAAGCATGCGTAGTCAATACAATGGAAATGTAAAAATGGTAAAAATCATATTTTTATACAATAAAGTGAATTTTGGTAAATCGGGTCGACCTGTTAAACGGGCCATTGACCCCTGCCTTAAGAATGGCACTCTACATAAAACTTAACCTCAGTCATTTTCCTCATTAATTGCAAATTTGAATGCTATTATCCTAATTCGAATCTTTTATCTTTTATTCATTTTTATCAAACGATATCAAAAACTTTCGATTGGAAGCCCTTGTATAGACTGTAGCAGAGCTTGACGTAAAAGTGACCCGTTAAGGGTACTGTAATTGTATTGATATTTAATTTCTGTTCAAAATGAAAAGGTTCTATGTACTTGTTAGAGCTGCATATGTGTGTAAAATAATGTATACCCCCTGCAAACTCACTTTTTTCATATAAAGTGGGTTTTATGGGGGTATTGATTGCACAGGTTTGTTATCTGTATGAAGGTTGATGCCGCTGTGACAAAAGTAGAATCGCATACATAAGGGTATGGAGGATACTGCAAATATTTGATTTCTTCAAAAACCAGAGAAACTTGAAGCCCAGAATCCTTAACAAATCCACATTAATCATACATTTAGAAACGGTCTGTTTTAAAATGGTTTTGGATAAAACACGATTCAAAGAAAAAATGTATAGATTATATACAAAAATGAATGTTTTAAATTTATTCTATCAGTCTTCAATCTTCAGGGAACAGAGTGTATGACTGATGAACACAGTCTCATCTACCATTTGAGTACCATTCCTATGGCAGTAATCAGCAAGGGGGATTTTGTCTGAAGGGGATTTTGTCCATCTTATGGAGGGGATTTTGTCCACCTTGAAAAAATCACGAGGGGGGTTATGTCCATCCTGTAAAAAGTTTCAAAGGGGATTATGTCCACCTTGTAAAAAACGTGAAGGGGATTTCGTCCACCTATGCAAAAATGAGCAGAGGGGATTTTGTCCGGAGGGGATATTGTCCGGATACCATTGTAAGGATGTTAAGTCTCCTTAGTTGGGGCTTATTAGGAGTAATTCATATAATTGAGAAGCATTCAATATGTTTCTTTAGAACCAAATAAATTTGCAAATTACGCATTTTTTTTTATTTGTATTTATTTATTTCTTCTTCTTATTATTATTATTATTATTTTTTTTTTTTGATAGATTTTCCAAACTACAAAACTGTTGTTTTTTCTTGCATTGTGAAAAAAAAAAAAAAAAAAAAAAAAAAAAAAAAATATATATATATATATATAGAATATTTATTTATTTATTTATTAAAGTAAATAAGAACACTTCACAAGCTGAATCCTAATCCAACTGATGAAGTACTAAATAATAAATCTGATAGGAAATTTAAACATAATTGTATCTAAAAATGTGAATATTTATAAATCTAATTGGAAATTTAAAAAGAATTGTATCCAAAAATGTGAATATTTATTTTCTGCAATTGCACAAACTGAATTTTCTCAAACAGTTATTTCTACAAATTAGTCTGTATGTTTAGTGACGATTCAGATCAGCCTGCGCATCGGCACAGTCTGAGCAGTCTTCACCACTGCTTCAATGTCCACATAGTACAGACTGATCAGGCTGCAGGATGTGCAGGCTGATCTAATTCTTCACTGAGGGTACATGCTATTTTGAAATTAATGTGTACCTGCCAAAAACTGTAAAATTCGTTTCCTGTTGTATATTGCATTTTTATGACACGACATGTTTTCCAGTATTTTCAATAATCAATAATCAATCATTCTTTACTGAAAGCAGAAGGACATTATTATTACACATTGACCTATTGGGCAAGAAAGAAGAATAAAGAATTTTTCTCTTATTTTTCTGGAAAATGGGATTTGACATTTCAAATCTTATTTTACAAGAAAAATCAGAAAAAATCTTTTTAATTTGTCGTCTGCTGAAACTGCCCATAATGTGGTAAATGATAATTCTCAAATGTCTGTGCGAAAAAAAAATGTGCTCCAAAATGATACTTTTCCTGAACAATGGATTTATTACACCCTTTTCTTAATCTTCACTGGTGCACGTTGATCCATGTAAAATGTTGAGAAAAATTCTGTGCTCTGGTACAGTCAAGTATTACTCAAGGATGTGCTTATCACAGTTATGTCCAAGTTATCATCATGAAATATTTCTTAACAGCTATTAATGACTAGCTGGCACACTTTAACCTAAGGGGGTATAGCTGTCAAATTAGCAACAGTTGTTCAGTATAAACAGAAAACTGCAGAAAACTAATAAGAGCAGACAGCAATCTAATTTCTTCTTGTCTTGGAATTTTAAGGATAAAAACAATTTTACTGTTCAGCAAATAACCCAAAAGAGGCATTCAGATTCTTTTTTTTTTTTTTTTTTTTTTGTGTGTGTGTATGTGTTTTTTTTTGTTTTTTTTTTTTTGTTTTTTTTTTTTGGTTTTACGGCCCCTTCAAGGTTATTTCACTATTTTACGGGTAAAAGGAAATATTGTTCAGCAAATAACTCAAAGGAGGCATTTAGAGTCCAAAACATGGAATGAAAAGATAATTATCCTTTTTTTTTGTGGTTTTGGTTTTACGGCCCCTTCAGGATTATTTCACTAATTTAAAGGTAAAAAAAAAATAATGTTCAGCAAATAAACAAAAGGCATTTTGAGTCCAAAAACAGAATGAAAAGATAATTATCTTTTTTGGTGGTTTTTGGTTTTACGGCCCCTTCAGGATGGTAAAAGCAGTTTTGCTGTTCAGAAAATAACTATTTCACTATTTTAAGGGTATGAAAAAATTACTGTTCAGCAAATAATCCAAAAGAGGCATTTTGAGTCCAGAAAAAGAATGTAGGTATTCGAACCCATCGCTGTCATTCTATAACCTGTAACCCAAGGTTAGACATGTCTAAGGTGCTCTATGAGTAATAATAGGTTGTTCGAGGACTAGTGACTACTACTCAGTCACTAGTAATCCGACATAATGACCTGACACTAGTCTACATAACTATTGCCCGGTAAAATTCGCTAGAATCGGAAGTTAATCTCTTTCCAGCGAATGAAAGCGAGAAATGTAAGTTAATTTAAAATATTAATAGAATTACACTCCTATAATAATGAATTATTTAGAATTCTAAGTCTGATTCGGGAAATACTGTACAGAATTCTATTATATAAGTGGTTACTAGGTATTTCATTTTATAACCTTTATCCATTGACTTGACTTGTGTATAAAGCTCTATAAACAATAATACATGTAGATTGTTCGGGAATTAGTGACAACTATTCTGACACTAGTTACCTGACATAATGACCGGACAGAAGTATTCGTAACTGTTGCCCGGTGAAAGTTACTAGAAATGCGATAATGATGACCGGATACGAGTACTCATAACCTTTTGCCCGGTAAAAAAATTAATAATTTGACAAATTGATCGGACAGCAGTATTCATAACTCTAGTCCGATGAAAATCACTAATTATATGCAAAAAGTGACCGCGGGCACAAGCATTAGTAACTTTTTTTCCCCAGTGAAAATTCTAATAATTAGGAAAAATGACCGGACACTAATATTCATAAATCTTGCCCGGTGAAAATCAGTAGTAATATGATAAAATGGCCGGGCATAAGTATCCAATGCTATTTGCCCGGTGAATTTTACTAATAATTTGACATAATGACTGGAAACTAGTATTCGTGACTAGTTTGCCCAGTGAAATATGTCAGAAAGCTAAGTTTTTCCAGAAAATAATTGAATAATGAATTATTGACTGGAGACTGGTTGAATGGTGCCTAGTTGACCGGTGACTAGTTGACCGGTGACTGATTGACTGGTGACTGGTGCCTGGTTGACCAGTGCCTGGTTGACTGGTGAAGCTGATTGAATGGTGCCTGGTTGACTGGTGACTGGATGACCGGTGACTGGTGGACAGACTTCATCGGATACTAAGTACCCAAAGATGCCACCTTGATGGGTCTTACCCCGGCAGTATAGCCATATGGGGTGGGGCTCCCATCAGTAAAGAATTGTCGTATAACCCATCAAGGGTTGACAAGTTCTTTATAATCAGCTTCTCCACTATGGAAATCTTCAGCCAACTTGAAGATCTCTGCAAGAAATCCAATAAAAGTCCAGGTATAGTATATCATATCGCTGAAGGACCTGGAACGAAAAGAACAAGTTAATATTCTGGAGATATAAACACGACTTCCGAACCGACCGCAAACGAGTGTTGTGCTGAATAGTGAGAGTCGGGAAAACGCATGTCAAGAAAAGCCAGTCAATAATTACATGAAATTGAAAATCAAAATTTTCAAATAATTACATAGATAGTGAAAGGAGTGATAAGGAAACAAAAGAAACACAAGGATACAGAAATTTAACTGTGAGGAAAAGAAATAATCCGAATTTCTTTCACAGGTAAAAAATCCTTGTTGATTTTCTTTGTCCACAGAAAAGAAACTGACACATGACCAATTGAGCGGTAGGAGTTACGTCACACAGGTAACTGCCTAAGGGACCTTCTGGTTTAAGACTTTAACTGACGACTGAAAGGTCGTTTTTTCTGTGGAAGGTGTGAAAATAGAAGAGAATAGCACATTATCTATAGGTTAATGTTTTGTGCAGTTAAAATGGAGTTTTTTAAAAGTAAAACATATTTTAACTATCAATACTTAACCTTAAAACAATAGACACAATTAGGAGAGATAAGCGAGGCTGGAAGGAGGGAGATAATTGATTATCTATAGGTTAAGTATTGATAATTAAAATAAGTTTTACTTTTAAAAAACTTCATTTTAACTGCACAATACATTAACCTATATATAATGTGCTAGAATTTGCAGAATAGGAGGGAGGAGCTCTCCTAATTCTAACACCAAATAAATAATATACCACCATTTCTGGTTTAAGACTCTGGAGACTCTAAGGAATCAGATACATTCTAATTCTATATTTAATAGGAAGAATGATCTAGATTCACAATATAACATATCTTTTAGGTGTTATGATCTAACTACCTTATATATATATAATAGTAGACTCTAGAGGAAGCCAGTTCTTAAGCCTTAGAGACCTAACATATTGTCACCCCCCCTTTTTTTCTTTTTGGGAAACAACTATTGGCTCCAAAAAAAAAATGAGTCATTGAGACATAACCTTAATATTCTATTGCAATGTAAGCTCAGGAATAAAGTGATAATATTTTCGAAAAAAAATTTGTCAAACAAAAGCTGAGACTATAAGTAGTCTATCTAGAGGCTCGATTTAATTTAGGAAATGTCTGCTCGGTGGAGTTTCCTATAGATAACTGACATATGTAGATATTTTGGATAAAATTCTAGATAGGTGAAGCTTATCTAATTGTAATAGTCTAAGCTATTAGAATTATAAACTAATTAGAGTCTGTTTAATTGGAGCCATAGGACCGTTTCTGATAAACAGACCATAGACTTGAAATAACCATAATGTTGTATAATTATTCCCCTCTGATCAAATTAAAAGAAGGGGAGATAATAATTGAGTAGATGGAGTAAATTTAACTGTAACTCAGTTATCCAGGTATACAGAAAATTAATGGTTTAAACTATTGCGAGACTAATTGTATCAACGAATTTTTAGGCAAGCAATAAGATAATACAGAGGTTGCCTACGACTGCTGGGAGGAAAAGGCAACCTAAATCATTGATAAATACTTTGTTTTTGGACATATAAAGGTGTTTCATGTCCTGGACAAAATAATAAAAGAAGAGACTGCCAACATCATAACGTAGAGTTTGACAGACAAAAAGAGAGAGAAGAATAAGGCTGATCACAGCCAACTGTAAGACAGTCATATTTTGGCTAAATCTTACCATACTGCTGAGATTAAGCATTAGGAAATAACTGGATAGAAACTTTCTATGCCAGAAGATTGCCATGAAAAGTACTCCTGAGTAAATGATCATGGAAATCAAGAAAAAGTTTAAAAGTCCACTTTGTAATGATGAATCAAAATGTTCAGAAAAAGAGAAGGACTCAGAAAGAATGTAATAGGGTGATAATCTCTGAAGAAAGATTATACAATAGTACTGATTAATCATCTCTATAACACTTAATTTATAAGTTGAGAGATAGAATTACTATTCTATACGCATATTTAAGAATAGTAAGAAAGATATGTGAATACTAAATTAAAATTATACTATGGGACAAATTCCTGCTATGAATAAAAGGTTAAGCGTAACTATTTATCAAGCAAGGAATAATTAAACATATAACTTGTTATAAAATCAATGCCCCGAATTTTATAGATAAATATTCAATTAAATTTTAGAATTGAATATGAATAGTGTAAAAAACCCATTCTGAATAATTGATAATTCCTGAAATACCAAATTATGTGCTCTAAATGAATTCAGGAAGAAATATATATATATATATATATATATATATATATATATATATATACATATATATATATATATATATATATATATATATATATATATATATATATATACTCTTGAGATCTATGCGTAAACCATAGAGAGTAATAATTATAGCATTATTACCAGGATCTCTGACGCAAGGGTAAAAACATGTATAAATTTGAAATAATAAAGGTAATTATTAATTTAAAGTCATATAGGTTTAAGATAATATTTCGTTCAATCTTTAACCAAATATGCAACAACAGTGACTCATTATTCTGTATTCGTAGGTAGAAAATCAGTTCTTAGTCATCAAAATTTTGTAGATTGAAAAAGAGATAATGGGATCTAAATGGATGTGTCTCCTTGAACTGGGTCAAAGGATAGTATCCATTCAAAAAACTAGAGCTTGTTTTAAGCTTAGTTTAACAAGCGCAGAATTGAAATTATTTCCAAGTATTCATGTAGTTGTTACGCGCTAAATACTAAAAAAAAACTGTTAAAAATTGTTTAGGAAATATTTATCTGTAACAAAAAGTGACGGGTCCATAATGTTAGTTAGATTTAGACTTGGAACGTAGCGAGAAGGTAAGTCTAAATTTTAAAAACAATTTGAGAAAGATAAATAATGAAGACAGATATATAAATATCGGCATTATATATTATCTCCAAATATTATAAAATAGTCTGAATGTTTTAAAGTGTAAATGCTACTCGAAAGTTTATTTACCGAATGTATAATCGGAAAAACTTCCAGTATGTTCGAAAACGTATCACAAAAAGTAAGATCTGACCCGAAACGCAGGTGCGGCACTTACTACGTTGTGAAGTTTAGATAAACAAATCCTATATTATGAATTGAGACCGTGCATTTCATAATCATCGAAACATCTTGAAATGACATCATGTGTAAAGTATAAATATCCAGTTTCGGAAAAGATATTTATCTATATATGGACCATTCTTAATGCGAACTGGAAATCAAGATATTAATCTTTCCATTACTCGCAAACAGAAATTGAACTCTTAGCGAGAAGAACTATTGATCCCTTTAACGAATGTAAACATAAACAAGAGGACCATGATGGTCCTATATCGCTCACCTGACCAAACAGATTTGCATATTTAATGTTGAAGTTTCAGCCAAGTTCACTGCTCTAGGATTTTTGTATAAACTTTATAGCACCAACCACCCCCACCCCCCTCCACCACACCCCCGGCCATGTTTTTTTACAAATCTTAACAACTTGAACTGAATCTTAAAAGAGGGTCACCAAAGGAACATTTCTGCCAAGTTATATTGAAATTGGTCCAGTGGTTTAAAAAGTTTTATATAGCTATAAAGCCCTACGCCCTAACGGCCATGTTTTTTGACGAATCATGACAGCTTGAACAAACTTGGTAGAGGGTCACCAAAGGAACATTCCTGCCAAGTTATATTGAAATCTGTTCAGTGGTTTCTGACAAGAAGATTTTTAAAGTTTTCTATTTAGATATATAGGGAAAACAAGAAGATTTTTTTTCAAGTTTTCTATATAGATATATAGGGAAAATAAGCCCCACCCCCCTGCAGCCATATTTTTTGACGAATCATGATGGCTTGAACAACCTTGGAAGAGGGTGACCAAAGACACATTCCTTCCAAGTAATATTGAAATCGGTCCATTGGTTTCTGCCAAGAAGATTTTTAAAGTTTTCTATATAGATACATATATAGGGAAAATAAGCCCTGCCCCCTGGCGGCCATGTTTTCTGACAAATCCAAACGGCTTGAACAATCTTGGTAGAGGATCACCAAAAGAACATTTCTGCAAAATTATATGGAAATCGGTCCAGTGGTTTGGGACAAGATGATTTTTACATTTTTCTATATATAGGGAAAATAAGCCCCGCCCCCTGGCGGCCATGTTTTTTGCCAAATCCAAATGACTCGAACAATCTTGGTACAGGATCACTAAAGGAACATTTCTACAAAATTATATGGAAATCGGACCAGTGGTTCTGACAAGAAGATTTTTAAAGTTTTCTATATAGATACATAGGGAAAATAAGCCCCACCCCCTGGCAGCCATGTTTTTTGACGAATCCAAATGGCTTGAACAATCTTGGTAGAGGATCACCAAAGGAACATTTTTGCAAAATTATATTGAAGTCGGTCCAGTGGTTTCGGACAAGAAATTTTTTTTAAAGTTTTCTATATAGATGTATAGGGAAAATAAGCCCTGTCCTCTGGTGGCCATGTTTTTTGACAAATCCAAATGGCTTGAACAATCTTAGAAGAGGATCACCAAAGGAACATTTCTGCAAAATTATATGGAAATCGGTCCAGTGGTTTCGGACAAGAAGATTTTTACATTTTTCAATATAGATATATGGGGAAAATAAGCACCGCCCCCTGGCGGCCATGTTTTTTTTACTAATCGAAATGGCTCAAACAATCTTGGTAGAGGATCACCAAAGGAACATTTCTGCAAAATAATATGGAAATCTGTCAAGTGGTTTCTGACAAGAAGATTTTTAAAGTTTTCTATACAGATATATAGGGAAATTAAGCCCCGCCCCCTGGCGGCCATGTTTTTTTGACAAATCCAAATGGCTTGAACAATCTTGGTAGAGGATCACCAAAGGAACATTTTTGCAAAATTATATTGAAATCGGTCCAGTGGTTTCGGACAAGAAGATTTTTTTAAGTTTTCTATATAGATATATAGGGAAAATAAGCCCCGCCCCCTGGCGGCCATGTTTTTTGATGAATCCAAATGGCCTGAACAATCTTGGTAGAGGATCACCAAAGGAACATTTCTGCAAAATTACATTGAAATCGGTCCAGTGGTTTCTGACAAGAAGATTTTTAAAGTTTTCTATATAGATATATAGGGAAAATAAGCCCTGCCCTCTAGCGGCCATGTTTTTTGACAAATCCAAAAGGCTTGAACAATCTTAGTAGAGGATCACCAAAGGAACATTTCTGCAAAATTATATTGAAATCGGCCCAGTGGTTCCTGACAAGAAGATTTTTACATTTTTCAATATAGATATACAGGGAAAATAAGCCCCGCCCCCTGGCGGCCATGTTTTTTGACTAATCGAAATGGCTCGAACAATCTTGGTCGAGGATCACCAAAGGAACTTTTTTGCGAAATTATATGGAAATCGGTCCAGTGGTTTCTGACAAGAAGATTTTTAAAGTTTTCTATATAGATATATAGGGAAATTAAGCCCCGCCCCCTGGCGGCCATGTTTTTTGACAAATTCAAATGGCTTGAACAGTCTTGGTAGAGGATCACTAAAGGAACATTTTTGCAAAATTATATTGAAATCGGTCCAGTGGTTTCGGACAAGAAGATTTTTAAAGTTTTCTATATAGATATATAGGGAAAATAAGCCCCGCCCCCTGGCGGCCATGTTTTTTGATGAATCCAAATGGCCTGCATAATCTTGGTAGAGGATCACCAAAGGAACATTTCTGCAAAATTATATGGAAATCAGTCCTGCGGTTTCTGACAAGAAGATTTTTAAAGTTTTCTATATAGAAATATAGGGAAAATAAGCCCCGCCCCCTAGCGGCCATGTTTTTTGACGAATCCAAATGGCTTGAACAATCTTGGTAGAGGATCACCAAAGGAACATTTCTGCAAAATTACATTGAAATCGGTCCAGTGGTTTCTGACAAGAAGATTTTTTAAGTTTTCTATATAGATATATAGGGAAAATAAGCCCCTCCCCCTGGCGGCCATGTTTTTTTTTACGAATCCAAATGGCTTGAACAATCTTGATAGAGGATCACCAAAGGAACATTTTTGCAAAATTATATTGAAGTCGGTCCAGTGGTTTCTGACAAGAAGATTTTTAAAGTTTTCTATATAGATATATAGGGAAAATAAGCCCTGCCCTCTGGTGGCCATGTTTTTTGACAAATCCAAATGGCTTGAACAATCTTGGTAGAGGATAACCAAAGAAACATTTCTGCAAAATTATATTGAAATCGGTCAAGTGGTTTCTGACAAGAAGATTTTTTAAGTTTTCTATACAGATATATAGGGAAAATAAGCCCTGCCCCCTGGCGGCTATGTTTTTTGACGAATCCAAATGGCTTGAACAATCTTGGTAGAGGATCACCAAAGGAACATTCCTGCAAAATTACATTGAAATCGGTCCAGTGGTTTCTGACAAGAAGATTTTTACATTTTTCAATATAGATATATAGGGAAAATAAACCCCGCCCTCTGGCGGCCATGTTTTTTGACTAATCGAAATGGCTCGAACAATCTTGGTAGAGGATCACCAAAGGAACATTTCTGCAAAATTATATGGAAATCGGTCCAGTGGTTTCTGACAAGAAGATTTTTAAAGTTTTCTATATAGATATATAGGGAAATTGAGCCCCGCCCCCTGGCGGCCATGTTTTTTGACGAATCCAAATGGCCTGAATAATCTTGGTAGAGGATCACCAAAGGAACATTCCTGCAAATTTATATGGAAATCAGTCCTGCGGTTTCTGACAAGAAGATTTTTAAAGTTTTCTATATAGATATATAGGGAAAATAAGCCCCGCCCCTAGCGGCCATGTTTTTTGACGAATCCAAATGGCTTGAACAATCTTGGTAGAGGATCACCAAAGGAACATTTCTGCAAAATTACATTGAAATCGGTCCAATGGTTTCTGACAAGAAGATTTTTAAAGTTTTCTATATAGATACATAGGGAAAATAAGCCCCGCCCCTGGCGGCCATGTTTTTTGACGAATCCGAATGGCTTGAACAATCTTGGTAGAGGATCACCAAAGGAACATTTCTGCAAAATTATATTGAAATCGCTCCAGTGGTTTCTGACAAGAAGATTTTTTAAGTTTTTAGTTAAAAAATCTATTTTTAGCTCCTGTGACCTAGATATGCAATGGACGGGAACCATTTGAACAACTTTGAAAGAGGACCAAGCAAGGATCATTCCTGTGAAATTTGGTCAAAATCCAATCAGTGGTTTAGGAGGAGATGTTGTTTAAAGATTGTGGACTGATGGACGGACGGACATATGGACGACGACGACGACGGACGGTGAGTGATCACAAAAGCTCACCTTGAGCTTTCAGCTCAGGTGAGCTAAAAAGGGTAAAGAGATAATGAAATGTATCTTATTTCTTTACCGAATCCTAATTAAGGATGTTTTCCCCTTTGTCTACAAATACAACATACAGAGTAGAACAAAGGGATGATTAATTTGAATATAATAATAACTGCTATTATGAGGTAAAATATCGTTAATTACCCTCTAAGCATTTTTAAATATAAATATAATCTAAGCCTTCGGAAAGTTTAGTGGAAAAAAATAATTGACTTTAACAGTTTCTGAACAGTTACAAAGCCAATAAATAATCAAATGGAAAAATATTGTATATAATATGTAATTTAGGCAATAATAATCAGTCACGTAATGAATAAATTAATGCCTTTACTGAATATCTATCCATTGTCTATACCAAAAGTGTGAGAAATTTTGATTGACATAGACTCCAGTTATAAGTGAAATAGTAGAGGTATAGAGCTAGTCGAAGCCAAACTATTCCTCAAACAAGAGGACCATGATGGTCCTATATCGCTCACCTGACCAAACAGATTTGCATATTTAATGTTGAAGTTTCAGCCAAGTTCACTGCTCTAGGATTTCTGTATAAACTTTATAGCACTAACCACCCCCACCCCCCTCCACCACACCCCAGGCCATGTTTTTTTTTACAAATCTTGACGACTTGAACTGAATCTTAAAAGAGGGTCACCAAAGGAACATTTCTGCCAAGTTATATTGAAATTGGTCCAGTGGTTTAAAAAGTTTTATATAACTATAAAGCCCTACACCCTAACGGCCATGTTTTTTGACGAATCATGAAAGCTTGAACAAACTTGGTAGAGGGTCACCAAAGGAACATTCCTGCCAAGTTATATTGAAATCTGTTCAGTGGTTTCTGACGAGAAGATTTTTAAAGTTTTCTATTTAGATATATAGAGAAAATAAACCCCACCCCATGGCAGCCATGTTTTTTGACGAATCATGACTGCTTGTACAATCTTGATAGAGGTTCACCAAAGCAACATTCCAGCCAAGTAATATTGAAATCGGTCATGGGGTATGTGACAATAAGAATTTTAAAATTTTCTATGCAGATATAGACGAAAAATAAGCCCCGCCCCCCTGGGGGCCATGGTTTTTGACATATCATGAAGGCTTGAACAATCTTGGTAGAAGGTCACCAAAGCAACATTCCTGCCAAGTTACATTGAACTGGGTCCAACTGTTTCTTACGAGAAGATGTTTAAAGTTTTCTATATAGATATATAGGGAAAATAAGCCCCGCCCCCTAGCAGCTATGTTTTTTGATGAATCATGACGGCTTGAACAATCTTTGTAGAGGGTCACCAAAGAAACATTCCTGCCAAGTTGTATTGAAATCAGTCCATTGGTTTCTGAAAAGAAGACTTTTACAGTTTTATATATAGATATACAGGGAAAATAAGCCCTGCCCCCGGCAGCCATGTTTTTTGACGAATCATGATTACTTGAACAATCTTATTAGAGGGTCACCAAGGAAACATTTCTGCAAAGTTATAATGAAATCAGTTCAGTGGTTTCTGACAAGAACAGTTTTAAAGTTTTCTATAGATATATAAGGAAAATAAGCCCCGACTCCTGGCGGCCATGTTTTTTGATTTGACGAATCATGACGGCTTGAACAATCCTGATAGAGGGTTACATAAGAAACATTCCTGCAATGTTACATTGAAATCGGTCAAGTGGTTTCTGAAAAGACTATTAAAATTTTCTATATAGATATATAGGAAAATAAGCCCTGCCCCCTAGTGGCCATGTTTTTTGACAAATCATAACGGTTTGAACAATCTTGGTAAAGAGTCACCAAGGAAACATTTCTGTGAAGTTATATTGAAATCAGTCCTGTGGTTTCTGACGACAAGATTTTTTCAAGTTTTCTATATAGATATATATGGAAAATAAGTCCCGCACCCTCTAGAGGCCATGTTTTTTGACAAATCATGAGGCTTGAACAATCTTGATAGAGGGTCACTAAGGAAACATTTCTGCCAAGTTATATTGAAATCGGTCCAGTCGTTTATGACATGAAGATTTTTAAAGTTTTCTATACAGATATATATGAAAAATTAACCCCGTCCCCTAGCGGCCATGTTTTTTAACGAATCATGGCCGCTTGAACAATCTTGGTAGAGGATCATCGAAGAAACATTACTGTAAAATTATATTGAAGATTTTTAAAGTTTTCTATATAGATATATAAGGAAAATAAGTCCCGCCCCCCTGGCGGCCATGTTTTTTGACAAATCCAAATGGCTTGAACAATCTTGCAACAGGATAACCAAAGGAACATTTCTGCAAAATCATATGGAAATCGGTCCAGTGGTTTCGGACAAGAAAGTTTTTAATGTTTTCTATACAGATATATAGTGAAAATAAGCCCCGCCCCCTGGTGGCCATGTTTTTTGACAAATCCAAATGGCTTGAACAATCCTGGTACAGGATCACCAAGGGGACATTTCTGCAAAATTATATTGAAATCGGTCCAGTGGTTTCGAACAAGAAGATTTTTAAAGTTTTCTATACAGATATATAGGGAAAATAAGCCCCGCCCCCTGGTGGCCATGTTTTTTTGACGAATCCTAATGGCTTGAACAATCTTGCAACAGGATCACCAAAGGAACATTTTTGCAAAATTATATTGAAATCGGCCCAGTGGTTTGGACAAGAAGATTTTTAAAGTTTTCTATATAGATTATAGGGAAAATAAGCCACGCCCCCTGGCGTCCATGTTTTTTGACGAATCCCAATGGCTTGAACAATCTTGCAACAGGACCACCAACGGAACATTTTTGCAAAATTATATGGAAATCGGTCCAGTGGTTTCAGACAAGAAGATTTTTAGTTTTCTATATAGATATATAGGGAAAATAAGCCGCGCCCCCCTGGCGGCCATGTTTTTTGACGAATCCAAATGGTTTGAACAATCTTGGTAGAGGATCACCAATGGAACATTTTTGCAAAATAATATTGAAATCGGTCCAGTGGTTTCGGACAAGAAGATTTTTAAACTTTTCTACATAGATATATAGGGAAAATAAGCCGCGCCCCCCTGGCGGCCATGTTTTTTGACGAATCCTAATGGCTTGAACAATCTTCCTAGAGGATCACTAAAGGAACATTTTTGCAAAATTATATTGAAATCGGTCCAGTGGTTTCGGACAAGAAGATTTTTAAACTTTTCTATATAGATATATAGTGAAAATAAGCCCCGCCCCCTGGCGGCCATGTTTTTTGATGAATACAAATGGCTAGAACAATCTTGGTAGAGGATAACCAAAGGAACATTTCTGCAAAATTATATTGAAATCGGTCCAGTGGTTTCTGACAAGAAGATATTTTAAAGTTTTCTATATAGATATATAGGGAAAATAAGCCCCGCCCCCTGGCGGCCATGTTTTTTGATGAATCCAAATGGCTTGAACAATCTTGCAACGGGATCACCAAAGGAACATTTCTGCAAAATTATATTGAAATCGGTCCAGTGGTTTCTGACAAGAAGATTTTTAAAGTTTTCTATATAGATACATAGGGAAAATAAGCCCCGCCCCCTGGCGGCCATGTTTTTTGACCAATCCAAATGTCTTGAACAATCTTTGTAGAGGATCACCAAAGGAACATTTCTACAAAATTATATTGAAATCTGTCCAGTGGTTTCTGACAAGAAGATTTTTAAAGTTTTCTATACAGATATATAGGGAAAATAAGCCCTGCCCCCTGGCGGCCATGTTTTTTGACGAATCCAAAAGGCTTGAACAATCTTGGTAGAGGATCACCAAAGGAAAATTTCTGCAAAATTATATTGAAACTGGTCCAGTGGTTTCTGACGAGAAGATTTTTAAAGTTTTCTATATAGATATATAGGGAAAATAAGCCCCGCCCCCTGGCGGCCATGTTTTTTTAAGAATCCAAATGTCTCGAACAATCTTGGTAGAGGATTACCAAAGAAACATTTCTGCAAAATTATATTGAAATCGGTCTAGTGGTTTCTGAAAAGAAGATTTTTAAAGTTTTCTATACAGATATATAGGGAAAATAAGCCCCGCCCCCCTGGCGGCCATGTTTTTTGACGAATCCAAAAGGCTTGAACAATCTTGGTAGAGGATCACCAAAGGAACATTTCTGCAAAATATATTGAAATTGGTCCAGTGGTTTCTGACAAGAAGATTTTTAAAGTTTTCTATATAGATATATAGGGAAAATAAGCCCCGCCCCCTGGCGGCCATGTTTTTTGACGAATCCAAATGGCTTGAACAATCTTGGTAGAGGATCACCAAAGGAACATTTCTGCATAATTTTATTGAAATCGGTCCAGTGGTTTCTGATGAGAAGATTTTTTGAGTTTTTAGTTAAAAAATCTATTTTTAGCTCCTGTGACCTAGATATGCAATGGACCGGAACCATTTGAACAACTTTGAAAGAGGATCAACCAAGGATTATTCCTGTGAAATTTGGTCAAAATCCAATCAGTGGTTTAGGAGGAGATGTTGTTTAAAGATTGTGAACGGATGGACGGACGGACGGATGGACAGACGGACGGACGGACAGACGGACGACGACAACGACGATGGATGGTGAGTGATCACAATACCTCACCTTGAGCCTTCAGCTCAGGTGAGCTAATAAGGAAAATAAGCCCCGCCCCCCTAGCGGCCTTGTTTTTTGACAAATCCAAATGGCTTGAACAATCTTGCAACAGGATCACCAAAGGAACATTTCTGCAAAATCATATGGAAATCGGTCCAGTGGTTTCTGACAAGAAGACTTTTAAAGTTTTCTATACAGATATACAGTGAAAATAAGCCCCGCCCCCTGGCGGCCATGTTTTTTGACAAATCCAAATGGCTTGAACAATCTTGGTACAGGATCACCAAAGGAACATTTCTGCAAAATTATATGGAAATCGGTCCAGAGGTTTCGGACAAGAAGATTTTTAAAGTTTTCTATATAGATATATAGGGAAAATAAGCCCCGCCCCCTGGTGGCCATGTTTTTTGACGAATCCAAATGGCTTGAACAATCTTGGTAGAGGATCACCAAAGGAACATTTTTGCAAAATTATATTGAAATTGGTCCAGTGGTTTCGGACAAGAAGATTTTTAAAAGTTTTCTATATAGATTATATAGGGAAAATAAGCCCCGCCCCCTGGCGGCCATGTTTTTTGACGAATCCAAATGTCTTGAACAATCTTGGTAGAGGATCACCAAAGGAACATTTCTGCAAAATTATATTGAAATCGGTCCAGTGGTTTCGGACAAGAAGATTTTTAAAGTTTTCTATATAGATATATAGGGAAAATAAGCCCCGCCCCCTGGCGGCCATGTTTTTTGACAAATCCAAATGGCTTGCATAATCTTGGTAGAGGATCTTCAAAGGAACATTTCTGCAATATTATATTGAAATCGGTCTAGTGGTTTCGGACAAGAAGATTTTTAAAGTTTTCTATATAGATATATGGGGAAAATAAGCCCCGCCCCCTGGCGGCCATGTTTTTTGACGAATCCAAATGCCTTGAACAATCTTGGTAGAGGATCACCAAAGGAACATTTCTGCAAAATTATATTGAAATCTGTCCAGTGGTTTCTGACAAGAAGATTTTTAAAGTTTTCTATATAGATATATAGGGAAAATAAGCCCCGCCCCCTGGCGGCCATGTTTTTTGATGAATCCGAATGGCTTGAACAATTTTGGTAGAGGATCACCAAAGGAACATTTCTGCAAAATTATATTGAAATCGCTCCAGTGGTTTCTGACAAGAAGATTTTTTAAGTTTTTAGTTAAAAAATCTATTTTTAGCTCCTGTGACCTAGATATGCAACGGACCGGAACCATTTGAACAACTTTGAAAGAGGACCAACCAAGGATCATTCCTGTGAAATTTGGTCAAAATCCAATCAGTGGTTTAGGAGGAGATGTTGTTTAAAGATTGTGGACGGACGGACGGACGGACATACGGACGACGACGACGACGACGGATGGTGAGTGATCACAAAAGCTCACCTTGTGCTTTCAGCTCAGGTGAGCTAAAAAGATAATGCCCCTTCCCTCAGAATGATGGGTTAAAATATAGTTTACATGTAATTACATGTAAAACAGCATGGCATTACATGTAGATTTCTACGCGTAAAACCACGTAATGACATGTAAAACCATGATAATCCTGTACAGGCATGGCAAAATGCGTAAAATTTTACATGTATTTACGTGTCATTTGTGGACTTAGAAAAAAATAACCTGGCAAAATATGGCATTTATATAACTTTATCAAAAAACTGTCTGTAAAAGAAGCCAGCTCTGGACTTAGTAATTTTCAACACGTAAAAATGTGTAAAAATAAGAACTTTGGAGTTTTTGTGTACAAGATACTGTTGTCTGATTGGTCAGTTTCAAACTTTAGTATATTCAGTCTCAAAGCATGAAGTCACATGGAGCACTGGAGTTTATAAAATGCTGTTCTTTTCAAAACATTTTGCTATAAAATATTTGAACACAGGAGGATAGCTTAATAAAAAAAAATGTGAGTTATTTTAATACTTTCTCAGTATTCCATTTTGATGCATTATAAACTGGCGCCAAAAGGCAGCTAAGCTTTTGTGGTAGTTTCTTATGTACATGTAGTGGGTGGGGTAGATCAGTTTTCTTTTGAATTTCATTCAAAATTATTCTACTCCTTGGTGTTTAATATATGTCTTTTCAGTTGGAAAAATTAACATTTTTAATACTGCTTATTACCTACTTGAAAAAAAAGATTATTTATTTCAGGTCTATGGCTTTTAGTTAATTTATTTTAATTAACTCTTAAAAATTGGACACCAAAAATGTCAACAACAAAAAATAGGTCTGAGAAAATAATGTAGATCTGGATGAGGGCACTCTGTTGTGCACACATTTTTTTTTTTTTTTTCAAAGATTTGACCTAGTCTTTGACCCGACATGATTCAGTTTGGAACTTGACCTAGTAATTGTCAAAACAAACTTTATCACAAAGTTTCATGATGATCCACTGAAAAATGAAGCCTCTATATTGTGTACACAAAGTTTTTCAGTGATTTGACCTAGTGGGTATACGGACAAAATCCCTCCCGGACAAAATCCCTTCTGCTCATTTTTGTATAGGTGGACATAATCCCTCCCATGTTTTTTGCAACGTGGACATAATCCCCCCCACTCTTTTTTACAAGGTGGACAAAATCCCTTCCGTGAATTTTCCAACTAGGACAAAACCCCTTCCAGCTGAAATCCCCTACGACTCTCCAAGCCGATCAGTCTTACATGGCCACTTGCTATTTGGCTATTATTTTATCCTTTTCCTCAATTGCGGGCAAGGACTCAAACTGCACCAACAATTGCTTGGAGGATCCAATTTCTTGCACTGACTATTTCTTACAATAGCAAGTTCTTCAAGTGAAAACTCCAATAAGACTACACAGCCACAATTCTTGGGACCTTCGTTACCCTTTAAGTAATCAGTAAATAGTGATGCGTTTGATCAAAGTTTTGGATGTGGGGGATCCAATTTCTTGCATTAAACATTTCCTACAATAACAATTTCTTAAAGTGAAAACTCCAATAAGACTGCACAGCCATAATCCTTGGGACCATTGTTGCCCTTTAAGTAAAAAGTAAACAGTGATGTATTTGATCAAACTTTTGGATGTGCAGTCAGATCTGAGTCTTTGCTAGGCACACATATGAAATAGTAGGAAATGTTATGCACTGGCTCAGTGTTTACAATTATAATAGAAAGACCAAGTATTTATCAACATTTTAATCAAGCAGACAAACAAACATTGTTCTCTAAATAATTGTTTGTGTCTAACAGCATTGTCAACCATTTAAGTATAAAAAGATTACAAAGATAACTAAGTTAACTGTGACCATTAATTAGGCAATTAGAAAAAATGATTGACCGTAATAGCACTCAATTAGACAAGCAATTGCTTTTTAGCACATTTAAAAAACAAACATATTCAGCATGATTGCATTAGGCACCAATTAACAAGAAAGTATAATAATTGAATCAATAAATAAATAAGCCAGTATATAACACAATTTAATACAATATATTGATTTATCTAAAGAAAAAAAAACTAAAAAGGCATGTTTTACATCTGATACATTTTATATGTTCATGGTAGTCATATTCGGCTTAGGAATTTACAAGACAGATATGTGTGTGCAGAAACAGCTGTCTGTATACACACAAAAGTGTGCAGTTTATAAAATAAGCTGGGGAGGATGGGCAGGGTGGGGGGGATTCTATCTACCTTGAAAAATTAAGCAGAAGGGATTTTGTCCAAAGAAGGGATTTTGTCCTAGTTGGAAAATTTACAGAAGGGATTTTGTCCACCTTGTAAAAAAGAGTGGGGGGATTATGTCCACGTTGCAAAAAACATGGGACGGATTATGTCCACCTATACAAAAATGAGCAGAAGGGATTTTGTCCGGGATTTTGTATCAGATTTTGTATCAGATCTTGTCCTAGATATTATTCATAGAAACATTTGAATGAAGTTTCAAAAATATTCAATGGAAAATGAAGCCTATAGTGTGTGCACAAGGTTTTTCTTAGATTACATCTACTGACCTAGTTTTTTGCCGGAAGTGGCCCATATTTGAACACTGGCAAAAAAAAAAAAACATTCTGACAAACTTTTGTGAACAGTCTTGAAAAATGAAGCCCCTATTGTGTACACAAGGTTTTTCAATTATTTGATCTAGAACCTAGTTTTCAAACCCACATGACCCATATTTTAACTTAACATATATAGTTTTCAAGCAAACATTCAAACAAAGTTTCATAAAGATTCGATGGAAAATGAAACCTCTATTATGTACACAAGATTTTTCTCAGATTTGACCTTGTGACCTAGTTTCCGACCTGCATAACCGAGATTCAAACTTGGCCTAGATATTTCATGCTGATAAACATTCGGAGAAAGTTGCATTAGACTGGATCAAAACTGTGCCCTCTAAAGTGTATATGCAAGCAATAGTTGACAGACAGATGGACAGACTGATGGATGCATGTCCCAACGTACAAGGAACATCATGGTATATCCCAAAAGCTCACCATAAGCACTTCTTGCTCAGGTAACCTAAAAGTATCACAACTACATCTGATATTACTATGAATTTCCCATTTACATGTAGAGTTTTATTACATGTAGAGCCGGCCTCGGTGGCTCAGTTGGATGCGCCGTCCAACTGGAGACCAGGAGGTCGCGGGTTCAACCCCCGCCGAGGTCGGCAACATTCTTTCATGGAGATTTGATCATGAAATATTTTCTACGGTCATTCTCTCCCTTACGCTGATTCAAGAAAGGCAGTTGTAAATTTCTGGCCAAAGAATGTGCACAATACTGGTAAGTGCTTAGAGGACTAAGCCTGCCCAGTAAACGTGTGGTTAGGTAAACTGACCGTGCTCGACATGACCTCATTGGGTTGACTGGGCCTTAAAACCTCAACAGAAACAAATTACATGTAGAATTTTACATGTAGAATTTTATGCGTAAAATTTTACATGTAGAATTTTTATGCGTAAAATTTTACGTGTAGAATTTTACGCATAAAATTTTACATGTAAACCAGATTGTATTCCTAGATTTACATGTTGAATTTTACGTGTAGAATTTGACATGTAAATCTGAAAATTTGTGATCTTGACTACATGTATTAATGCGTCAAAAATACCTGTTCATTGAAAATTGACATGTAATTACATGTCATTACGTGGAAAAACATGTAATTACATGTAAAATTTTACATGTCAAGTCTCTTCTCATCAGTTATTCTCTCCTTTTTGATTTTTATGTATTAACACGTAAAAGCCCGTAAATGGATGGGCCAATACTCCGCATTATCTGGCATTACATGTAAAGACACGTAAATACATGTCTTTACATGTTTTTCTGAGGAAAGGGGTAGACCTATAATATATGTAGATTAGGTCTAGTTGATTATAAGTTTTAAACCTTCCTAAATAATTTCCAATCGTAATCATAGTAAAATTATTATTCCCAGATGAAGAATCTTCAGCGTAATAGATTCTAACTGAGACAAAATTATCTAGTACATTACTATCGTAGACTTAAATGATCCAGAAGAAAAATAAAAAAGGCATGGTAAAGAACGTATCGAATTATATATGCCTAAATATAAGATTTTCTTCTTATTTATTATTTTATAGCAGAGTTTAGACAGAGCACGACTGACCTAGACTCTTATATAATTAATCAATAGATAGTATAATATGGAATCATAGCATAACCGATCAGCTATTTTCCATGTACAAAAGCAAAAGGAAACAAGCAAATTCCATAGGGAATTTATGTCCCCCACCTTATTTTTATTTGAAGTGTTAAAAATGGTAAAGTTAACCAGAGGACCATTGGTCCTGTATCACTTACCTAAGTATTGAAGCAGGAAACCAGTGATAAAAATATAATTTCAAGATTCTGAAAAAACCACATGCATATCTTCAGACCATCCTTAAAGCATCTGTAAAGTTTCAAAAGGATCGGCTTAAAACCGTGGTAGGAGTTACGGGGTCAAGGTACCTACTCCCTATACACTTCTATAGTATTAGAACTCAAAAAATATCTAAGTTAAAAATGTGGAAAAAGTAATAAAGCATTATTTCAGGATTCTGACAAAAACACATGCATATCTTCAGGCCATCCTAAAAGCCCAAGTAAAGTTTCAAAAGGATCAGACAAAAACTGTGGAGGAGTTAAGGGGACAAGGTACGTGCACCCTATACACTTCTGTAATATTAGAACTCAAAAAATGTCTAAGTTAAAACTGCGGAAAAAGTGATAAAAAATTATTTCAGGATTCTGAAAAATCCATCTGCATATTTTCAGGCAATCCTAATAGCCCATGTAAAGTTTCAAAAGGATCGGCCAAAAACTGTGGGAGGAGTTAAGGGGACAAGGTACCTACTCCCTATACACTTCTGTAGTATTAGAACTAAAAAAATGTCTAAGTTCAAAACGTGTAAAAAGTAATAAAAAATAATTTCAGGATTCTGAAAAAACCACATGCATATCTTCAGACCATCCTTAAAGCACCTGTAATGTGTCAAAAGGATCAGCCAAAAACTGTGGGAGGAGATAAGGGGACAAGGTACCTGCTCCCTATACACTTCTGTAGTATTAGAACTAAAAAAATGTCTAAGTTAAAAAGGCAGAAAAAGTGATAAAAAATTATTTCAGGATTCTAAAAAAACCATATGCATATCTTCAGGCCATCTTAAAAGCCCACGTAAAGTTTCAAAAGGATCGGCCAAAAACTGTGGGAGGAGTTAAGGGGACAAGGTACCTCCTCCCTATAGACTTCTGTAATATTAGAACTCAAAAAATGTCTAAGTTCAAAATGTGTAAAAAGTGATAAAAAATAAATTCAGGATTCTGAAAAATCCACCTGCATATTTTCAGGCCACCCTAAAAGCCCATGTAAAGTTTCAAAAGGATCGGCCAAAAACTGTGGGAGAAGTTAAGGGGACAAGGTACCTACTCCCTATAGACTTCTGTAATATTAGAACTCAATAGACTTCTGTAATATTAGAACTCAAAAAATGTCTAAGTTTAAAAACGTGTACAAAGTGATAAAAAATAATTTCAGGATTCTGAAAAAACCAAATGTATATCTTCAGACCATCTTTAAAGCACCTGTAAAGTTTCACAAGGATCGGCCAAAAACTGTGGGAGGAGTTAAGGGGACAAGGTATTTGCTCCCTATACACTTCTGTAGTATTAGAACTCAAAAAATGTCTAAGTTAAAAATGCGGAAAAAGTGATAAAAAATTATTTCAGGATTCTAAAAAAACCACATGCATATCTTCAGGCCATCCTAAAAGCCCAAGTAAAGTTTCAAAAGGATCGGCTTAAAACTGTGGTAGGAGTTACGGGGACAAGGTACCTACTCCCTATACGCTTCTGTAGTATTAGAACTCAAAAAATGTCTAAGTTAAAAATGCGTAAAAAGTGATTAAAAAATTATTTCAGGATTCTGAAAAAACCACATGCATATCTTCAGGCCATCCTAAAAGCCCAAGTAAAGTTTCAAAAGGATCAGCCAAAAACTGTGGGAGGAGTTAAGGGGACAAGGTACCTACTCCCTATACACTTCTGTAATATTAGAACTCAAAAAATGTCTTAAGTTAAAAATGTGGAAAAAGTGATAAGAAATTATTTCAGGATTCTGAAAAATCCACCTGCATATCTTCAGGCCATCCTAAAAGCCCATGGAAAGTTTCAAAAGGATCGGCCAAAAACTGTGGGAGGAGTTAAGGGGACAATGTACCTACTCCCTATAGACTTCTGTAATATTAGAACTCAAAAAATGTCTAAATTCAAAATGTGTAAAAAGTAATAAAAAATAATTTCAGGATTCTGAAAAAACCACATGCATATCTTCAGACCATCCTTAAAGCATCTGTAAAGTTTCAAAGGATCGGACAAAAACTGTGGGAGGAGTTACGGAGACAAGGTACCTACTCCCTATATGCTTCTGTAGTATTAGAACTCAAAAAAATGTCTAAGTTAAAAATGCGGAAAAAGTGATAAAAAATTATTTCAGGATTCTGAAAAAACCACATGCATATCTTCAGGCCATCCTAAAAGCCCATGTAAAGTTTCAAAAGGATCGGCCAAAAACTGTGGGAGGAGTTAAGGGGACAAGGTACCTACTCCCTATAGACTTCTGTAATATTAGCACTCAAAAAATGTCTAAGTTTAAAATGTGTAAAAAGTGATAAAAAAACAATTTCAGGATTCTGAAAAAACCACATGCACATCTTCAGACCATCCTTAAAGCACGTGTAAAGTTTCAAAAGGATCGGACAAAAACTGTGGGAGGAGTTAAGGGGACAAAGTACCTACTAAAAATTCGGAACCACACACCACGGAAAACCAAAAACAGTGTCCCTCCGTTTTTCTTCGAAAAGGCGGGGGACAATATGTACCTCAACTAGAATTTCTAATCTTTATAATCTAGAGAGGTAGCGGATAAATAAATAAACTCTTAATTCAGTTATCTAATTCGTGTAGATTTCTGATACCTTATGAATGTAATATTAATAGAAAGTTGAGAGGATCGATTGCTACTTTCTTGTCAACTTATTCCCTAGATTACATGCTGATACATATCGGGAGTATGTAGAAAAACATGGAAGGAAAGAAGAAAGATTTTAGATTTCATGTATATCTTTCTTCTTAGAAATAACTATAGTTTTATAGAATTCACCTTTGCCTTGGAGCCGAATAAGGTGAATATCTAAGAAGTTAATCTCTTTATAGCGAAAAAAGAGAGATATAAGTTATTTTGATTATAGATGGAAGTATCTTCTACACTTAGTCAATGAATTGCGAATTTGATCATAACCAATAATTCTTAATTCATTTTCCAAGAATAAATATATATATATATAATTTTAAGTCTAGTTCAAAATGACTGGACAGAATTCAACTATATAAGGCGCTACTAAGTATTAGAACCCATCGCTGTCATTCTATAACCTATAACCCAAGACTAGACATATCTATGGTGCTCAATGAATAATAATAGATTGTTCGAGGACTAGTGACTACTACTCCGTCACTAGTAATCCGACATAATGACCTGGCACTAGTCTACGAAACTACTGCCCGACGAAAATTTGTTAGAATCGGAAGTTAACCTCTTTCTAGCGAATGAAAGAGAGAAAAACATAAGTTAATTTAAAATATTAATAGAATTACACTCCTATAATAAGTCAATGAAATATTTAGAATTCTAGTCTGATTCGGGAACCACTGTACAGAATTTTATTATATAAGAGGTTACTATGTATTTCATTTTATAACCTGTATCCATTGACTTGTGTATAAAGCTCTATAAACAATAATAGATTGTTCGAGAATTAGTGACTACTATTCTGACACTAGTTACCCGACATAATGACCGGACACTAGTATTCGTAACTGTTACCCAGTGAAAGTTACTAATAATTTGACAAATTGATCGGACAGCAGTATTCGTAAACTCTAGTCCAATGAAAAAAGAGAAATTATATGAGAAATTGACCGAGCGCAAGTATTCGAAACTTTTTCCCAGTGATAAAATAATTTTTGGGCAAAAATTGACCAGACACTATTTGGTTTTGTTTGTGTTGAGGTTTTACGGCCCAGTCAACCCAATGGGGTCATGTCTAGCGCAGTTAGTTTACCTAGCCACACGTTTACTGGGCAAGCTTAGTCCTCTAAGCAGTTAACCAGTATTGTGCACATTCTTTCGCCAGAAACTGACAACTGCCCTTCTTGAATCAGCGGAAGGAAGAGAATGACCGTAGAAAATATTTCATGATCAATCTCCATGAAAGAATGTTGCCGACCTCGGCGGGGGTTGAACCCGCGACCTCCTGGTCTCCAGTCTGACGGCGCATCCAACTGAGCCACCGAGGCCAGCAGACACTATTTGGTAAATTATGCCATGCCCGGTGAAAAATCATAAATAATGTGATAAAATGGCCAGGCATAAGTATAGATACTATTTGCCAGGTGTAATTTACTAATAATTAGACATAATGACCGGAAACTAGTATTCGTGACTATTTTGCCCGGTGAAATATGTCAGAAAGGCTAAGTTTTTCCAGAAAATAATTTAATAATGAATTATTGACTGGAGACTGGTTGACTGGTGCCTGGTTGACCGGTGGCTGGTTTACAGATGCCTGGTTGACTGGTGCCTGGTTGACTGGTGTCTGGTTGACTGGTGCCTGGTTGACTGGTGTGGTGAAACTAATTGACTGGTGCCTGGTTAACTGGTGACTGGTTGACTTGTGACTGGATGACTGGTGACCAGTGACTGGATGACTGATGACTGGTTGACCAGTGACTGGATGACCGGTGACCAGTGACTGGTTGACCAGTGACTGGTGACTGGTGGACTTAGACTTTTTCGGATGCCACCTTGATGGGCCTTACCCCAGCAGTATAGCCATATGGGGTGGGGCTCCCATCAGTAAAGAATTGTCGTATAACCCATCAAGGGTTGACAAGTTCTTTACAATCAGCTTCTCCACCATGGAAATATTCAGCCAACTCGAAGATCTCTGCAAGATATGCAATAAAAGTCCAGGTATATTATATCCTAATCGCTGAAGAACCTGGAACGAAAAGAATAAGTAAATATTCTGAATATATAAACACGACTTCCGAACCAACCGCACACGAGTGTTGTGCCGAATAGCGGGAGTCGTGAAAATGCATGTCAAGAAAAGCCAGTCAATAATTACATGAAATCGAAAAATCGAAAATTTCAAATAATAACATAGTGAAAGGAGTGATAAAAAAACAAAGAAACACAAGGATACAGAAATTTAACCGTAAGGAAAAGAAATAATCCGAATTTCTTTCACAGGTAAAAAATCCTTGTTGATTTTCTTTGTCCACAGAAAACAAACTGACAGGTGATCAATTGAGCGGGAGAAGTTACGTCACACAGGTAACTGCCTAAGGGACCTTCTGGTTTAAGACTTTAATTGACGACTGAAAGGTCGGTTTTTTTTTTTGTGGAAGGTGTGAAAACAGAAGAGAATAGTACATTATCTATAGGTTAATGTATTGTGCAGTTAAAATAACTTGGAACAAAGTATACAATATAACTGATGAAGATTGGGAACACATTAATCTATTCCCTTTCAATATTACCAAATACACAGCTATGATATAGTTTTAGGTGACTATTAATCATAATATTCTAGTTACAAACAAACTTTTATACCAAATGAAAATGAGAACAGATGATTTGTGTACCTTATGTCAAGCTAATAATGAAACTATTACACACTTGCTTTGGAAATGTGATAAGACGCAACAGTTTATTACAGATTTATTGCAGTGGCTATCAAACTATAATATACATTGTGACATTTCTGAAGAAGTTTTCATATTTGGCTTTCATAAGAACAAAAATTGCCAAAACCTTTGAATTTCATTTTGCTGTATGCAAAGTACTTAATATACTTGTCACGCTGTAAAAAACAGCCTCTGAACCTGAATGTATTTAAAATCAAAGTCAAATACATGTATAAAGAACAAGCCCATATAGCTACTAAACAGAATGATGAGGAAAAATTTCAGCATGAATGGAGCCAGTATCAGTCATTACTAAATGATAGTACATAACACAATATAATAAGCCCAATCAATGTTTAATGGTAAAACAATCATTAATAGAAAAAAAAATAGTATGACAGTGTAAAAATGTGCAAGATATCCATAACCTCCTTCTTTGTGGAAAGTTACCAGGTCCCTATGGAGGTAAAAATGGAAACAAAAAGCTTACATGCTACGTATGTATGCCTCTATATGAGCATGGATACATGTGTGTGTGTGCTCTTGTGTATGTCAACATATGCATGCATGAGTTGTGCACATATATGTGCAGGTATGCATTTATGTATGAGCCACTACAAGGGATAATGGGATGGCAATCTCAGGCAGTGGGACTGGGTTTGACCTTTGCCTTTGTGTAGTCTGAAGGGAACATTAAAAAAATGATATAATTTATCCAAAGGACCGTGTAGGAGGCTCATACAAAACAGACGCCTTAAGTCAGAAAACCTGGGTTTTCTTGAATAACTTCTAAGATTGTGTCTTTCATAACTTAAATATTTTTTAAAAAGTGTGAGTGACAACGAGGAAGGTGCACTGCTTACAGAAAATAAATACTTTTACATTTGTATACATGTTGACAGGCTCCAGCCTGTCAGGGCAGTAGAGAGAATAATTAAGTAGTGCACATTTCAAATGTGAAATAGGTAGAGTGAAAGAACTGGAGAAACTTTCATGATTACCCGGATCATGAAAGATATTTGTAATGGGTATATAGAAAATAAAATTTTTTGTTTCCAAAAAAAAAAAAAAAAAAAAAAAAAAGATTTTAACTCCTCTAACAGGACACAAGAATAGGTTAAAGTTATTCCTTCTATAAGTTAAGACAGTCTAGGAATATTGATGGAAACGGGGGCTTTAAGCAGAAGCTGATTCTTTGCTAAAAAGCCTGCTCGTGTTCTATCAGTAGGAGAACCATCAACTGAACTGGATCTGAGATGTTCTTTGTCAATACAATAGCAAGTATTTCACTCACAAGTCTGGCTGTAGCCATAATGAGAAGAAAAGCTGTGTTCATGGATAAATGAATCAGAGATGCTTTGCTTAATGGTTCGAAAGATTTTTTACACAGGCATGAAAGAAAGAACCAATGCAAGATTTGGTTGCAAGAGACCTTTTGACAGGTCTTTGCATCTGAAATGACTTAATCAGTTCTGAGAGAATAGGATCATTTCCTATACTGATGTTTGAACTGAATTTTAAGGTGTTAGATATCATAGGTCTGTAATCTTTAATAGTGCTAACCTGACATTTCTTAACTGTGAAAAGATGTATTCAGAAGTCAGCAATTACATTTGTAGTGGCCTTGATAGGATTCATTTTCCTTTGATTTGCCCAATTGGAAAAGATTACTCATCTTGCTTCATAGACCTGTCTAGTGGAAGTTCTCCTTGCTTTTGAGACATGATTAGCAACTTCTTTTGAAACTTCCTACTTCTGATGGACTGTTTGATAATTCCCATGTGTTCAGTGCAAGAAGCTGAGGATTTTCCGTGTAACTGTTCCAGAATGTTTGTAATGCAAGGAAGAAATATGGGTGGTGTGATTAACAGATTTAGTAGTTCTGAGAACCAAGATCTGTTTGGCTATAGAGGTGCTAATAGAACAATTTTGAAATGATTGATGAATTTTGTTCAGCAATGAAGGAATCAGATGAAATGGAGATAAAGCATAAGCCTGAATGCAATTCCAATTCATTGTGAGAGCATCTATTGCAGGAGCTTTTTTGTCTGGTATTGGAGACAGGTATACTGGTAATCTGTGATTTAGAAGTGTTGCAAATAGATGTTGGAAAATTTGGACATCTGAAAAACTGCATTTGCAACTGATTGATGGAGAGACCATGCTTTTGAGATTGGTTTGGTCATCTGAAGAGACGATGTGCAAGAACATTGAATTTCCCTGGTATGTTTGATAACAAGCCTTATCTTGTTTTGATGACACAGACTGAGAGGTCTCCACACTTCTAGACAGAGCCTTAGAGAATGAGTTCCCCTCTCTCTTCAAGAAAGGCATCAGTTTGTGGAGTTGTGATTGGTCTTGTGTCCAAACTCTGTAATATAAATGTCCCTCTGGTTCCAGATGTGCTGCCAAACCCACTTGGCTGGCATCTGATGTGAAGGTGGAGGATTCCTGATAGGAACACCATGTATGTAAATCTGCTGTCTGTTCCACCAAGCAAGATGGTGATGAAGTTTGTGATGTATCTTGATTGGATAGTCCAGAGGAAGGATATGTGGTCTCCACTGAGCTAAGAAAGTCATTTGTAGGGGTCTGAGATGTAATCTGCCCAGTGCTACAAAGTATGTTGCTGCATTGAGCTTTCCCAAGAGAGAAAGGAATTGTCTGGCTGAAACTTTCTTTTGTTGAAAAAATTGATTTTTGTTCTGTAAAAGAGACTGAATGCTGTCCTTCTGAAAGTGTTGTTTTGCGTAAGAAATTCCATCCTTATGAACATAAAGTTCTGCCATGGAGTGAGTTCTAATAACTCTTTGTTGATTATTAGTCCCAGAGATGTGATCAACTGAGTGATAAACTGTCTGTGTTGCAACAGAAGAAGACAATTTTGTTTCCTTTACAGCCAATCATCTAGATTGGAAATAGGGAAATAGCTTTTGAGTGAAGATGTACAGCTATTACCCTCATGAGTTGACTGAACACAAAAGGACTTGTTGAAAGGCCAAATAGAAGAGCTCTGAATTGAAGTAACTTGTCTTACAGAGTGAATCGAAGATCTATTTGCTAGATGTGGGGTGAATCAGGACATGCATATAGGTGTCAGTCAGATCCAATGAAAATGCCCAATCGATAGGCTGAATGAGTTTCTGACTTTTTGATGAGTCTCCATAAGAGAAAAGTCCAGGGAGTGCCACAATCACAAACTGAAGCCCTTCCCAGGCCCCAAGAGGAAGAGGAAACCAACAAATCTTGAAGCCTTGAATTAGAAGGTATTTTTCAGAGAGGAAAGGTCTATAATATAAAACCTTAGTTTTCCTTTCTTTTTTGGGACTAGAAAAATACTGAAGTAAAATCCTGGGGATTCTGGAATTATTTCCTCCACTGCCCCCTTTTGTTGACCTTCCAGTTCTGGTCTTTGTGATTGGTGGAAGAATATTGGGTCCTTAAAAAGAGGAATGGAATTCTGTAGCCTCTTTTTACAATAGAAAGGACCCCTTGGTTTGATGTTATATTTTGCCAATAAGGAGCATAACTGGCCAAATGTCCTCCAACCAGAATCACATTTTGAGGTTGGAGCAGTGGAGTTAGAATTTCATTGGTTTTTTGGGTTAGAGGCCCCTCTACCTTAGGGAAACCTCTAACATCTGTTAGAACCTCTACCAATACCAAGACCACCTCTGGAAGGAACAGGTAGTGTTCTGGATTCAAAGTCCTTTCTAGGTCTTGATTTTTGAATCTTTGATTGAGGTTTCTTGTCATTTCTTCTAACTTGAGAAGAAGAAGAACCTTGTGTTTTAGACTGAGAAGAGGTGACTGTTTTTTTTATATAAAATCATTAGTCAACATTTCTGCATTTTCCTTATAAATTTCGTTGATCATGCCACCGAAATGTGTGTTTGGAATAATAGGAACAGACCTAAGTTGGATCTTTGCCAAATCAAAAAGAGACTTAGGAGCTGAGCAGATAGCTACTTCCCTTCTTGCATGTTGAACTTCTACAATTAGTAGAGAAGCAAAAGAGACTGAGTGTGTAATAGAAGCGGCCAATGAGTTCAAGACTGAGTGGTCATACCAGGAGACAGGTTTTTATAAGCTGAATTGGAAAACATGCCTGCATGAGATATAACTTTGTGAAGATTTCTCAACTGATTCTCAAGAGTATTAAGATTCTTGATAGGAATTTGGGTAGGATGTGTCTCTGGGTATGGTACCATACCACTGTCTCCTGGTATGGCAATACATAAACAAGAGGCCCCCAGGCCACAATTCGCTCACCTGAGTAAAACAACCGTTGCATATCTGCAAAAGTCATGCAACCAGTATTGCAACAGCAACTAGGACAGAAATTTGACAGTGCCGTAAAAAGGTCAAACGTCATCCTAGGATCATCATCTGAAAAAACTTGGTAGACCTTAATTGCACCCCCATGCTATATACCAAAATTCAGCCTCAATGCTTTCTAGGTTCTGGAGAAGATTTTTAAGTGTTCTGACCTTATATGGGCATGGCAGCCATCTTGTTCAAAAGTGCAAAACCATTTATACAAAATCTTTGTACCACTTGGACAGAAGGCCTCATGTGACTTCCAGTGAAAATTGGTGAGTGGTTTCAGAGAAGAAGACATTTAAAGCTTTACTCAAGTATACAATTTTATACATGTACATAGCCCAGGTGCAAAGGCAGATACCCCAAGGGGATAAATTTTGCTTTTAAATATATTAGAGTTGCTTCTAGGAATTCAAAATGGGTCCAATGCCTGCATCATGCCTCTGAAAATGTGCCAACTGAACTCATTTCCAATGTGCAGGAAGTTTTTTTTTGCCTTCAGAAAATTGCCAAACTTGTAAACTAATTGGAAGACGTGAAAACTGGTTACTCCAAAGATTTCATTTTATACACTGACTAAGTCACTTAGCATTAATCGATGCCAATTTTACCTTTCAAGTAGCACTGAATATTTGTACCGCCCCTAAAAGCTATAATGATGTATTTATCTTTGACTGCAGTTTGCAACTATCGCTTTTTGTCTGCCATTTTCTAACATGTGGATGACATAAAGTATTCTTGGTACCATTTTCGTGAAAAATCAGCGAGAATATGATGTAAATGTTCTTGGTACTAATCATCTTCCAACCAGCTGGCTTTCTTGCATAGTAAATGGTCCGGAAAAGACGGAATTTCATCGATATTCAACAAATGACAAAGCCAGAAATCGGAAGTTTCACAAACCGAAATCTGCACTGAATGAACCAAAATGCGCCGCATTTCGCCAGAACACGTATCGTACTATGCATTGGGATGCAGATTTAGCGCAAAGGCCTTAAAAGTGCGGAAATCCTGCAATCTCACATCCTAGAATCATCTATGTTGTTACAAGCAACAAGGTTCACTACTTTGACCATGCATTGTAAGTTTCAGCTATTAGTCTATAATACATATTAGAAAATGAATTTTCAACATTTAGTATGGGGATGCAAATTTGACCTTGTCATAAAAACGTCAAAGGTCATCTTAGGATCATCATCTGAACAAACTTAGTAGACCATGAGTCACCAATGCTATATATCCCAGCATTCAGCCTAAAAAAAATCTTGGATCTGGAGAAGAAGATTTGTAAGTGCTTTTTTTTTAATCATATATGGGCATGGCAGCAATTTTGTTCTATGGTGTGGAACCATATGAACAAATTGTCAGTATTCTTTTGACAGAAGACTTCATGTGAAATTTGGTGAAAATTGGTCAAGCTGTTTTAGAGAAGATGTTTAAAGATTACATGATTTTAAACATGTATACAGCCAAAGGGCAAGTGGGTATAACTCCCAGGGGACAGTTTTGATTGTACTTTAATCATACATTACAAATTTCAACTATTAATCGTTAGTATATTTTCAGAAAATGATTTTTCAACATTTTCCCCATACAACAGTATGGGGATCAAAATTTGATCTTGCCACACAAAATCAAAGGTCATCCTAGGATCATTAAATGAACGCGCTTGGTAGACCTTGAGTCCCTGATGCTATATACCAAGATTCAGTCTTGAAGCTTTCTTGATTTTTAAGTGCTTTTTACCATATATGGGCATGGCAGACATCTTGTTTAATCATGATGCAGAACCTTTTGAATAAATTGATAATATCCCAATGACAAAAAGGCCTAATGTGAAATCTGGTGAAAAATGGTCAAGCTATTTCAGAGGAGGTGTTTAAAGATTATGTAATTTTATACATATATATAGCCAAGGGGCAAGGGCAATTAATCCCGGGGAAAAAATTTGATTGAAACTAAAAGGGTTTGCTAGTTTGATCATACATTGTAAGTTTAAGCCATTAGTATTTAATACATTTGTGAAACTGACTTTTCAATCTTTTCCCTTTTCAAATGAAAAGGGACGCAAATTTGACCTTGCCATAATAAGGTCAAATGTCAACCTAGGGTCATCATTTGAATAAACTTAGTAGACCTTGGATCCCTGATGCTATATACCAAGATTCAGCCTTGAAGCTTTCTTGGTTCTGGAGGGTTTTTATTTAATTTTTTTACCATTAATGATGCAGAACACTTTGCATCAACTGATAATATCTCTTCAACAGAAGACCCGAAAAAGGATTTAAGATTATGGGACTTTATACATGTATATAGCCCAGGGGTAAGGGTAGATAACCCCTGAGGATAAAATTTTGATTATAACTAAAAGGGTTTGCTACTTTGATCATACATTGTAAGTTTCAGCCATTAGTCTTTAATACATCTTGAGAAATTGTGACCAAGTGACCCAGTTTCAAACTTGACCTAGAAATTATCAAGGCAAACATTTTGAGCAATATTCATGATGACTGCTTCAAAAATGTGACCTCTAGAGTGTTAACAAGTTTTTCATTTGATTTGACCTGATGACCTCTTTTTTGACCACAAGTGACCCAGTATCGAACTTGACCTAGACTTCATAGGGGCAAACTTTCTGGGCAAGTTTCATCAAGATTGGGTCAAAATTGTGACCTCTAGAGTGTTAACAAACTAATTATTGATGACGGACGACACACGATGGACAACGGACAACAGTTGACAGGCAGATATTTAAGAGGAGCCAAAGATTTGACAAATTGTTGAGGACATGTCCAATCCTGACCAAGTTTATCTCAGAATTATCAAATAAAGAAATATTGTGATTCCTCTGAAACCCTATCAGGCTGTACAGTTGTATAAATGTTAGAGGCCTGAGGAGAGGGATGTTTAGATCTTTGATACTGACCGCAGTCTTTAATAGAATCAGTAGAGGAAGGAGATCGGTGTCTCCTCTTCTTATGAGAATGTTTTGACTTCTTTGACTTCCGACTACTTTTAAGTGAAGAAAAAGAAGAAGAAGAGGAGGAAGTTTAAAAAGAACTGTATCTCCTCCTCTTTCTATATTTAGATTTAGGCAGATCTTTTCTACTACAGCGTTTAAGAGAATAGATCTCTTAGACTTCCAAGTATTTGTAGGAGGTTAGATAACAATACTTGGATCAGACATAGTACTGAATCTGTCTCTAAAGGCTCAAAGAATGTCTATAATCAGCTATCCGGTACCTAGTGCCTAATGAATGACCCCCGGAACCCGGTGCCTGGTGCTCAGTGACTAGTACCTGATGACCGGTGACTGGTGACCGGTGACCAGTGATAAAGTCAACTGCCTGGAGACTGGTGCCTGGTGACCAGTGCCTGGTGTTCTATACTCAGTGACCGGTGACTAGTGACCAGTGCCCAGTGACTGATGAAGTTTGCTGCCTGGTGACTGGTAACCGGCACCTGGTGGGCTTACCCTATGAATGATTCGCCCAATCTTAGAACCGCCACCTTTATAGGGCCTACCACTGGCAGTAAGGCCATGGGTGATGTGATCCCATTATCCTTTGAAGCAATGTCCTCAGATTATTCTGAGTTGACATTATTCTTCTTCTTCTTAGAAGTTTTTTAACTTTGTCATGGTCAAACGTCTAGAGCAGATTAATCTTCTCTTATCTGCTCATTCCCATGTGGAACCAGGCCAATTCCTACACACCAGACATGTAGAATAGAACAAGAAGAACAAGAAAGACAATTAGTATGATTATCCCACTACGCTTTGAGATGACCACAATCACCTCTAATAGTCAGCATCAATAGTCACTAAAATGAATGACATCGGTGACGAATCAATAATAGCACAAGATCAAAAAGTGAAAAATGAAAAGAGAAAGTATCATCTGTGACAGGAATAATAACATAAGAATACCAGAAAATAGGAAATATCTGGGAGAAAAGAAATAAAATTAGAATTTTTTCACCTGATAGAAAATTCCTGGATTTATTTCTTTGTCCACAGAAAAGAAACTGAACACCTAATCAAAACAGCTGGAAAAGTGATGTCACAAGCCTTAAAGGGACCTTCTGGATTAAGACTCAAGCTGTTTTTCTGTGGAAGGTGCAAGGATAGAAGAAAATAACACATTCTATTAGTATTAAGTATTATGCACATTCTATTAGTATTAGTATTATGAAGTTAAAACAAGAAAAATGCCTTTTAGAAGTTATGAAGTGCACAAGAATTTGGCTTAGAAATTCATTCAGGGGAGTTAATTTGAAAAAAGAACAAAGATATTGTCCTTCTTGCATGTGACACTCTTACTTGACCTGATATATGTCCCCACCAAATATTATTAAATTATCTCAAACAGTATGGGAACAAGAGTTTGGTTTCAGGGGAGATAAGTACATAAAACAAGAGTTGTCCTTCCTGCATGCAACACTTCTACTTGACCTGATATATGTACCTACCAAATATTATCAAATTATCTCAAACAGTATAGGAGTTATGGCCTGCACAAGATTTCGACTTGAGGGGAGATAAGTACATAACAAAGAAAGTGAGAGTTGTCTCTCTTGCACCCTACATGCCTACTGGTCCTCCTCTTTATCTCTACCAAATATGAAAGCAATCCACTGAAGAATAAAGGTAACATACAACTTTGAAAAAAGGTTAACCGACAGGTAAACCGCCGATGTCAAGGGAGATAAGTACATAAAGGAGTAAGTGAGAGTTGTCTCTCTTGCACACCACATGCCTACTGGTCCTCATCTTCATCACTACGAAATATGAAAGCAATCCAATTAAGAATAAAGATGGAAAATAACTTTGTAAAAAGGTTAACCAAAAGGTAAGCCTCGGACATCAGGGGAGGTAAGTACACAACAAACAAGCAAATTCCATAGGGAATTTATGTCCCCCGCCTTATTTTTATTTGAGCTGTTAAAAATGGGTAACCAGAGGACCATTGGTCCTGTATCACTTACCTAAGTATTGAAGCTGGAAACCAGTGATAAAAAATAATTTCAGGATTCTGAAAAAAATACATGCATATCTTCAGACCATCCTTAAAGCACCTGTAAAGTTTCAAAAGGATCGGCTTAAAACTGTGGTAGGAGTTACGGGGACAAGGTACCTACTCCCTATACGCTTCTGTAGTATTAGAACTCAAAAAATGTCTAAGTTAAAAATGCGTAAAAAGTGATGAAAAAATTATTTCAGGATTCTGAAAAAACCACATGCATATCTTCAGGCCATCCTAAAAGCCCAAGTAAAGTTTCAAAAGGATCGGCCAAAAACTGTGGGAGGAGTTAAGGGGACAAGGTACCTACTCCCTATACACTTCTGTAATATTAGAACTCAAAAAATGTCTTAAGTTAAAAATGTGGAAAAAAAGATAAAAAAATTATTTCAGGATTCTGAAAAATCCACCTGCATATCTTCAGGCCATCCTAAAAGCCCATGGAAAGTTTCAAAAGGATCGGCCAAAAACTGTGGGAGGAGTTAAGGGGACAATGTACCTACTCCCTATAGACTTCTGTAATATTAGAACTCAAAAAATGTCTAAGTTCAAAATGTGTAAAAAGTAATAAAAAATAATTTCAGGATTCTGAAAAAACCACATGCATATCTTCAGACCATCCTTAAAGCATCTGTTAAGTTTCAAAGGATCGGACAAAAACTGTGGGAGGAGTTACGGAGACAAGGTACCTACTCCCTATATGCTTCTGTAGTATTAGAACTCAAAAAATGTCTAAGTTAAAAATGCGGAAAAAGTGATAAAAAATTATTTCAGGATTCTGAAAAAACCACATGCATATCTTCAGGCCATCCTAAAAGCCCATGTAAAGTTTCAAAAGGATCGGCCAAAAACTGTGGGAGGAGTTAAGGGGACAAGGTACCTACTCCCTATAGACTTCTGTAATATTAGAACTCAAAAAATGTCTAAGTTAAAAATGCGGAAAAAGTAATAAAAAATAATTTCAGGATTCTGAAAAAACCACATGCATATCTTCAGACCATCCTTAAAGCATCTGTAAAGTTTCAAAAGGATCGGCCAAAAACTGTGGGAGGAGTTAAGGGGACAAGGTACCTACACCCTATAGATTTCTGTAATATTAGAACTCGAAAAATGTCTAAGTTCAAAATGTGTAAAAAGTGATAAAAAATAATTTCAGGATTCTGAAAAAAAACACATGCATATCTTCAGACCATCTTAAAAGCCCCTGTTAAGTTTCAAAAGGATCGGACAAAAACTGTGGGAGGAGTTAAGGGGACAAGGTACCTACTAAAAATTCGGAACCACGCACCACTCACCACGCGTCACGGAAAGCTGGAAACAGCGTCCCTCCGCTTTTCTTCCGAAAGGCGGGGGACAACAAAGTGAGCATTGTCAGAGTTGTCTCTCTTGCATGTGACACACCTACTGGTCCTCCTTTTCATCCCTACCAAATATGAAAGCAATCCGCTAAAGAATAAAGGTAACATACAACTTTGAAAAAAAATTAACCAAAGGTAAACCTCTGATGACGCTAGATGCCCGCCTGCCCGGACATCGCTATTTTAAAGGACAATTTTTAAAAAAAAAAAAAAAACATCCAAAAATGTTTACGGATAGAAGGACAGATGGTTGCATGTAGAGAGACTGATCGATGCCAGAGGGATGGGGTTGGTGGTGTTCCTTTTCAAGGGAATAGTTCTGTAGGAGAACATATGCCCAATGGTAATGTTCCACAATCAAAGATTCTGAAGTTGAAGTGAAGCTCTTACCCACCTTAGCATTCAAGCAATATCTCAAGAAAATGGCTTCATGTTAATTTGGGTTTAGATAGTATATAGCCAAGTGTTGGGCTATGCATTTACAATGTTCAACATAAATCACTACGCTCAGTGGAAGCCCTTTTCCCGCTGTGAAAGCTTTCATTCAAAGTTTCAACAAATAACTTAAATAACCAGATTTTGTTTAGTTTTTTTGACAGGGATGTATGTTAAAATAAAAACATGAAACAAAAATCCCCACCATTATTGTGTGTTGGGCAGATAACGCTGTCAAAAAATGATGTAATTTGCACATGTGCAATCCCAAATAAGACCTCTACAATATCAATGCACATACCAAGTTTGGTGAAAATTCATTAATATTTACTCAAGTTATTGTCTGAAAACGAAAATATGGACATATGGCGGGCAAATAACTCTGTAAAAATTTGATGAAATTGCCCATTTGCAATCTCAAACCAGATCTCTGCAATATCAATGCACATATCAAGTTTGGTGAAAATCCACTGATATGTACTCAAATTTTCATCCAGAAATGAAACAAGAGGCCCACGGGTCGCTCACCTGAGTGACATAGCCATGGCAGATATGCAGATGTTATGCAACATTTTTCCAATCCTGTCATCGTAACTAATGAAAAGATCATCATTTAGGCAGTTCTTTATTTTGAAGAAGAAGACATATGGCATGCCAGTCAATTGAGCGTGATCATTTGAACAAACTCTAAAAGGCAGCCAGCTTGGATTTACGATCGGCACGATTTTACCTATTTTTGATCTACGAGTCACCCTAATGCTTCCTACCAAGTTTCGAGTCAACTGGCCTTTCAGTTCAGGAGAAGAGGCGAAAAATAGATTTTCAAGATGGCTGCCATGGCGGCCATCTTGGATATCTGATTGGCACGATTTTAGCTATTTCTGATCTACAAGTCACCCAAATGTCTCCTACGAAGTTTGGAGTCAATTGGCCTTTCGGTGCAGGAGAAGAAGCTAAATATAGACTTTCAAGATGGCGGCCATGGTGGCCATCTGGGATTTCTGACCAGAACGATTTTAGCTATATTTGATCTACAAGTCACCCTAATGCTTCCTACTAAGTTTCGAGTCAAGTGACTTTTGGGTTTAGGAGAAGAAGCGAAAAATAGATTTTCAAAATAGCTGCCATGGCGGCCATCTTGGATTTACGATCGGCATGATTTTAGCTGTTTTTGATCTACAAGTCACCCAAATGCTTCCTACCAAGTTTGGAGTCAACTGGCCTTTCGGTTCAGGAGAAGAAGCGAAAAATAGATTTTCAAGATGGCTGCCATGGTGAACATCTTGGATTTCCGATAGGCACGATTTTAGATATTTTTGTTCTATAAGTCACCCCAATGCCTCCTACCAAGTTTGAAGTCAATTTGCTTTTGGGTTTAGGAGTAAAAGCGAAAAATAGATTTTCAAGATGGCGGCCATCTTGGATTTCCGATCGGCACGATTTTAGCTATTTGTGATCTACAAGTCATCCTGATGCATCCTAGCAAGTTTGGAGTCAATTGGCCTTTCAGTTCAGGAGAAGACGCAAAGAATAGATTTTCAAGATGGCCACCATGGCGGCCATCTTGGATTTCTGATCGGCACGATTTTAGCTACTTTTGATCTACAAGTCACCCTGATGCTTCCTAGCAAGTTTGGAGTCAATTGGCCTTTCTGTTCAGGAGAAGAAGCGAAAAATAGATTTTCAAGATGACGGCCATGGCGGCCATCTTGGATATCCGATTGGCATGATTTTAGCTATTTTTGATCTACAAGTCACCCTGATGGTTCCTAGCAAGTTTGGAGTCAACTGGCCTTTTGGTTCAGGAGAAGAAGAGAAAAATAGATTTTCAAGATGGCAGCCATGGCGGCCATCTTGGATTTCCGATCGGCACGATTTTAGCTATTTTTGATCTACAAGTCACCCTGATGGTTCCTAGCAAGTTTGGAGTCAATTGGCCTTTCGGTTCAGGAGAAGAAGCGAAAAATAGATTTTCAAGATGGCGGCCATGGCTACAATATCAATGCACATACCAAGTGAAGTGAAAATTCACTGACATTTGCTAGAGTTATCTTCTGGAAATGAAAAGACTGACATGTGGTGGCAGATAACTCTGTCAAAAATTGACGAAATTTTCCCATTAGCAATCCCTAACCAGATCTCTCAATATCAATGCACATACCAAGTTTGGTCAAAAGCCAATAATGTTTTCTCAAGTTATCATCCAGAAACGAAATATGGAGGGACAAACAGATGACAGATGGACAGATGGATGGACAGACAGACACACAGACATCCAACATGAAACCATAATACCCCGCCACTATCGTGCTGCAGGGTATAACAAGAGCTCCGCCAAGCAGGGCATTTGTTGCCCGTGGCAAGTAATAAGATGTATGGCCTCATAGCACATAAACTGGCTCCTGTATAATTCAGTGCTCTGGATATAAACTGTAAGTGGAATTACAAAAGAAAGCAAAAAAAAAATTTTAAAAATTTTCATTGGGGCATAGCTCTGCTGATATTTGATGAACTGTAACCTCAGGGTCCAAGCTGGCCCAGAAATTAAGGGAGAAGTGACTTTTCCCTCCTGGGAAAATAGGGAGAAGTTTGCTGTGACTAGGGAGAAGTGCTTTCTAACGGAGGACACACCACAGATGCATGGCTATATTATAAGCTCATATGAGCCTTTGGCTGATTTGGTTTTCCTATACTTCAATATCGGACCAAACAATAACAAAACAAAAAATAAACAACCAAAAAAAAAAAATGCTGAAAGGAATTTTTTTGTAAACTTTTAACTTGTTAAATACTGATTTTATTTTTGTTCTTCAAGGGAGCCAACTCAGAAGAGTATTTTAAAAAAAATCCAAAAAGAATCATGTTTATAAGTTTTGATATTAGTCAAGCTTCTTAATTCTGTATCATTTAATAAATGAATTTATAAAGATTTAATAATGGCAACATTTCCTTGCAAATCTAATAAAAGAAGATGTTAAAAAAAATCAATATCTTGCTCATATGACCATAACTTTAGTTATTTGCAAAAAATATATCTATTATAAAATAAAATTTGCACACTATTACCTCTAAACAATATGCTGCAATAAGTTTACAAAAACTTTCAAAGGGGCATAACTCTGCAAATATTTGGTGCACTGTGACCTCGAAATAATATGTGCTGCTCCACATCATTGTGTAACTATTTATGAAGTTTCAGCTTGATCGGATGTAAACTGTAGGAGGATTTAGCCGGAAACAAAAAATTAATAGAAATTTTCAAAGGGGTTTCTCTGCTAATATTTGGTGGACTGTAACCTAGAAACAATATGAGCTGCTCCACATCATGGTCTAACTACAAATCAAGTTTCAGCTTGATAGGATGTAAACTGTAGGAGGAGTTAGCAGGAAACAAAAAGTTTACTGAAATTTTCAAAGGGGCATAACTCTGCTAATATTTGGTGGACTGTAACCTCGAAACAATATGCGCTGCTCCACATCATGGTCTAACTATACATGAAGTTTCAGTTTGATTGGATGTAAACTGTAGGAGGATTTAGCCAGAAACGAAAAATTAATAGAAATTTTCAAAGAGGTATAACGCTGCTAATATTTGGTGGACTGTAACCTTGAAATAAAGTGCGCTGCTCCACATCATGGTCTAACTACAAATCAAGTTTCAGCTTGATCAGATGTAAACTGTAGGAGGAGTTAGCCGGAAACGAAAAGTCTACTGAAATTTTCAAAGGGGCATAACTCTGCTAATATTTGGTGGACTGTAACCTCGAAATAATATGCGCTGCTCCATATCATGATCTAACTATACATGAAGTTTCAGGTTATCAGATGTAAAATGTAGGAGGAGTTAACCGGAAATGAAACGTTTACAGACATTTTCTAAGGGGCACAACTCTGTAAACATTTGGTGGACTGTAATCCTGAAACAATATGCGCTGCACCACATCATGGTCTAACTATATACCAAGTTTGAGCTTGATCGGATGTAAACCATAGGAGGAGTTAGCCGGAAACGAAAAAGTTACGGATGGACGCCAACCCGTAACATAATACATCCCGTTTTTTCAAACGGGCATATAAAAAGGGGAAACAGACAGAAAGTAATCACTTATTTGAAAAGTTTCATATATTTTGTATGAAATGACCCAGAATATTACTTTATATGATGTGAAATAGACAATTTTAAAGACTATTTCAGTCAACCATACAATATTAAAGCTTGTTTACTGAAAATACCATACTGACAGCAAATGGTCAACTTATTATTTTATCAGTAATATAAAATGGCTTTATGAAAATTGTAAATTGATATTAAGCCAGACTCAGCACTTACATATTTTGTATCTTCACTGTCAGAAGCACTCTCCTGTGAGGTACTCTGTAATGGCTGAAAAAAAGTATTAAAGTGTAAGCACTATACACAAAGGTCAAGGTAAAGAAATGCATCAAATTTTAGAAAACACAGTTTATGTTTAAAACATACATGACTTACAAAAGGCAAACATTTCTATGCTACAAGGTATGAGTTAAAAGACAAACTTTTTTTACAGCCTACAGTATTTACCCTAAACATTTTGTATCTTAACTATCACCATATTTGTTCTAATCATTTGGACAAAACAATTTGATGTGTGTAAAAATTGCAGGATGAGTGACAAACAGTGTATACCCTCAGGAGTGCCCAAATCATTTATCCTTTTGGCAAAACTTAAATATTTTGTAGCAGAACTTAAAATCGAGGCTATCAAATTAGGTGTGCGGTGCCTGGCGGCATGTCTCAAATACTTATCAACATTAGCAGTGCCTCCATAAAATTTTATGCCCTTGCCTGCCAAGTGCAGCGATGGGGCATATAGCGTTGCACCGTGATGTTAAGTCCATACATGCATATGTCACGTTTGTTTGTATCGAGGTTTTACAGCCCAGTCAACTCAATGGGGTCAATGTAGAGTGGGGTCAGTTTACCTAACCACACTTTTACTGGGAAACCTTAGTCCTCTGAGCGGTTAACCAGTATTGTGCACTTTCTTTCACTGACAACTGCCCTTCTTGAATCAGGGCAAGGGAGAGAATGACCGTAGAAAATATTTCATGATCAATCTCTACGAAAGAATGTTGTCAACCCAGCTAAGGTCGAACCAGCAACCTTCTGATCACCAGCCGCACTCGCATCCAACTGAGCCACAGAGGCCGGCATGTCACATTCGTAACCAGAGTCTAACAAATGTTTAAGTTTACATTCAAATTTACATTGACATTTATGTCAGCATTTCTCTTGGAGGTCATTACTTGGGTACCTTTTATACGATGATGTTTAAAATTAGTATGCTACTTACCTACAACTTCAACTCTGTGCTAAAGTTTCCCCTGAGTCATGCCCTGAAGTAGGGCTAGGGTTCAAATGTATGACATCAAGATTGAACATTCGGAAAATAGTTGTTGAAATTTGTACATTTAGATGTTGTTGCCATATGGGCAAAGACCAAGGGGTGGGGATATTTGTGTACTCTGGACACATGCCTAATCTCTTCTAAAAAGAGAATCCTTCAATGTACCATCAATTTGGGAAGGAGCAGCTTGCCATTGATGCTGTTCATATAATATTGATGTGTTTTTATATTTACTCCTGTCCATGTTGATGTTGGGGGCAAGCTACGGGAACTGATTGTATCAGTTCCTGGTGACTGTTGTTTGCTTCTGTGCTTGAATAGAGATGAAAATTGAAAAAAGCACTATTTACCTGTTTATTTTCAAAACAGTGCTTGCATCAACTTTTTGAATCAGGAAGTCCTGACTTCAACACTGTCAGATTTGGCAGTCCTAGGCCTGAAACTTTGAAATCCTGGAATGCTGCGTTGCACGGCACTTTACAGATCTTTCAGAATTGCCAAAGTAAAAAGTGAAAGTTCAGCCATTGCAAGCTAAACAATTAATGACAACAGGAACAATAAGATGAAAGTAAGAAGAAAGTGATGATACAGATTGTCTACTTTGCCACTCTGCACTCATTGTCACCTTAGGAAATGTCAGGCCCTACGTTTGTAAAATGTCAAACCCTAAATTTGTTAGAAAAATGAAGTTTTTATAAGTAAAACATATTTTAACTAGCAATACTTATCCTGTAGATAATATGCTATTCTATTCTGTAATACAAACCTTCCACAGAAAAAAAAACCGACAGTTTAACAGTCTTAATGAGTCTTAATCCAGAAGGTCCCTTGGGCAGTTACCTGTATGATGTCTCTCTTCCCGCTGTTTTGATCACATGTTACCGTAATATACTTAAGTATTGGGACACCTAAAGTATTGGGTGTTACAATTTGTAAAAATAATTATTTTTCGTCACCCTAAGAATTGGGACATATCAAAAATCACTAAAATTTTCAGTAATTTTTTGTACCATATAAATTGGGACAGTGCATTTTGGGGGAAAAAATGATCTAGCTAACAGGGTAAAACTGTTTTCTCGGTTTGTGTTTTGTTTTGTTTACAAGTGATGTCACGCAATATTTTACGTCTAAGCATACAACAGGGGGTTCCTACGGCAGGCTGGTTAGTTTGTTTGTGTTGAGGTTTTACGGCCCAGTCAACCCACTGGCAGGCTGGTTAGAAAGTAGAAAATAAATAAAACCTTTCTTTGAGAATATTAATATAAAATTTATTCAAGAAACCTGCAAAAACGAAAACGCACATGCGTTTGCATCAGTCTGGATGCGTCGCCATTTTGTGGTTGTCACGTGACAGGTCACGTTTGAATTTGCAACTCGCGTGCATCAATAAAGTTCTACAAAAAAAACAAAAACAAACACAACAAAAAAAAAAGAAATAAAACTATGAATAAATAATAATAATAAAAAGAAATTCGACAGAATTGTTTACCGATAACGTTTTAATGCAAAACAGCGTTGGGGGAACCCTAAAACACAGTTGAGATGAACCCCAAAACATCGTTGAGACGAACCCCAATAATAACGTCATCATCCGATGTAATGGCAGTATTTTTAGAACAGGTAGATTGTTCCCCGCATTCGCCAACTCGGTTATGCGCAATTAACCTTTAAAGCTGGGAAGCAGCATATGATTATTTTTTTTACTTGGACGCTTTCAACACATGATAGATAAACGAGGGGATTATAAATCAAAACAAGTGCCAATCTATCTATTCAATATTAACAATAGATTAGGTTAACGAGACAGTGGTCCGAAAATACACAAAACAATGAACACAAATATGACACATTTTTCATCATTAATCGGTGCCATTTTCAACTACGAGACGTAAGTATTGGGACACCTAAAAAAATAATTAATTTTCATGTTTCTAAGTATTGGGACAGCCAGAAATTTAATTATTTTTTCCAGTCCCAATACTTACGTATATTACGGTAGTTTCTTTGAAGGATAAAACAATATAACTGAGCTGCGCGGTAGGAAGGAGGGATTCTCTTATCTATAGGTTAAGTATTGCTAGTTAAAATATGTTGTACTTATAAAACTTCATTTTAACTGTATAATACATTAACCTATAGATAATGTGCTAGAATTTGCAGATTAGGAGGGAGGAGCTCTCCTAGTTCTAACATAAGTACATATGTAAAATCCCAATACCTATAGATTAAGACTCAGGAAACTCTACGGAATAAGATACCTTCATGATATATGATCCTACGAATGATCTAAATTCTCAAAATATATATAAGATATTAATTACCTTAATATATGTAAAGTAGGCTTTGGAGGCTGTCAGCCTTCTTTAGGCATCAAAGGCTCTATTTTCCTGACCCCCCCACCACTTTTTGGGCAACAACTACTGGGCCCAAAGTCTGAAGATCTGCTGCTTGTTGAGACATGGCTCTCAAGAAGTAGAATTTTGCAAAAGTAGAAGATTGATTCCAGACTCCTGCAAAGGATCTGGGCAAATGGATGGAAGCTGTTTCTTAGCCAAAAACCCAGTTTGTACTATCAATGACACTGAACCATCAGATTCATTGAACCTTAAATGATTTGCATCCATTGCCAAAGCATGCTTTTCGCTGCATCTTTTAGCAGTGGCAAGTGCTAATAGAAAGGCTGTCTTAATCATAACATGAAAAGTTTAGATGCCTTACGTAGAGAGTCATATGGGGCTTTCTGTAGACAAACTAAGACCCAAGATAAATCCCATTTTGGGGTAAGAGATCTTTGTACTGGACGTTGCAATTCGAAAGACCTAATTAATTCTGACAAGACTGGGTTAGATCCGATTCTATTAAATTTAAGAGTATTTGAGATCATGGATCTTTAGCCGTTGATGGTACTTATTTGATATCTTTTCTCAGAAAAGAGGTAAATAAGGAAGTAGGCTATGACTGTAAGAGGGGCTGAGACCAGATTAACCTTCTTTCTATGACACTAGTTGGAGTATACGACCCATTTTGAATCATAGACTTTCTAAGCAGATGTTCCTGTTGATTTTGAGACAAAATCTGCAACGTTTTGGGAAATTTTTTTATCTCTAATAGATTGCTTGATAACTCCCAAGCGTGAAGAGAGAGTAATGGGAGATTTGGATGTTGAAACTTTCCTTTTGATTGTGTCAGTAGTTTTGAAAAGAGCGGAAGATGAATTGAAGCTGATTCTAATAGTTGTAATACCTCTGAGAACCAAGGGGCCAAAGAGGAGCAATAAGAACTATTCTGCACTGAGAATGATGTATCTTGGCCAGAACAGAGGGTATCAGAATTGTTGGTGGAAATGCATATGCATGAAGAAGATTACAGTTCATTGATAATGTGTCTATCACTAAGGCATGATTGTCCGGAACTGGAGATACATACAATGGGTGTCTGTGATTGAATCATGTCACAAACAAATCCACACTGGGATAACTGAGCATTTGGAAAATGGAATTTGCCACCAATTGATCCAAAGCCCATTCCGTTTTGAGAGGTCTGTTCAATCTCGAGAGACAGTCTGCCAATATATTGAATTTGCCTGGAATATGACGAACTGATCATGATATTGTATTCCAGACACCAATGGAGGATCTCCCATACGTCCACGCACAGATTGGGAGAATGTGTTCCACCTTGTCTGTTGATATAGGAGACCACTGTTGTATTGTCAGTAGAAATCATGACACAAGAGTGGTGTATGTATTTTATGGCTTTCTTCAGTGTGAAAGGAATGGTCATTATCATTGATATGGACCTGGGATTAGTCTTCAGACCAGCAACCATGAAAGGATAGTCTCATCGGCTCGAGATGAGACTCCCAATCCATAATGACTGGCCTGTAAAAAGGAATGTATTGGGGTCTGGAGGATGAATGGACGTTCCCTGAATGAAGCGATTGGTGTCCATCCACCATTTCAAATGGAATCGAATCATACTGTTGATCAGAACCTGATGATGAGAGGAAGAATGTGAGGTCTCCAGACAGATAAGATACACATCTGAAGTGGTCGTAACAGACTGGCTCCAGTCTCCAGTGACTAAATTTTTTTTTTCTTATAATCTGTTTAATAATCCACTAAAACAAAACCAAAGTAATGTCAAGACTATAAAGGCTGGTCACTAGAGACTGGTGAGTTCCACCAAGTCCCTATGTAAAGCATAAAATTGGCTTAAGTGCTTTTAATGGTTTATCATCATGGGTATGAACTCTTAATAGTCTGTGAAAAATTAGATATATATCTTTACAGAAATCAACCTGTGGTCAGCTGTAGTTAAGGTCAGCTGATGTGTATTCTTTTACTTCAGAAGTAATGTCTTACGTTACTACAGGTCTTTATATACATGTATATGAAAACTGTGTAGACATATGCCTGCCTGCTTGCCTGCCTGCATCTTTGGACAGTCTGGCATATGAAAACATTTTACTGGCATTTTACTGGTTACTGTAGACATTCTGGAAATGACATAATTATTTAACAAGTCACTGATTAGGTAATAAAGTGTTCAAAATAATTTCACAGAAATGTTCCTCTAATGTCCATTTACCAAAATTGCTAAAATGGTTCCACTCTGCTAAACAAAATGGCCGTCAGAGCTAAAAATAGAAAAACCTTTAAACGGTATCTCCTCTTAGGCCTATGACCGGATTTCAAAATAATTTCACAGAAATGTTCCTTTTATGACCCTTTACCAAAATTGCTAAAATGGTTCCGTTATAATAAAAGAAGAAAAAAAAAAAATCAATATCTTGCCCATATGACCAAAACTTTAGTTCTTTGCAAAAAAATATATCTATTATAAAATAAAATTTGCACACTATTGCCTCTAAACAACATGCTGCGAAAAGTTAACAAAAACTTTCAAAGGGGCATAAATCTGCAAATATTTGGTGCACTGTAACCTCGAAATAATATGTGCTGCTCCACATCATCGTGTAACTATTTATGAAGTTTCAGCTTGATCGGATGTAAACTATAGAAGGATTTAACCGGAAACAAAAAAATAATAGAAATTAATAGAAATTTTCAACGGGGTTTAACTCTGCTAATATTTGGTGGATTGTAACCTTGAAACAATATGCGCTACTTCACATCTTGGTCTAACTACAAATAAAATTTCAGCTTGACAGGATGTAAACTGTAGGAGGATTTAGCCGGAAATGAAAAGTTTACTGAAATTTTCAAAGGGGCATAACTCTGCTAATATTTGGTGGACTGTAACCGCGAAACAATATGCGCTGCACCACATCATGGTCTAACTGTACATGAAGTTTCAGCTTGATTGGATGTAAACTGTAGGAGGATTCAGCCAGAAACGAAAAATTAATAGAAATCTTCAAAGGGGTATAACTCTGCTTATATTTTGTGGACTGTATCTTTGAAATAATATGCGCTGCTCCACTTCATGGTCTAACTACAAATCAAGTTTCAGCTTCATCAGATGTAAACTGTAGGAGTTAGCCAGAAACGAAAAGTCTACTGAAATTTTCAAAGGGGCATAACTCTGCTAATATTTGGTGGACTGTAACCTCGAAACAATATGCGCTGCTCCACATCATGGTCTAACTATATATGAAGTTTCAGCTTGATCGGATGTAAAAGGGGTATAACTTTGCTTATATTTGGTGGACTGTATCCTTGAAACAATATGCACTGCTCCACATCATGGTCTAACTACAAATCAAGTTTCAGCTTGATCGGATGTAAACTGTAGGAGGAGTTAACCGGAATGAAAAGTTTACAGAAATTTTCTAAGGGGCATAACTCTGCAAACATTTGGTGGACTGTAACCCCGAAACAATATGCGCTGCGCCGCATCATGGTCCAACTATAAACCAAGTTTCAACTTGATGGGATGTAAACTATAGGAGGAGTTAGCAGGAAACAAAAAAGTTTACGGACGGACGGACGCCATACCCCGTAACATAATACGTCCCATTTTTCAAACGGGCGTATAAAAATGGCATTTGCATTTTTCAATAGTTTATTTGCAAAAAAAATGTGAAAATGTGACAGATGGACACCCCTGACATTCTGCAGCATCTGATCTGGGTCCACACTGTTTTTCTCGTGTCTGTCTGAATACATAGGGAAGTACCTAATTATTAGCTGTGTGGGGTAAAGGAAATTAGAGAATACCTGTAGTATTTATTACCTGAGTTCCAGCTGCAGAAACCTGTTTTTCTCTGTGAGACTTCAAAGTACTGAAATAGACAAATGTTTGCTTTTTTTAAACACTTTACAAATAGAAACCAAATAACAAGAGGCCCACAGGCCACAGGTCGCTCACCTGAGTGACATAGCCACTGCAGATCTGCAGATGTTATGCAACATTTTTCCAATCCTGTCAGCGCAACTAATGAAAAGATCATCCTAATTTTGAAGAAGAATATTATATATGGCATGACAGTCAATGGAGCGTGATCATTTGAACAAACTCTCAATCACATTTCAACAGTAGGATCATTGTGAAATTTGGTGGCAATTGCCTAAGTGGTTTCTGAAGAATCATGATTTTATACATGTAAACAAGCAGAGTGGCAGGAAAATATAATAAACATAAACAAGATGGTAGCCATCTTGGATTTCCAATCAGAATGATTTTAGCTACTGTTGATCTACAAGTCACCTCGATGCTTCCAATGAACTTTGTGTCAATTGCCCTTTCGGTTCAGGAGAAAAAGTTCAAAACAGATTTTCAAGATGGCTGCTATAGCCGCAATTTGGGATTTCCTATCGCAACGATTTGAGCGATTTTTGATCTACAAGTCACCCTGATGCTTCCTACCAAGTTTCGAGTCAATTGGCCTTTCAGTTCAGAAGAAGAAGGGTAAAATAGATTTTCAAGATGGCCGCCATCTTGGATTTCCGATCGTAACGATTTTAGCTATTTTTATATCAACAAGTCATCCTGATGCTTCCTACTAATTTTCAAATCAACTGGCCCTTTGGTTCAGGAAAATAAGCGAAAAAAAAGAGTTTCAAGATGGCCACCATGACGGCCATCTTGGATTTCCAATCCAAACAATTTAAGCTATTTTAGATCTACAAGTCACTGGAATGCTTCCTACCAAGTTTCAAGTCAAACAGCCGTTTAGTTAGGAGAAGAAGCGAAAAATAGATTTTCAAGATGGCTGTCATGGCAGCCATTTTGGATTTCTCATAGGGATGATTTTAGCTTTTTTTTGATCTACAGGTCACCCTGATGCTTCCTACCTAGTTTAAAGTCAATAAGCCTTTCGGTTCAGGAGAAGAAGTGAAAAATAGATTTTCAAGATGGCCACCATGGTTGCCATGTTGGATTTCCAATCGGAAAGATTTTAGCCGTTTTTAATCTATAAGTCACCTCGATGCTTCCTACCAAGATTCAAGTCAATTGGCTTTTGGGTTAAGGAGAAGTGAAAAAAACATTTTTAAGATGGCCACCGTGGCGGCCATCTTGGACTTCCAATCAGCATGATTTTAGCTATTTTTGATCTACAAGTTACCCTGATGCTTCCTACCAAGTTTGGAGTAAACTGGCATTTTGGTTCAGGAGAAGAAGCAAAAAATAGATTTTCAAGATGGTGGCCATCTTGGATTTCCGATTGGAACGATTTTAGCTATTTTTGATCTATAAGTCACCCCAATGCTTCTTACCAAGTTTCGAGTCAATTGGCATTTGGGGTTAGGAGAAGAAGCGAAAAATAGATTTTCAAGCTGGCCACCATGGCGGCCATCTTTGATTTACGATTTGCACACTTTAGCCATTTTTGATCTACAAGTCATCCCGATGCTTCCTAGCAAGTTTGCAAAAAATAGATTTTCAAGATGGCCGCCATGGTGGCCATCTTGGATTTCCTATCAGAACGATTTTAGCTATTTTTGATCTATAAGTCACCCCAATGCTTCCTACCACGTTTGGAGTCAATTGGCTTTTGGGTTTAGGAGAAGAAGCGAAAAATAGATTTTCAAAATGGCTGCCATGGCAGCCATCTTGGATTTCCGATCGACATGATTTTAGCCACTTTTAATCTACAAGTTACCCTGATGCTTCCTGGCAAGTTTGGAGTCAATTGGCCTTTTGGTTCAGGAGAAGAAGCAAATAATAGATTTTCAAGATGGCGGCCATGGCGGCCATCTTGGATTTCCGATCGGCACGATTTTAGCTATTTTTGATCTACAAGTCACCCCGATGCTTCCTACCAAGTTTTGTGTCAATTGGCCTTTCGGTTCAGAAGAAGCGAAAAATAGATTTTCAAGATGTCGGCCATCTTGGATTTCTGATCGGAACGATTTTAGCTATTTTTGATCTACAGGTCACCCCGATGCTTCCTACCAAGTATCAAGTCAATCGGCCAAGGGGTGTAGGAGGAGTAGGCATTTAAAGCAATATTTGACGCCGCACGCCGCACAACGGACGATGGACATTGACTGAGCACAATAGCTCACCATGAGCACTTCGTGCTCATGCTGAGCTAATAAAAAAAGAGCTATTCTTTTTTCTTTTTTGGCAAGAACTATAAAAGTAGTATCACCATTCCCTGTATAAAGTGCATTCTTTTACCCTAGAAAATTCCCTGCATGTTGTTTGTAGGAAAAAGACACTAATGGCTTTTTTTTCCTCAACAGAGATACCAACTTTGTTGCAAAAGCTCATTTACATAACTGTTCCATTTTTTTTTTTTTTTTTTTTGTTGCTAATTCCATACTTTTGTGTGCAAGTGAATTATGGTTGTTCATTCCTTAATAAATTAAAATGTGTTTCATGCTTTATGCCATTAAAAACATGTAAAATAAGCATTTTAAGTTTGTTTTCTTTTCTCTCCAAACTGCAACTTTTCTAGGAAACCCCATATCACTGGTTCCTGTTCTTTCCTTAATGTATGATGCATGATACTGGGAAAAAGTTAAACATGTGGCTAATAAAGAATAAGATTGTGGACAAACAGAACACAGGTTTGTTACCACAAAAAGTCTGAGAACGTGGTCTGACTGTACATCAATGCATCTTTGCTATTCAATAAGTTCCAAGATGAAGTTCTTCTTCTTCCAATGTAAGGGTAGAAATCTTCTTGGGAGATTGTAGGTTACCCTGTGTAAAAACTGCAATGCCAGATAAAAGCAGATAAAATTCCCCACTTTGTAGATTTGTAGTTGATCTAAAAGAGTTTAAATTAATGTGGAAGGCAGGTGGACAAGGGCTTCCCTGAATCCCTGATGAGTCTGGTTGTTGGTAACTAATGACTGTAGGCAGCTGATTCCAGTTGCTGACTGTTCGAGGATAAAAGGAATATTTATAAACATCCTTGCTGGCCTCTAGCTGGAGTCGACGCTATGATCCTCTTGTGTGGCTTTCAGTGTCACAGCGCTGAACGAAATCAGGGTTTACATCAACTAGTCCATGCTGGATCTTAAAAAGCATACATGGCCTGTCCAGAAAAGGTCAATATTGAAGTGACTCCCACCCAAGGCTCTGAACCATGTTTCTCAAACATCCTGGGGTGTGTGCTGTATAATTCTTATGACTGAATCTTGCTGCTCTTTGCTGAACTTGTTCCAGGATATGGATGTCGCTTGTCAGGTGAGGATCCCAAACAGTAGAGGAGTATGTGAGCCTTTGTTGTACCATGGTGGTGTAGGCACCAGGCTTCACTCCTGCAGTACATTCACTGAGATTATGCTGGACAAATCCTAGGGTTTTGTTGGCCTTGTTGACTGTGTTCTCCATGTGCTTTCTCCAGGTGCGGTCTTCGCCGATCGTAACACTAAGGTATGCTGCTACCTACAACATCTAGCATGTGTCCACGAATATGGTAGCTGGTGTTGATTATCCATCGTCTGTTGGTGCTTATCCTTATTACGGTGCATTTCACAGGGCAGAACTTCATCTGCTAGGTTTCCTCCATCTCTACAGTGCTGACATGTCCTGTTGTAGGAAATCAGTCTTCACATGAGGTTATGTGGCTATAAAGAAGGCAATCATCTTCAAATAGCCTGGCCTCTGAGTGCCTCACTGATTCTGGCATGTCATTTGTAAATGCCAAGAAAAGCAAGGGCCCCAGAAATTTATTCAGTGGAGTGTACAAGAAAAAAAAACAAAGCATGAGTTGTCCTTCTTGCATGTGACACTCCTACTTGACCTGATATATGTCCCACCAAAATACAGTATTATCAAATTATCTCAGACAGTATGGGAGTTATAGCCTGTACAGGATTTCAGATCCAGGGGAGAGAAGTACATAACAAAAAGTGAGAGTTGTCTGTCTTGCACGTGACACGCCTACTGGTCCTTATCTATGCCTCTATTAAATATTCTTAAAATATTTCAAACTATTAAAAAGTTATAGATAGAATGCACAAGAATTTGGCTTAAAAATTTATTCAAGCGAGATTACTAGAATGTGACATGCCTACTGGTCCTTATCTATGCCTGTACCAAATCTTATCAAAATATTTCAAACCATTAAGAAGTTATAGAGTTCACAAGAATTTGGCTTAGAAATTTATTCAAGCAAGATAACTAGAATATGACATACCTACTGGTCCTTATCTATGCCTGTACCAAATCTTATCAAAATATTTCAAACCATTAAGAAGTTATGGAGTGAGTAAGAATTTGGCTTAGAATTTTGTTCAGGGGAGATAACTACAAAAAGAACAAAGCAAGAGTTGTCCGTCTTGCACATAACACTCCTACTTGATCTTCCATATGTCCTTATTAAATATTATCAAATTATCCCAAACAATATGGGAGTTATGGCCTGCATAAGATTTCGGTGTCATGGGAGATAACTAGAGAACAAAGAAATAGAAAGTTGTCTCTTGCACATGACACACCTTTTGGACCTTATCTATGCCTCTACCAAATATTATCAGAATATTTCAAACCATTAATAAAGTACGGAGTGCACAAGAATTTAGCTTAGAAATTAGTTCAGGTGAGATAACTAGAAAAAGAACAGAACAAGAGTTGTCCTTCTTGCATGCGACACTCCTACTTGACCTGATATATGTCCCTACCATACATGCCATATATTATCAATTTAGCAGTATGGGAGTTATGGCCTGCACAAGATTTCTGCTTCAGGGAAGATAACTACATAAGGAAGAAAGGGAGAGTTGTCTCTTTTGCATGTGACACATCTTCTGGCCTACCAAATATTATCAAATTATCTAAAACAGTATGAGAGTTATGGCCTGCACATGATTTTGGCTTCATGGGAGATGATCACTAAATCACAAAGAATTTCGGCTTCATGGGAGATGATAACTACATCACAAAGAAAGTGAGAGTTGTCAATCTTGCATGCGACAAGCCCACTGTTCCTCCTCTTCATTCCTACCAAATATTATTAAAATGAAGTTTTTAAAAGTAAAACATATTTTAACTAGCAATACTTAACCTATAGATAATGTGCTATTCTATTCTGTATTTCAAACCTTCCACAGAAAAAAACGATAGTTCAGTCATCTTAAAGAGTCTTAATCCAGAAGGTCCCTTAGGCAGTTACCTGTGTGACATCACTCTTCCGGCTCTTTCGACCACATGTCAGTTTCTTTGAAGGATAATTCAATATAACTGAGCTATGCAGGGAGGGAGGTGGGATTCTCTTATCTATAGGTTAAGTATTGCTAGTTAAAATATGTTTTACTTTTAAAAACTTCATTTTAACTGCACAATACATTAACCTATAGATAATGTGCTAGAATTTGCAGATCAAGAGGGAGGAGCTCTCCTAGTTCTAACACAGATAATATATAGAATCCCTATACCTCTAGATTAAGACTCAGGAAACTCTAGGAATCAGATACATTCTATTTCTATATGTAAGTTAGAATGATCTAGATTCACTAATAACATATCTTTAAGGTGTTAATACCTTATATGTTAATGGTGGACTCTGATGGCTGCCAGTTTTCTCCAGCATCAGAGGCCTAAACTCCTGGCCCCCCACCCTTCTTTTTTGGGTAACAACAGTTGGTCAAAAAAAAGAATTAATGAGTCACTGAGACATAACCTTCAATATTTGCACTTTAAAAGGCAAATTTCAAGAATACTGTTTGATAATGCGTTTGAACCGAACTTATCAAACAGATATCCAGAAAGATAGCTGTCTATCTTTGAGAGGCAAATTATTTAATAAGGAAATGTCTTCTCGGATGAGTTCCTACAGATAACCTACATCTCTTGAGATTTTAATATCAATCCTAGAAATGTAATGTAATTAGAATCTGGTTAATTGGACCGATCTGATTGTTGCCAAAAACCAATTCATAATTCTTAATTAACCGTAAGACTTTATAAATTATTCCCTTTTGCATTTGGAGCTAAACAGGAATAAAAATAATCTGGGTAAATGGACTAATCTAATTCTTGCCGAATACCCAGTTTATTCATCAATGATAGCGAACATGATTGATAATTTTATATATTTTTTCTATTGCCAGGCTGACTGTGTTAACGTATCTTAGTCACGGCAATAGATACTACAAAAAGATTGTCTACTTCTCCGCATGAAGATGGAAAACCTGAATAAATTTTTAACAGTAAACCAGAGGAAATTTAGGTAACGTTTCTTATGCTTGGTAAAAATTAACTAGAGGCCAAAGTGGGCCAGAAATTGCTCACCTGAATTAGGCTGATCATGATATGTTATATTGTGCCATGGTGGCTATCTCGGCTATCAGATCAGATTACCTTTAGCAATTTAGAATCTGATGTTGTTAGAGGAGTTTCAAGATTGCCACTGTGGCTGCCATCTTGAATACTGGAACTGAATGATTCAGCAATTCTGAATCTCCATGTCACCCTGATGCCTCCAATCAAGTTTCGGCTCAACCTGACTTACTGTTTGGGAGGAGATGTGGTTTGAACGGCCAGCTTTGACATTGGAACAGTGGGATTACAGCAGTTCTGAATTTCCATAACATCCCAATGCCTCCAATCATGTTTAAGCTCAATCAGACTTACTGTTTGGTAGCAGATGTGATTTGAAGATTTTCAAGTTGGCTGCCATGGTGGCCATCTTGGATATCAGAACAGAACCATTTTAGCAATTCTCAATATCCATGCTGCCCTAATGCCTTCCACCAAGTTTCCGCTCCATCGGACACTGTTCAGGAGCAGATAACAATTGAAGACTTTCAAGATGGCTGGAGGAAATATTGTTTTTAAGATTTTCAAGATGACTGACATGACGGCCATCTTGGATATCTGAACAGAATGATTTTAGCAATTCTAAATCTCCATGTGGCCCCAATGCCTCCCACCAAGTTTGGGCTCAATCTGACTTAGGGTTCGGGAGCAGATGTGGTTTCAAGATTTTCAAGATAGCCGCCCAGACGGCCATTTTGAATAGACAATAAGAACGATTTAAGCAATTCTGAATCTCTATGTCACGCCAATGCTTCCCATCAAGTTTCGGGTCAATCCAACTTACGGTTTGGGAGGAGATGTTGTTTGAAGAATTTTAAGATAGCTGCCATGGTGGCCATCTTGCACATTGGAATAGAACAATTTTAGCAATTCTAAATCTCTATGTCACTCCGATGCCTCCCATCAAGTTTCGGCTCAATCCGTCTTACGGGTTGGGAGGAGATGTCGCAGCCATCTTGGATATCGGAACGGAACAATTTTAGCAATTCTGAATCTCTGTGTTACTGTACTGCCTCCCATCAAGTTTTGGCTCAATCCGATTTACGGTTTGGGAGGAGATGTTGTTTGAAGAATTTCAAGATGGCCCCCATGGCGGCCATCTTGGATATCAGAATGGAAGGACTGTAGCAATTCTGAATCTCTGTGTCACTGTGATGCCTCCCATCAAGTTTCAGCTCAAGCTGATATGGTTTGGGAGGAGATGTCTTTGAAGAATTTCAAGATGGCCACCGTGGTGCCCATATTGTATATCAGAACGGAACAATTTTAGCAATTCTGAATCTCTATGCCGCTCTGATGCTTCCCATTAAGTTTCGGCTCAATCTGACTTATGGTTTGGGAGCAGATGTCGTTTGAAGAATTTCAAGATGGCCCCCATGGCAGCCATCTTGAATATCGGAACAGAACAATTTTAGCAATTCTGAATCTCTGTGTCACTGTGATGCCTCCCATCAAGTTTCTGCTCAATCCAACATACGGTTTGGGAGGAGATGTTGTTTGAACTCTTTTAGCAATTCTGAATGTCCATGTTGCCACATCTCCCAATGTGAAATGCTAACAACGTATGGACAACGGATGGACGACAGACAACAGGCCATGGCATAAGCTGACCTGGAGTAAAGTTCCAGGTGAGCTAACAAAAGGAAAGACTGCTAACATCATCAAGTAGAGTTTGGCAGGTAAATCTTTTTAAAAAGAGGAAAGGCAGATAACATAGCATGCTGTAAAACAGCCTCCTAACTTTAAAAGATCTTACAATATTGATTAAAGATCTAAGTAACTTAAAAAGAACAGGCTAGAATATATTTTATTACCAGATCTAAATATTACATATCATGGATCTAATTCCTAGATAATTCTGATTAGCATTCTTTAGTCAAAATCCGAAGGTATACTGATAATTTGACTATGACTGAAAAGAGAAGTCATTTCCGATTCAACCTTCTTCTATGACATAACTACAATATAGTAAATTCTGACTCCGCTAATGCCTAAAACTTCCCCCATGAGACGAGAATTGGGGAGTTTATTACACAAACTTCTACTAACCATAGTAGAGTTAATAAGTATACATCTCGAGTTGAAATAATACTAATTTTAATATCTCTGATAACCAAAGGCGTAGAGGTTCAGAGACACAATTAACTATTCTGCACGTATATTACTGGAATAGTTTTGTTTTGTGTTGAGGTTTTACGGCCCAGTCAACCCAGTGGGGTCATGTCGAGCACGGTCAGTTTACCTAACCACACATTTACTGGGCAGGCTTAGTCCTCTAAGCGGTTAACCAGTATTGTGCACATTCTTTCACCGGAAACTGACAACTGCCCTTCTTGAATCAGCGGAAGGGAGAGAATGACCGAAGAAAATATTTCATGATCAATCTCCACTGGAATAGTGAGAATAGATGTTATAATATATATGAATGATAATAGAATATTCCTGTTATGGATAAAGAGTAGAGTAAACCACCAGGGGTTTTAAAGCACTTTTACAGCCAACTACACCCTGGGTCCCGATGCTACTCTTAATACAGAAATACAAAACAAGATGGTCATGATGGCCCTGTAATGCTCACCTGAGTATCATAGCACTTTGAGAACCTGACCTAGAACTGATCAAGGCAAACATTCTGATCAAAATTCAAAATGATTATATTAACATGCAAGACAATGTAGCATGTCTAATGGACTGTGAAATAGAGGTCAAGGTCAAATAAGGATGACTGCAGCACTCAAGAGGCCATGCTAAGATGTATGCATGTACTAAGAATCACTGGCTGTAGGAGCAATAGTTACTCAGAAACTGACCTAAACACAAACACTTCACAGTACCAAATATCACTCTGTATTGTTTGTTTGTGTTGAGGTTTTATGGCCCAGTCAACCCAATGGGGTCATGTCGAGCGCGGTCAGTTTACCTAACCACACGTTTACTGGGCAGGCTTATCCTCTAAGTGGTTAACCAATTTGTGCACATTCTTTCGCCAGAAACTGACAACTGCCCTTCTTGAATCAGCGGAAGGGAGAGAATGACCGTAAAAAATATTTCATGATCAATCTCCAAGAAAGAATGTTGCCGAATGTTGTTAAACCCATGACCTCCTGGTCTCCAGTCGGACGGCGCATCCAAGTGAGCCACCAAGGCCGGCCCATATCACTCTGTAGGACCAATAATTACTGAGAAACTGACCTAAATGGAAAACTTAAGAAAGTCACTGGACAGTAAAATATACGTCACCTAGAAATCATCAAGACAAATATTTTGAGCAAGATTCATGATGATCACTTCAACAATGTGACCTCTAGAGCGTCAACAAGGTTTTCCTTTGATTCTGGCCTGGTGACCTAGTTTCTGACATCAAGTGACCCAGTTTTAACCTAGACCTAGAAATCATCAAGACGAACATTTTGAGCAATATTTATGATGATTATTTAACAAATGTGACCTCTGGAGTGTTAACAAGGTTTTCCTTTGATTTGGCCTGGTGATCTATTTTTTGACCCCAAGTGACCCAGTTTCGACTTAGAAATCATCAAGACAAACATTTTGGGCAAGAGTCATGATGACTGCTTCAAAATGTGACCTCTAGAGTATTAACAAGGTCTTCCTTTGATTTGGCCTGGTGACCTAGTTTTTGATTACAAGTGACCCAGTTATAAACTTGACCTAGAAATCATCAAGACAAACATTTTGAGCAAGATTCATGATGATTGCTTTAAAAATGTGACCGCAAGAGTGTTAACAAGGTTTTCTGCTGATTTGGCCCTGTGACCTAGTTTTTGATTCCAAGTGACCAAGTTTTAAACTTGATCTAGAACTCATCAAGACAAACATTTTGAGCAAGATTCATGATGATTGCTTCAAAAATGTGACTGCTAGAGTGTTAACAAGGTTTTCCTTTGATTTGGCCAGGTGACCTAGTTTTCGACCCCAAGTGACCCAGTTTCAAACTTGACCTAGAAATCATCAAGACAAACAATTTGAGCAAGATTCATGATGATTGCTTGAAAAAGGTGACTGCTAGAATGTTAACAAGGTTTTCTGCTGATTTGGCCAGGTGACCTAGTTTTTGACCCCACGTGACCTATTTTGAACTTGACCTAGAAATAAACAAGACAAACATTTTGAGCAAGAATCATGAGGATTGCTTCAAAAATGTTACCGCTAGAGTGTTAACAAGGTTTTCTGCTGATTTGGCCCTGTGACCTAGTTTTTGACCCCAAGTGACCCAGTTTTGAACTTGACCTAAAAATCATCAAGACAAATATTTTGAGCAAGAATTATGAAGATTGCTTCAAAAATGTGACCGCTAGAGTGTTAACAATGTTTTCTGCTGATTTGGCCTGGTGACCTAGTTTTTGACCCCATGTGACCCAGTTTTGAACTTGACCTAGAAATCATCAAGACAAACATTTTGAGCAATACTCATGATGAAATAAAATATGAAGTTTTTAAAAGAAAAATATATTTTAACTAGCAATACTTAACCTATATATAATGTTCTATTCTATTCTGTATTTCACACCTTCCACAGAAAAATGACAGTTCAGTCATCTCATACAGTCTTAATCCAGAAGGTCCTTTAGGCAGTTACCTGTATGACATAACTATTCCCGCTTAAATGATCACATGTCAGTTTCTTTGATGTATAAAACAATAGAAACAATTAAGATAGAGCTGCTTGGGAGGAAGATGGGACTCTCTTATCTATACGTTAAGTATTACTAGTTAAAATATGTTTTACTTTTAGAAACTTCATTTTAACTGCACAATACATTAACCTATAGATAATGTGCTAGAATTTTCAAGATTAGGAGGAAGGAGCTCTCCTATTCTAACACAAATAATATATAGAGTCCCTATACTTCTAGATTAAGACTCAGGAACCTCTAAGGAATCAGATACATTCTATTTCCATATTGTAATAGTAAGAATGATCTAGATTCCCTCATAATATATCTTTAAGGTGTTAATACCTTATATGTTAATAGAAGACTGTAGAGGTTGCTAATTCTTGAGCCTCTGAGGCCTAATTTCTGGCCTCCCTTTCTTTTTTTTGGTAACAACAGTTGGCCCCAAAAAAGAATTAATGAGATTGAAATATAACCTCAATATTGGACTTCAACTGCAACCTCAAGAATACTGTTTGATAATATGTTTGAAATCAAACTTGTCAAACAGATGTCTAGACCAAGCTGTCTATCTTTAGAGGCGCATTATTGAATAAGGAAATGTCTTATAAGACGAGTTTCCTGTAGATAACCTACATTTCTCAAGATTTTCATATAAATCCTAGACATGTAAGATTATCTAATTAGTAAATAGTCTAAACTATTTTAATTATGATCTGATTAGAATCTGATTGGACTGATATGACTATTTCCAATAAGCAGACTATAATCCTTATTTAACCGTTATAGGTTAAGGTATATAAGGTTTATAATAATTCCCTTCTTCATTTCAATGTAAAAAAGCGATAATAATAATTCAGTTAGATGGTCTAATTTTTACCGAATACCAATTTTATTGATCAATGATAGCAAATATATGATTGATAATTTTATCTATTGCTAGCCTAATTGTATTAACGTAACATAGTCCTAGTGATGATACTAGACAGAGACTGTCTACTTCTGCGGAGAAGAATGACAACCTAATTCAATTTAATAAAACGCTTTTGCCATAGGAGATTTAGGAAATGTTTCGTATCCTTGACAAAAGAAGAAGAAAAGGGAAAGACTGCTAACATCATCACGTAGAATTTGGCAGACGTAATATTCTAAACAAGAATAAAGGCTGATAACATGTTACTGTAAAAAACAGCCTCCTAATTTAATTTAAGATCTTACAATATATTGAGATGTAATCAATTAGAAAGAACTGGCTAGAATTGTCTCTATTACCAGGTCTAATTATGACATACCATAGACCTAATTTCGAATAGTTGTGGTCATGGTACTTAACTGATCATTCAATGTCATCAATCTGTCCATGAGTGACCAGTATTCTGACGAACAAACATGGACCCCAGAATAAAAGGGTGTAATCAGGTGTCAGACATTCTTTTGAATATTATTATTATTATTATTATTCCGGATATAATAATAATTATGATAGAGAAAAAAGGAAGTACTTTCGATACTACTTCCTTCTATGCGAAATTATAATATAGGAAATAGTTAGTCCATAAATGCCTTAAACTTCCCTACTAATACGAGAAAAGGGGAGTTTATTATGTAGCTTTAAGTTATATAGAATGACTAATAAGTATAAATGTCAAGTCAAAATAATACTGATTTTAGTATTTCTGATAACACTGAACATATAGGTTCAGAGACAGAATTAACTATTCTGCACGAATGTAACTGGAATCGTGAGAATAGATTATTCAATCATCAAAATATATAATGATAGAATATTATTATTATTATGAATAAATCATGAACCGTAACTAATTTATTTAAATAGATATTATTTTATATTTTAATAATGTATAAGATGTAATTTAATGGATAAATCATTCAGCGTGACGGTAAGATTATTCAAATAAACTAGCTATAAAATAACTCTAAGGATTTTATATATTGATAAACACTCTATTATAATTTAGACTTGAACATATAAATAGTGTAAAACAAGTCTCTTAATAATTAACAACTCCTGAAATGTCATGATTTTCTATGCTTGTATCAGATTTCAGGATTTGATTGATTGTGTTGGGGTTTAACGACACGTCAACCCTTGTGGGTCATTTTGTGTCGTCTCCCAGAGAAAGGGAAAAAAGAGATAGAAGAGATAGCAGAGGAGATCAAAGAGAGGAACAGGGAAGAAAGAGGAACAGGAATGAAAGTGAAGAAACAGAAGAAATAAAAAACATTCTCCCTCTACCCTTACCTGCTACAAGGATAGCAGGCCTTGCCCAACTTTAAGCCAATATCAGTTGGACGCCCAGGTGATATAAGATACACAATACCTTCAGTGCTCCAGCTAGGATTTTAGGGCAGTAGGTGCTGGGTAGGACACTTCAGCGTGTGTGGGCAAAAAAATAGGGCATCATTTTTTTTTTGTCTTTGAAAAGGCCAATTATCAGTACAATTATGATCAGTAGTGTACTGCGCAATTCAGCCTCCTGTCACAGTGTATCCAAAATAACAATATACTTATACCTTCTTGTAAAATATAAAAAAAAGAAAATTTTCTTTTTATCTGCCCTAAATTTGTTTCATGAAAATATTAATGTGAAGTATATAGGGAGATGTCAGGAGAACAATACAGATTAGACAAGGTAATTAAAACACTGATACAACTAACTCAAAGACGTTTTACAAAAATATATACTCCATCTCTATATCACTTAGCATGCTGGGGGGTAGGGGGGGGGGGGGGGAATCAGCAGACAACATAATGATGATACTTTCACATTTTCCCAGCAAATAGGATTTGACATTTCATGCAAATGGTCTCCTATTTTCTGAGAAAAAAAGAAAACTATTACAAAATATAATCAGTGTCTGCTGAAGTTTTTACCATGCATGCTAAGTGATAAACTTAGAGGAATGGATACACCTCCTGTCATGGAAAATATTTCAGGGGAAATAACTCGGAGTTCTCAGATCTGTTAGTCCTCCCTTCTGAAAGGGGTCTACTTTAAAGTATATATATATATATATACACCATCGATCTGTTTAGATCTAAAATAATTATTGGCTGTAAGATTTCTAAACAGTCCCATAGCCTAATGTTTCATAAGAAGTCAAACTGTATATTTCGAAATTATATTTGCAACTTCTTAAATTAAATTTCTAGATTAAGACAATAATGATAATGATGTACTGAATCTGTTAATGCCTTTACTGATTATATACCTACTTCAAGAGTCTGAACAAGATCTGATTGACATGGATTCTTGTTATAGGTGTAAATAATAGAGGAAGTAGAGCTATTCATAGCATAATATTCCTCCAGAAATTTGCTTTATATACACTTAAGGATTATAAATAATATAGACCTATACTATACATAGATTAGTAATTTTCATCGTAATAAATTCTTAATCTGAGAACTGAATTATCTGGAACATTTCTCACATAAATTAAAATGATCCAGAATTTAAGTAAGGTGTTACCATAGCCAGTGTGTTAATTTATTATTCTTAGAGAAAGTAATCTTCATCATAACAAATTCTTAATCTGAGAACTGAATAACCTGGAACATTTCTTGCATAAACTAAAATGATCCAGAATTTAAGTAAGGCAAACTAAAAGAACGTATCAAATAGAATTCATGTCTTAATATTTATATCTTACTAACGATTTACTTCATTCCAGAGTTTGGAAAGGACACGACTAACCTAAACTCTATCAACAGGTATTAATAATTAGCCACATATAAAACTAATATGGGACTAATAGCATAATTTACCGGCTATTTCCCATATTCTATGAAAAAGAATATGTGCCTCTACTAGACTTGTTGTAACCTAGAGAGGATATTTGAATAAGTAACTCTTATTCAGATAATACATGTTCAGACAATTTTAAAACAAATGGTGAGTATGTTTTATTCCAATCTATTATACAGAAGCAAAAAATATATAAGGAAAGTAGTGTAATTGTAATAATTTAATTCCTGATTATTGAAGGATCAATTATCTAATTCGTTTAGATCTATGATCCTTTTATGATAGTAATATTAAAGGAAAGAAAAGAGGATTGGATACTTCTTTCTTATAGCTATACTAATTTCTTAATCTCTATGCTGTTATGTACAGAGAGCAAGGAGAGACTGTGGAAGTAGAAGAAATAATTAAGTTCCGACTATATTTTCCTTCTTCATATAATATAAGATAAAATTATGGAGCTCACCCCTTGCAATGAGGTTGAATGAGATGAGGATCCTTAAAGCAATGATCTCTTTCAAACATATTAAAGAGAAACATATTAATATTTTTTTAAAGTATTGTGCTAGGTTCAATAACAATACTAATATTGATAGCATTAAAACTCTTTATATAATTGATCATTGAATTCAGAATTTGTTCATAACAGATAATTCTGATTCCTTTATAATTAAAATATATATCTAGAATTCTAAGTCTAATTCGGTAATGATTGGACAGAATTCTATGATATAGATGGTTACCAGGTATTCGAACCCAATGCTGTCATTACATAACCTGTAACCATTGATATGCCTGGTCTATAATGCTCTATGAGTAGTAACAGATTGTACGGAGACTAGTGACAGCTATCCAGTCACTAGTAATCTGACATAATTACGGGTGACTAATACCCGATGACTGGTGCCCGGTGAATAGTTGCCCAGTGAATAGACGACCAGTGAATTATTGACTGGTGAATAGATGACCGGTGCCTGGTTGACAAGTGACTGGTGACTAGTTGACTGGTGCCTGGCTAACTGGTGCTTGGTTGACTGGTACCTGGTTGACCGGTGACTGGTTGACTAGTGACTGGTTGACCGGTGATGTGACTGGTGCTGGTGAAGCTGATGTATACTGACTGGTGCCTGGTTGACCGGTGACTGGTGTCTGGTGGACATAGACTTTATTGAGTACTTATAGCACTCATAAGATGCCACCCAAATGGGTCCTACCCCTGGCAGTATATTGCACGACTATTGAACTAAACAAGAACGTTGTGCCGATAAATACGAGAGTCGCGAAAACATATGACGCAAATCAACAATCAATAATAGCAAAAAACTGAAATACGATTAATTGAAAGTAATAAGATTTTTTACTGCAAGGCATGAGTAAGGAAGACAAGAAAGAGAATTTTGTTTGTTTGTGTTGAGGTTTTACGGCCCAGTCAACCCAATGGGGTCATGTCAAGCGTGGTCAGTTTACCTAACCGCACGTTTACTGGGCAGGCTTAGTCCTCTAAGCCGTTAACCAGTATTGTGCACATTCTTTCACCAGAAACTGACAACTGCCCTTCTTGAATCAGCGGAAGGGAGAGGATTTAGAAAGTTAACCGGGGGAAAAAGAAATAAAATACAGATTTCTTTCACCGATAATAAATCATTTGTTTCTTTCTTGTCCACAGAAAAGAAACTGACATGTGATCATTTAAGCCGGAAGAGTTATGTCATACAGGTAACTGCCTAAGGGACCTTTTGGATTAAAACTGTATAAGACGACTGAACTGTTGTTTTTCTGTGGAAGGTGTGAAATACAGAATAGAATAGCATATTATCTATAGATTAATGTATTGTGCAGTTAAAATAACCAGCACTATGATGATGTACGGGGAGACTTTACGGCCGCCATGCAAGTTTATCCTTTATAATTTTGGATATATTTGAAAATATTTATATCATTAAATAGGAAAGAACTAATAAGGAATTTAACGCGACCCATAAAAAGTTCTATTCCTGATAGTAATATATAGTGAGTATGATCTTCTAAAGTTTTCAGAAGCATGACCGGTAAATTTTAGAAGGCTGATCCTGTATCCTTGATAATGCACCAATTTATCGACTACAAATAAGGTGTCTTTAATACCACTCTATTAGGTTGTAGTGTTATCTGAATGTAAGCAACCTGTGTAAGTTAGGTATTTTTCTACCAATTTATCAGTTTGTAGCGTTATCTGAATGTAAACAATCTGTGTGTAAGTTAGGTGTTTTTCTACCAATCTATCAGGCTGTAGCGTTATCTGAGCATAAGCAACCTGTGTAAGTTAGGTGTTTTTCTACCAATCTATCAGGTTGTAGCTTATCTGAATGTAAACAACCTGGGTAAGTTAGGTGTTTTTCTACCACTCTATCAGGTTGTAGCTTATCTGAATGTAAACAACCTGGGGAGAATGTGTTTAGATTATGATACAGGGCTCTAGAAAACGGGAAAATAGGCGGTCTGAACCGAAAATAAAAATCCCGGACCTGTTTTAAACACCCCAAAATGCAAATAATTCAGTCCAACAGGGTTGTGCCTTGGACCCCATTTTATCCCCAACAACCAATATTCACGAATCAATGATGTCTAAAAAATCACAAACGGTCAAGTCTTCACAAACTGATAACATCTGCACACCTTTCAAGTGGGATATTATGGTAGTTTCAGCTCTAAACGGTCATTTTCATGTATATTGGAGATGTCAGATGAATAACGGCATCTTACCGCAACACAAATTAATTACGTCATTATCCAAACATAGTCAGAATATCAACACTTCAGTCCTTTTTGCAGAAAACAAGAGATTAACATGAATCATCATTGATGGCAGTCTGATAATTAATCTGTTTGCGTGACACTGTGAATACATTACGACTGCAAAACACCAGGTGCAGTTGGCTTGTCCAAAATATCAAAGGTTGCTTTAATCCCAACGAACGTATCGCTTGAACGCACCTGTTTTCTTCTTTTTTTTGTTCAACACAGTTTGCTGGTCCCAGATTTGATAAATTAATTCCCCAGGTCCTGATAAGACGTCGCATACAATGGCATCTGATCTGGGTCTTGTTTGCTTTTTTTTTTTTGGATGGCCCTAACACAGGAGTATAATTATACCCCCCGCAAAGTTTGTTTGTGTGTCTGTGTGTGTGTGTGTGTGTGTGTGGGGGGGGGGGGGTGTGGTATACTGTTTCATGTTTTCCGTCCGTCCGTGTGTCCCTCCATGATGCTGGTTTTTTCCTAATATCTTGAAAACGCAGGGATGGATATTCATCAATTTCTGCATACACACTGATATCAATAAGGTGTACCTACATAAGAGAAAGTAAGGGCTAGGGGCCCATTCTCTTGGAGTTATTGCCCTTTGTAAAACAAATTCTTATTGCAGTAAAAAGTTTGTGTGCATACTATCTCTTTAACCAATGGCTGCAATTTGACCAAACTAGCACAGATACATATCAGGGTGGGGGAAAGAAGTGATTAGATTTTGGTGACCTTGACCTTATTTTCAAAGTCATTACATTATAAATACTCAACAAGAGGGCCATGATGGCCCTGTAACACTCACCTGAGCAACATAGCACTTTGAGAGCCTGATCTAGAACTGATCAAGGCAAACATTCTGATCAAAGTTCAAAATGATTATATTAACAAGTAAGACAATGTAGCATGTCTAACGGACTGTGAAATAAAGGTCAAGGTCAAATATGGATGATTGCACTCAAGAGGCCATGCTAAGATGTATGCATGTACTAAGTATCACTGGCTGTAGGAGTAATAGTTACTGAGAAACTGACCTAAACACAAACACTTCACAAGTACCAAATATCACTCTGTAGGACCAATAATTACTGAGAAACTGACCTAAATGGAAAACCTTAAGAGAATCACTGGATAGAAAACTATACATCACCTTGAAATCATCAAGACAAACATTTTGAGCAAGATTCATGATGATCACTTCAAAAATGTGACCTCTAGAGCATCAACAAGGTTTTCCTTTGATTTGGCCAGGTGAACTAGTTTTTGATATCAAGTGACCCAGTTTTAAACTAGACCTAGAAATCATCAAGACAAACATTTTGAGCAATATTTATGATGATTATTTCAAAAATGTGACTGCTAGAGTGTTAACAATTTTCTGCTGATTTGGCCAGGTCACCTAGTTTTTGACCCATATGACCCAGTTTCAAACTTGATCTAGAAATCATCAAGACAAACATTTTGAACAAGATTCATGATGATTGCTTCAAAAATGTGACCACTAGAGTGTTAACAAGGTTTTCTGCTGATTTGGCCAGGTGACCTAGTTTTTGACCCCAAGTGACCCAGTTTCAAACCTGACCTAGAAATCATCAAGACAAACATGTTGAGCAAGATTCATGATGATTGCTTGAAAAATGTGACCACCAGAGTGTTAACAAGGTTTTCTGCTGATCTGGCCAGGTGACCTAGTTTTTGACCCCAGGTGACCCAGTTTCGAACCTGACCTAAAAATCAAGACAAACATTTTGAGCAAGATTCATGATGAGTGCTTAAAAAGTGTGACCGCTAGAGTGTTAACAAAGTTTTCTGCTGATTTGGCCCAGTGACCTAGTTTTTGACTCCAAGTGACCCATTTTCGAACTTGACCTAGAACTCATCAAGACAAACATTTTGAGCAAGATTCATGATGATTGCTTGAAAAATGTGACCGCTAGAGTGATAAGATTTTACGCTGATTTGGCCAGGTGACCTAGTTTTTGACCCCACGTGTTCCAGTTTTGAACTTGACCTAGAAATCATCAAGACAAACATTTTGAGCAAGATTCATGATGATTGCTTCAAAAATGTGACCGCTAGAGTGTTAACAAGGTTTTCTGCTAGTTTGGCCTGGTGATCTAGTTTTTGACATCACGTGACCCAGTTTCAAACCTGACCTAGAACTCATCAAGACAAACATTTTGAGCAAGATTCATGATGATTGCTTTAAAAATGTGACCGCTAGAGTGTTAACAAAGTTTTCTGCTGATTTTGCCTGGTGACCTAGTTTTTGACTCCAAGTGACCCAGTTTCAAACCTGACCTAGAAATCATCAAGACAAACATTTTGAGCAAGATTCATGATGATTGCTTGAAAAATGTGACTGCTAGAGTGTTAACAAGTTTTTCCTTTGATTTGACCTGGTGACCTAGTTTTTGACCCCAAGTAACCCAGTATCGAACTTGACCTAGACTTCATAGAGGCAAACATTCTGACCAAGTTTCATCAAGATTTGGTGAAAACTGTGACCTCTAGAGTGTTAACAAACTAATTGTTGACGACGAACGACAGAAGACGACAGACATAGGGTGATGACAATAGCTCACCCTGAGCTTTGTCTCAGGTGAGCTAAAAAGTGAGCCTTGTTTATGCAGAAAACTTTTGTGTGTACATTATCTCTTTAACCAATGGCTGGAATTTGACCAAACTAGCACAGATACATCATGAGGATGGGGGAAAGAAGTGATAAGGTTTTGGTGACTTTGCCCTTATTTTCAAGGTCACTACATTATAAATACTAAAAAAGTGAGCCTTATTAATGCAGTAAAAAGTCTGTGTGAACATTATCTCTTTAACCAATGACCGGAACCAAACTAGCTCAGATACATCATCAGGATGGGGGAAAGAAATGATTAGATTTTGGTGACCTTGACCTTATTTTCAAGGTCACTTCATTATAAATACTCAAAAAAGTGAGCCTTGTATGCACTCTATTTCATGAATCAATAAATGGAATTTGACCAAATTAGCACAGATACATCACTGGGATTGGGGAAAGTGATTAGATTTCTGTGACCTTTATCTTGTTTTCAAGGTCACACTGGCACTTTGAAACTCAAATTTTAGTAGAAAAAAGCTTGTGTGCACACTATATCTTGAACCAAAGGCACAGATACATGGTTAGGACATGGGAAAGAAGTGATTAGATTTTTATGACCTTGACCTCATTTTCAAGGTCACTGCATTATAAAGACTCCGAAAATGAGCTTTGAAGTTTGTGTGCACACTATCTCTTTAACCAATGGCTGGAATTTGACCAGACTAGCATAGATACATCATCAGGATGGGGGAAAGAAGTGATTAGATTTTGGTGACTCTGGCCTTATTTTCAAGGTCACTACATTATAAATACTCAATAAGTGAGCCTTGTGTCACTACATTATAAATACTCAAAAAGTGCGCCTCAGGTGCACTCTTTTTTCCTGCATATCTTGATTAGTATTACAGTCAAACCTGTCTTAAGCAAGCGGCTAAGGGAAAGTCCAAAATCGCTTGCTTAAGAGAGGTTGGTGCTTAATAGAGGTTTGACAGTGACGGGTGAATTCTCATGGCGGCCATGTTTTCTAGTACTAGACAGGAGTTCTCTGGGATAGGGGTATTACTTGTTCAGTGTATGTACTTGTACCCAAAGTAACGAGGAAAAGACAAAAAACTGTTTGAAGCAAAAATGAATTTATTGAAAAATAATGAGAAAAATATATATATATGTACATGTACATACACACTGTATATAGAAATAAAATCATCATATGAAGCGTGTGTTTTTGTTGTTTTTGTTCTGAATATCCAATCATAATTAAGGAAAGTGAGGGATACACCTATTCCTTAAAAAAAAAAAAACTTTCATAAAACACTGCAACTTAACCCTATTGGCAAGCAGTGAAAACAAAAGCAAAATAATTATTAAGCGAGCTACCAATCAACCATAAATGATTAACGCCGTAAACATACAATTACGGTATTAATCGGCATGAAGCTGGTCAAACGTTGTAATTAAAAGTTCTATTGTGTGTGATTTCTCACCTTTGCTAATTCCCAAACAAAGTCATTATTCCCTAATTAAGTGCACCTGTCAAACTATGCGATCCAATTGATCTCCACAGCCATTTACTAAAAGCAAATTTGCCAGAAACTTAGATTCCATCGAAACAAATTGCTTTGAAATGGCCGCATCAATTATCGGGTTTTCCAGACGCTTGGTTTTCTGATTCAGTTTCATAAATCAATACGAACAAGGGATACAGTGACTGGTTTTTATCATGGTCGTAGTATTTGTCCAGAGCCGAGAGCCAGATAATGCGTGCTTGTTTGCTGAAAGCAGCGGAAGATAAAAATGTGCCGAATTTGATACCGGTTTAACATACCGAAAATAAAACAACTAAAACACTTGCTTAATGGAGGACCTTTATTTTAAAATAAATATATATTTGATACAGTGACTGATTTTTATCATGGTCGTAGTATTTGTCCAGAGCCGAGAGCCACTTAATGCGTGTTTGTTTGCTGAAAGTAGTCCGGTTAAGCAATGCGCCGAATTTGATACCGGCTTAATATACCGAAAATAAAACGATACAACCGCTGAAACGCTTGCTCAATGGAGGACTTTTGGCAAAATGGGATAAATTTGCTTGCCCGTTGGTCGCGTTAGACAGGTGCTTGCTTAATACAGGTGCATTTGCATAGGAAATCATTCGGAGGGGGGATTCAAATGGCCGTTTAAGGGAGGGGCACGCTTAATAGAGGTGGCCGCTTGGGCAGGTTTGACTGTATTAGGAATCTTAACACATTTTGCATAAATGTTCATATTCACGAGATGCTGCTACTACAGAAAAAGAAAGATCAGGGAATCAATACTGTTATAGTAATTCCTCTTTGCAACTTTTTAATGTCCATAACACTTCTGTTTTTCCTGTGTATCTTGCTTAATAATTTTAGGAATCTTGTTTTATTAGGGTTTGGTCACCTTGACTTTATTTTCAAAGTCAAACTGGCACTTTGAAACTTAAATTTTGATAGAAAAAAGTTTTATGATTTATGCCGGGGGTATCGAATAAGCGCTGCTTATTGACAATTTTCATTAACGGTAGATTTCACACTAAAAATAAGTAATGCACCACTTGCACCAGACAAAGATTGGTCAGTGCATAAAATTTAAGCAGTCTAGTCATATCTTGAAATATCGAAAACCTCAAAACCGCCCATGGCGCAGGCCTTTTTCATTACACTTGATTAGGGCCATAAAAGTTGTTTCGTTCCGTCTCTCCTGTTTCTACACAAAAGACGGGAACCAGCTGTCTATAAATAGTTATCTAGGAAAACCCTGCGGTCAATTATGGAGGCGGAATAACAACAAAATTGTTCGTTTTTTCTTTCTTTTTACATATTTATTGATGACACCATAGCATAGAAACTTTACTGACTAACTATACACACATAACAAAGCAGCATTAAACAAAGGTATGTGCATTTAAAGCATGAAATTACTTATTTATTGTATAAACAAATTTACGCTAAGCAGACACCAGCTTTGATCATCCTCGTTATAGCACGGTTCGGTTAACTAAACGGTCCGATGCTTGGACCCGGACTTCCGTGTTATATCCGAGTTGAGGTGTATTATTAAAAAGGATTTATAGGACTTTGCCAATTGTCATTAGTTTTCGTGACAGGTGATATTATACTTTCACTTTTGACGAAATTGGCTCGTTGATGACATCATCGTCAAATGCTGGACTGATTCAGATTTTCTAGAGCCCTGTTATGATACCATAATGATCATAACTATATAACAAACAAGAGGCCCACGGGTCGCTCACCTGAGTGACATTGCCACTGCAGATATGCAGATGTTATGCAACATTTTTCTAATCCTGTCATCGCAACTAATGAAAAGATAATCATTTAAGCAGTTCTTAAGTTTGAAGAAGAATATATATAAGGCATGCCAGTCAATGGAGCGTGATCATTTGAACAAATTCTAAATGGCGGCCAGCTTGGATTTACGATCGGCACGATTTTAGCTGTTTCTGACCTACAAATCACCCCAATGCTTCCTACCACGTTTCGAGTCAACTGGCCTTTCGGTTCAGGAGAAGAAGCGAAAAATAGATGGCGGCCATCTTGGATATCGATTGGCACAATTTTAGCTATTTTTGATCTACAAATCACCCCAATGTCTTCTACCAAGTTTGGAGTCAACTGGCCTTTCAGTGCAGGAGAAGAAGCTAAATATAGATTTTCAAGATGGCGACCATGGTGGCCATCTGGGATTTCGGAGCAGAACAATTTTTGCTATTTTTTATCTAGAAATCACCCTGATGCTTCCTACTAAGTTTCGAGTCAAGTGACTTTTGGGTTTAGGAGAAGAAGCAAAAAATACATTTTCAAGATAGCTGCCATGGCCGCCATCTTGGATTTACGATCGGCATGATTTTAGCTATTTTTCATCTACAAATCACCCAAATGCTTCCTACCAAGTTTCGAGTCAACTGGCCTTTCAGTTCAGGAGAAGAGGCGAAAAATAGATTTTCAAGATGGCTGCCATGGCGGCCATCTTGGATATCCGATTGGCATGATTTTAGCTATTTTTGATCTACATGTCACCCCAATGTCTCCTACGAAGTTTGGAGTCAATTGGCCTTTCGGTGCAGGAGAAAAAGCCAAATATAGATTTTCAAGATGGCGGCCATGGTGGCCATCTGGGATGTCTGATCAGAACGATTTTAGCTACATTTGATCTACAAGTCACTACTAAGTTTCGAGTCAAGTGACTTTTGGGTTTAGGAGAAGAAGCGAAAAATAGATTTTCAAGATAGCCGCCATGGCCGCCATCTTGGATTTACGATCGGCATGATTTTAGCTATTTTTGATCTACAAGTCACCCAAATGCTTCCTACCAAGTTTGGAGTCAACTGGCCTTTCGGTTCAGGAGAAGAAGCGAAAAATAGACTTTCAAAATGGCTTCCATGGCGCCCATCCTGGTTTTACAATCGGCATGATTTTAGCTATTTTTGATCTACAAGTCACCCCGATGCTTCCTACCAAGTTTGGAGTCAACTGGCCTTTGGGTTCAGGAGAAGAAGCGAAAAATAGATTTTCAAGATGGCTGCCATGGTGGCCATCTTGGATTTCTGATAGGCACGATTTTAGCTATTTTTGATCTATAAGTCACCCCAATGCCACCTACCGTTTGCAGTCAATTGGCTTTAAGGTTTAGGAGTAGAAGAGAAAAATAGATTTTCAAGATGGCTGCCATGGTGGCCATCTTGGATTTCAGATCGGCACGATTTTAGCTATTTTTGATCTACAAGTCATCCTGATGCTTCCTAGCAATTGGCCTTTCGGTTCAGGAGAAGAAGCAAAAAAATAGATTTTCAAGATGGCGACCATGGTGGCCATCTTGGATTTACGATCGGCATGATTTTAGCTACTTTTGATCTACAAGTCACCCTGATGCTTCCTAGCAAGTTTGGAGTCAATTGGCCTTTCGGTTCAGGAGAAGAAGCGAAAAATAGATTTTCAAGATGGCGGCCATGGTAGCCATCTTGGATTAACGATCGGCATGATTTTAGCTAATTTTGATCTACAAGTCACCCTGATGGTTCCTAGCAAGTTTGGAGTCAATTGGCCTTTCGGTTCAGGAGAAGAAGCGAAAAATAGATTTTCAAGATGGCGGCCGGCGGCCATCTTGGATTTCCGATCGGCATGATTTTAGCTATTTTTGATCTACAAGTCACCCTGATGCTTCCTAGCAAGTTTGGAGTCAACTGGCCTTTCGGTTCAGGAGAAGAAGCGAAAAATAGATTTTCAAGATGGCGGCAATGGTAGCCATCTTGGATTTACGATCGGCATGATTTTAGCTATTTTTGATCTACAAGTCACCATGATGGTTCCTAGCAAGTTTGGAGTCAATTGGCCTTTCGGTTCAGGAGAAGAAGCGAAAAATAGATTTTCAAGATGGCGGCCATCTTGGATTTCCGATCGGAACGTTTTTAGCTATTTTTGATCTACAAGTCACCCCGATGCTTCCTACCAAGTATCAAGTCAACTGGCCCAGGGGTGTAGGAGGAGTAGGCTTTTAAAGCAATTGTTGACGCCGCACGCCGCACGCCGCACGCCGCACGACGGACATTGACTGACCACAATAGCACTTCGTGCTCAGGTGAGCTAATAAAAGAAGGAGAAGGAAATCAGCTACTTCTTTTCTTATAAATATATTGATTTCTCTGTTTCTTTGTTTCTTCTGAAAGAGAACAAAGAAACTGTCAGAAGAGAACAAAGAAACTGAAGAAGAAGAGAAGATGAGTAAACAATATGTTTTATCTTCTCTTCTTATATTATTTAAGTCTGAAGTATGGAGTTCATCCCCTGCAGTAAAGCCTTACGGGGTGAAGATCCTTTTCCAATCCAGCTTAAAGAGGAACAGATCTATAATCTTTCAAGTACTGTTAGATAAATAATAATAATATACTTCAGATAATTTCCTCATACATTAGCATACTTTAATTATTCATTGATTTCAGAAGTTCTTTCTTAACTGATATTTCCGATTCAATGACAAATAGCAATATCTAGGATTCTGAGACTCATTCGATAATGATTACGCAGATTTCCTTTGATATAATTGGCTACCCGGTGTTCAAACCAATCGTTGCTGTTTGATGACCAGTGCCTGGTGAATAGCCTGGTGCCCGGTAACTGACTGACCGGTGACTGGTGTCCACTGTGTGGTAATTTTACATAATAACCAGTGTCTGGATGACCGGTGACTAGTGCCCAGTAATTGGTACCTGGTATCAGATGACTGCCGTCTGGCTGACTGGTGCCTAGTAGCACGTTGCCTGGTTGACCGGTGACCAGTGCATGGTTGCCTGGTGCCAGGTATACTGGGGAGGTAAGTTACCTGGTGCCTGGTTGACCGGTGCCTGGCCGCCCGGTTGCTTGGTTGACCAGTGCCTGGTGAAGCTGACTGTTGCCTGGTGAATGGCTGGTGACCAGTGACTGGTTGACTGGTGCCTGGTGGACATACTATGGGTGCCTTTAAACCCCTAATGTTGCCACCTAATGGGTCTTACCCCGGCAGTATAGCCCTGAGGGGTGGTGCTCCCATAAAGAAAAGAGATGTCGTTAAACCCAACAAGGTTGACAACTTCCTTTTCTAAATCAGCTTCTTCCCCATGGTAGATCTTCTCGCAGAGTATAGTCATCTTTAGACTGTAAGCTCCAAAGTTCTAGTCCAGTTATAACATATCAATTCAGTAGATAACCTAGAACAAAAAGAATGAAATAAATATTTTGTTTCATGCATAACTTTCATACTGAACACGACCTCCGTGACAATAAATACAAAACTTGCGAAAACATATCACGTAAATCAACGATCAAAAATCACAAGAAGTTGAAAATCAATTTAATGAAAATAATAGAATCTTCCATGAAAGGAATGATCAAGGAACATAAGAAAACAGGAAATAAGAAAATAGACTGGAGAAAAGAGAAGAAAATTATACTTTTTTTTTACCCAGTAAAACATCCTGTTTATTTTCTTTGTTCCACAGAAAAGAAACTGACACGTGATCGAAAGAGCGGGAAGAATGACGTCACACAGGTAACTGCCTAAGGGACCTTCTGGATTAAGACTCTTTAAGATGACTGAACTGTCATTTTTTCTGTGGAAGGTTTGAAACACAGAATAGAATAGCACATTATCTATATATATTATCAATGTATTGTGCAGTTAAAATATGTCTAAGGATATCAAAGTTATGGAGGGCATAAGGATGCATCTCAAATTTCTACTTCAGGGGAGATAACTACATAATAAAGAAAGCGTGAGTTGTCTCTCTTGTAAGCGACATGACTACAGGTCCTCCTTTTCATCCCTACCAAATATTATCAAACTATTTCAAACAGTATGGGAGTTATGGTCTGCACAAGATTTCAGCTTCATGGGAGATAACTACATAACGAAAAATAGCCATCAGTCTATTCAGAAGAGATGGCAAATCCCCTGACCAAACCGCCATTTCTAAATTTGGTGTGTTTCAATCAGATATCATGGAAATATTGAAACAGAACAAAGTAACAAGAATTCCGCGGAAGGCGTCATCGCACCTGCTGGCGCAAAAGTCACAGGAGCCACAATCAGAATGTGGTTATTAAATAAGTTTATTTCATTCTTAGCAGTGCTTACTTGGAAAACTGGGTTAAAAAAAATGTAGACAAAGTGCCTAGTGGGGCACATATATTCCAGGCCAGTCCCATTCCCTCTAATGGCTATATCTTCAGCACTGACTTTTCGTATCATACAGCCCAATGATAATGGAACATTGACGTAAAATGTGTAAAAGTCACTGGAGCATGAAATATAGATCAAGGTCACGGGTCAAGGTACCTGCTAATTCAAAACATCAAGGAGAAGCACAATGCAAGGTATAGTGGTTGTAGGCCTTATAGTTGAGAAGTTATCAAACATCAACGTAAAATGTGTCAAATATAGGTCAAGGTCACTGGGTCAAGGTACCTGCCAAGCCAGGGCAATGAGGTGAAGCACTATGCAAGGTTTAGTGGTTGTAGGTCTTATATTTGAGGAGATACCGAACATCAATATAAAATGTGTCAAAGTCACTGGAGTGCACAATATAGGTCAAGGTCACCAGGTCATGGTACCTGTCGAGTCAGTACATCGAGAAGAAGTGCTATATAAGGTTTGGTGGTTGAAGGCCTTACAGTTGAAGACATATGGAAGGGTGACGTAAAAGGTGTAAAAGTCAACGGAGCGTGAAATATAGGTCAAGGTCACCCAGTCAAGGTACCTGCAGAGTCCGTACATTGAGGAGAAGCACTATGCAAGGTTTGATGGTTGTAGGCCTTATAGTTGAGGAGATATTGAACGTTGACGTAAAATGTGTAAAAGGCACTGGAGGGCAAAATATAGGTCAAGGTCACCGGTTCAAGATACCTGCCAAGTCAGTACATATAGGAGAAGCACTATGCAAGGTTTGGTGGCTAGAGGTCGTACACTTAAGGAGATCTGGAACGTTGATGTAAATTATGTCAAAGTCACTGCAGCCAAAATATAGGTCAAGGTCACCAGGTCAGGGTATCTGCTAAGTCAGTACATTGAGGAGAAGCACTTTGCAAGGTTTGATCCACACCTTTTTGCATTTTCTCTTCTGTTGGAGCACCCTTTGCCATGTCATCAGCAAACAGGAACTCGTCCAGCACCTCTGTCTGCACCTTAGATTTAGCTTGCAACATTCTTTGGTTGAAAAGTTTCCCATCAAAGCGATACCTAATAGGTATATCATTGTCACCATCCTGGAAAGCATCTGTAAGCATGGCAGAAAACATCATGTTTAACAGTGTTGAAGCTAGTACACAGCCTTGCTTAACTCCATTTGCCACAGGAAATGGATCATAAAACTCGCCATCATTTTGGACCCTTGCAAGCATACCATCATGGAACTGCCACACCATTGCTATGAATTTGGCAGGACAGCCAAACTTTGCCATAATTTTCCAAAGACCAAGAGTAAGTTTCGGCTCAAAGCTAATGCTAAAGAGTAAGTTTCGGCTCAAAGCGATCTAAGGTTTGAGAAGAGATGTCGAAAATTGATTTTCAAGATGGCAGCTGTGGTGGCCATCTTGGATTTTCTATCGGCTCATTTAGCTATTTTGTGTCTCATTTTAGCAATTTTGGTAGATCTCCTGTCCCCGATGATTTGTGCAAAGATAAGGCCCCAGGGCTTATTTGGTTCTGGATTGACTTTCTCCCAACCTAAGAAGGGTCCACATAAAATTTGAGCAACACTGGCCCAGAAGCTTCAGAGGAGAAGTTGTTTGAAATTCTCAACATTTTTCCCATACAAATGTATGGTGCCCATACAAATGCATACGGACGCAAACTTGACCTCACCGTAAAAAAGTCAAACGTCAATGCAGGACCATAATTTTAGCAATTTTGGTAGACCTCCCATTCCTGATGATTTGTGCAAAGATTCAGCCACAAGGCATCCTCTGTTCTGGAGAAGAAGATTTTTAAAGGTTTTTACCATATATGGGCATGGTGGCCATCTTGGTCAATGGACCGCGACCATTTTAGCAATCTTTCGTTCCCCCAACCTAAGGAGGCTCCATATGAAATTTGAGCAAAATTGGCTCAGCGGCTTCAGAGGAGAAGTCATTTGAAAATAATGGACGGACGGATGCATGGACGCACAACGGATGAAAAGTGATCACAATAGCTCATCCTGAGCATAGCTCAGGTGAGCTAATAAATGCCTTGTAAAGGTAATGGAACTTGATGTATGTTTATTATCAAAACATGTCTAAGGTATCAAAGTTATCGAGCGCACAAGGATGTGTCTATGGATTTCTGGTTCAGGGGAGATAAGTACATAATGAAAGTGAGACTTGTTTCTCTTGCATGCGACAGGCCTGCTGGTCCTCTTCATCCCCAGCAAATATTATCAAATTATCTCAAACAGTATGGGAGTTATGGCCTGCACAAGGTTTTGGCTTCAGGGGAGATAATAGACTGGCTGCAGTCTCTAGTGACAAAATAATTTTTCGTATAATCTGTTTAATAATCCACTAAAATAAAACCAAAGTAATATCATGACTATAAAGGCTGGTCACTAGTGATCAGCCTTTATAGTCATGATATTTTTGGGCTTTATCTTAGTGGATTAGCAAACAGGATTATGAGAAAAATATTTAGTCACTGGAGACTGGAACCAGTCCAGGGAGATAACTACATAATGAAGAAAATGAGAGTTGTCTCTCTTGCACCCTAGGGGGATAAAAAGTTGAGAGTTGTCTTTCTTGCAGGCGACAATTCTTGTCCTCCTCTTCATTTCTACCAAATATTATCAAAACATGTCTAAGGGTATCAAAGTTATGGAGGGCACAAGGATGTGCCTATGGATTTCTGCTTCAGGGGAGATAACTACATAACGAAGATAGTGAGAGTTATCTCTCTTGCATGTGACATGCCTACTGGTCCTCCTCTTCATTCTTACCAAATATTATCAAATTATGTCTTAAGGGTATCAAAGTTATGGAGTGCACAAGGATGCATCTACGGACAGACGGACAGACAGACAGATGGACACCATGCTGATTGCTATATATCCCCCGAACCTATCAGTCAGGGGATGAAAAGTATACTCATGTCTTAAATGAATTATTTTACTTGCAAGCCTGTGTGTCCCAATTTCAGAATATTTTGATAATGCTGACCATATTTCATCCTAAGGTCTACTTACTTGTATATGTTCTGGATGAGATCATTGTTGATAATACTCAAGGACATATCAAGTTCATCATCATCATCTTTCCCTCCTAGTGCCACTTTCATCTTATGATACTGGTCATGAACAGCTGCAAGTTGCTGCAAAAGATATCCCTCATCAGACTACACTGTACCTCATATACCTCATTTATCACATGACCATCAAGTTATTCACTGAAATAACCCATGTCATAAAAATCATATGACCAAAAATGTAATAACACCTGCAAGGCTTCCATTGGTTAGCCTAATTATCTTCATAAATATTCATATTATTCCACTTATTGATAGCAACCATGATGGCTTCTGCCAATACAACTTCCACTTTTGAAACAGATCCTACCTTCTGGTCCTGCCTTGAGGTTTTAGATGAACAAAATGTTCAGATCAATGGCAGGGGAAGACACAACACAATAACAATGTGAACTAGAGCTGTTTTCAACAAAAAACAAGAGGGCCATGATGGCCCTGTAACGCTCACCTCAGATGGCCCTGTAACGCTCACCTCAGCATCATAGCATTTTGAGAACCTGATCTAGAACTGATCAAGGCAAACATTCTGATCAAAATTCAAAATAATTATATTAACAAATAAGACAATGTAGCAAAGTATCACTGGCTGTAGGAGCAATAGTTACTGAGTAACTGAACTAAACACAAACACTTCACAAGTACCAAATATCATTCTGTAGGACCAATAATTACTGAGAAACTGACCTAAATGGAAAAACTTAAGAAAGGCACTGGATAGAAAAATATACATCACCATGAAATCATCAAGACAAACATTTTGAGCAAGATTCATGATGATCACTTCAAAAATGTGACCTCTAGAGCATCAACAAGGTTTTCCTTTGATTTGGCCAGGTGACCTAGTTTCTGATATCAAGTGACCCAGTTTTAAACTAGACCTAGAAATCATCAAACATTTTTAACAATATTAATGATTATTTAAAAATGTGACCTCTGTGGAGTGTTAACAGTTTTCTGCTGATTTGGCCTGGTGACCTAGTTTTTGACCCCATGTGACCCAGTTTAGAACTTGACCTAGAAACATTTTGAGCAAGATTCATGAAGATTGCTTAAAAAATGTGACCGCTAGAGTGTTAACAAGGTTTTCTGCTGACCATATTCATATGCCCGGTGACCTAATTTTTCATCCCAAGTGACCCAGTTTCAAATCTGACCTAGAAATCATCAAGACAAACATGTTGAGCAAGATTCATGATGATTGCTTGAAAAATGAGACCACTAGAGTGTTAACAAGGTTTTCTGCTGATTTCGCCAGGTGACCTAGTTTTTGACCCCAGGTGACTCAGTTTCGAACTTGACCTAGAAATCATCAAGACAAACATTTTGAGCACGATTCATGATGATTGCTTAAAAAATGTTACCACTAGAGTGTTAACAAAGTTTTCTGCTGATTTGGCCTGGTGACCTAGTTTTTGACCCTAAGTGACCCAGTTTCAAACCTGACTTAGAACTCATCAAGACAAAACAGTTTAAGCAAGATCATGATGACTGCTTCAAAAATGTGACTGCTAGAGTGTTAACAAGGTTTTAGCTGATTTGGCCAGGCGACCTAGTTTTTGACCCCAAGTGACCCAGTTTCAAACTTGACCTAGAAATCATCAAGACAAACATTTTGAGCAAGATTCATGATGATTGCTTGAAAATGTGACCGCTAGAGTGATAACAAGGTTTTCCGCTGATTTGGCCTGGTGACCTAGTTTTTTACCCCAGGTGACCCAGTTTCAAACTTGACCTAGAACTCATCAAGACAAAACATTTTAAGCAAGGTTCATGATGACTGCTTCAAAAATGTGACCGCTAGAGTGTTAACAAGGTTTTAGCTGATTTGGCCAGGCGACCTAGTTTTTGACCCCAAGTGACCCAGTTTCGAACTTGACCTAAAAATCATCCAGACAAACATTTTGAGCAAGATTCATGATGATTGCTTGAAAAATATGACCGCTAGAGTGATAACAAGGTTTTTCGCTGATTTGGCCAGGTGACCCTAGTTTTTTACCCCAGGTGACCCATTTTAAAACCTGACCTAAAAATCATCAAGACAAACATTTTGAGCAAGATTCATGATGATTGCTTGAACAAGTCACCCCGATACTTCCTAGCAAGTTTGGAGTCAATTGGCCTTTCGGTTCAGGAGAAGAAGCAAAAAATAGATTTTCAAGATGGCTGTCATGGAGGCCATCTTGGATTTCCGACTGGAATGATTTTAGCTATTTTTGATCTATAAGTCACCCCAATGGTTCCTACCATGTTTGGAGTCAATAGGCTTTTGGGTTTAGGAGAAGAAGCAAAAAATTTCAAGATGGCTGCCATGGCGGCCATCTTGGATTTCCGATCGGCTCAATTTTAGCTATTTTTGATCTACAAGTCACCCCGATGCTTCCTAGCAAGTTTGGAGTCAGTTGGCCTTTTGGTTCAGGAGAAGAAGTGAAAAATAGATTTTCAAGATGGCCGCCATGGCGGCCATCTTGGATTTTCGAACGGCACGATTTTAGCTATTTTTGATCTCCAAGTCACCCTGATGCTTCCTACCAAGTATTGAGTCAATTGGCCCAGGGGTGTAGGAGGAGTAAGCTTTTAAAGCAATTGTTGACGCCGCACAACGGACGACAGCCATTGACTGACCACAATAGCTCACAATGAGCACTTTGTGCTCAGGTGAGCTAAAAAAGCCCATTTGTCTCCCCACCACCTCTACCCAACACCCACCCCCCCCCCCCCCAGCCTCCCCCATCCCCTAACCCCCAGCTGCCACTCACATGTAGAAAGTTTACCCATACCATCATTGCAGGTCCGTATGCTAAGGGGGTGCAGAAGGGTGAACCATTTTCTAGGATAATTATTTCAAAATCATACATTTTTTTTTTATTCAGAAGAATAATTTCCGCCCTAATTTTAACCCTAAGTCAAAATTTTCCTGAGATTCACAAACTGTGCAAAATACCTGAAATTCGCACCCAGCTTTTTTTGCAAGTCGGTGTACTGGCCTGCATTGTTTGCTGTAACTGGCAGTTTGTGCAATGATCTTCATAGCACAAGCAACTGCTTAATCCTTTCACCAGTGTTTATGAAGTGAGCTGTCCAAAAGGAAGAGTCCATTGTCTGAAGGAAGCCAAAGGGTATTAAATAAAAATTAGAAAAATAAAATGGCCAACAATGGACTAGAAATTGTGAAATTCAAAGGCATACAATTTACTATAATTACTCTAAATATTGGGGCACCTTAATTATCTTAAAATTTGAAAAAGTTCATTTTATCATCCGATGATGTGTCAAAAACTGCAGACAGAATAGCAAATAGTGTAGACCCTAATCAGAGGGTTCTGTTTGGAGCAGTCTACACTGTTTTGCTCAGGCACCACTATCACAATACTGTGGGTTATTAACTGCAGATTATGACAAATTTTCATGAACATATCTTGAATGGTTTTCAACTTATTGAGCAGAAACAAAACTACTGTCAAACTTCAAAGGGGAATAACTCCAAAACATATATAAACAAGAGTTACACTTCTTGTGGTCTGCACATCATATGATGATGCTTTATATTTCTGTTAAGTTTCATGAAAATATCTTGAAAAGCTTTCTACTTACTCAACAGCAACGAAACTACCATTGTCAAATTTCACAGGAGAATAACTCCTGTGACCTTCCTGCAGCCCACGAATACTAATAACAGGAAACATTCAAACTGACCTCCAGATATAAATGAAATTGTTTTTAATTGACCACCAGCATTTGAATGTTTACAGCCCATGGAAAAGCATTTTCAGGGAATGACATCCCCTTTTACTCTTTGATTAGGGGGTAGGTGGGGTCAAAATGATATACCATAATATATTGACCTGCCTGTGGATTTGAACAATATTTTGATCCCCAACCCCTCCCATCCTACCCCTCCAAATGTCAGATAGGATGTCATATTATTAAAATGCTTTTTAGTTAGGTTTCCGCCACCAGGCGGATCTGCTCTTTCTGCCACACGACTGCGTAGGGCGGAAAACCTTCCGCTACACTCTCAGGGTCGTTGATGTAGCCTCACGCTACAAAGAGGCTGAGCCTCTGACTAGCAAGACCACGGCAGAGGTCGCCGATGCTCTGTCTCGGATCTACAGACGGGGGCCGCTGAAGTGGCCGAAGCTCCTTCAGGTTGACCCTGGGCGCGAGTTCATGGGTGCAGTGAGCCAGCTGCTGGCAAAGCACTCTGTTCAGGTTCAGCGCAGTCGGGTCGATATTCACAGGGACCAAGGCGTCGTGGAGCGCTGGAACAGGACCCTTGCAGAGCGGTTGTTTGGGCACCAATACGCCCAAGAGATGTGCCTCCCTTTGGGTCAGAGGTCAACAGAGTTGGTGGCTCTGCTGCCTAGCGTTGTAGCCACTCTGAACGGTGAAGTGACTAGGTTGACTGGCAAAAAGCCCTCTGATGCCATCAAGGCCAAGACGCTGCGCCGCGGCATACAAAAGCCCTGCTCTGTAGTTCCTGGCCGCCCGGTTGGTCTCGAGGAGCAGAAAGTCCCCTCGGGAGTTGGCGTTTGCTATCTGTACCAGCCTGGCGAGCTGGAAGGTGGCTGTCGATGCGCTACAGGCCCTGTGTGGTCTCTTGAGGTTCACAGGCTCGGACGCTCAGTGACCAAGCCCGATGAGCCCGTGTTGTATTACTTGCAGGATGGGCCGCCGCGTGGTTTTGTCAGGGAGGAACTCCTCGTAGTGCCGCCCGACACTCAGCTTCCTCCGGATGGGGTTCTCAAGCGCTGAGCGCTGCCGCTCCTCTCTTTCGGTTGCACTCGGGACAGGTCAGCCTGACGTTATCGTGGATGTGGCCCGCGCAGTTGTCGAACCGGTCGACACTGAACTGCTGGGTGTCCTTTGGCTGGTAAGCCCATAGGAGCTCGATGTTGCACGCGGCACAGCGATTCTTCTGGGCCTCCTTCAGTGCTATGATGTGATCAACCTTCAGGCTAAACCTGAGCCCCTTGGCTTGGTCCTGTCACTTATAGGCCACCAGCTTCCTCTAGATGACTTTGCTGAGCTGCTGCTCGGTGAGTGTGCGTGTGCCCTCAGAGCCCTTCTCTGGGGGGCATACTACCTGCTCGAGCTGGCCGAGATACTCCACCCGTGAGACTGCAAGATAAGCCAGGTTGGACCACTGGAGAAAGTTGTCTATGATCCAGACTTTCTGGGGGTCAGCAACTGTGAGACCCTGGCTCGAATGAATGGTGAGGGTGTAGCCAAGAGCCCAGTCCTGGCCCCACTTGCCGTCGAGGACCTCATGGGCATATTTCAAGGGCACCTCGATGACGTCGTTCAGGACGAGCTCTTGCTGGTCTGGCCTGCCATCCAGCAAGGGCCCAGGGATGGTGACCATGATGTTTTGCCCCCGAGTATCCTTGGGACGATATAACAGAGGCACGGAGGTGTCCGGGAAACACTTCTCAGGTCAAGATGAATTCACACGGCTTCCAGGCCTCCACGAAGCGTTCCCACCCGAGGCAACCAGGAAGCGCCTTTCGCACCTCTCGGCACTGGACCCTGTCGAGCTTAAGACGGCTTCGCTTCTTGAGGGCCTTGAGAAGAGGGTTTTTGGCTCTGTGGTCTACCTCGACCTCTTCGTAATAGGGGGCATGCCTGCGGAGCCAGTCGTGCGGCATTTCTCCAGCGATTGGGGGCGGCTACCCCTGGTCTCCACAGCAGAAGACCTGGATGCCCCGTCCCTCGAGGAAGGTTTCCAGAGTGGGGCGGGGCACTGTGCAGACCTCATCCCAGATGATCACAAGGGGAACGAATTTCTGTCCCATCCTTTCAGGTGTCCAGTCCGTTTGGCCGCTCCAGCAGAAGAAGCTGTGATAGGTCTGGGCCTGGACGCCCCTGGCCAGCATCTCTTTGGCCAGGCGATGGGTCGGGGCAAAGATGAGAGTGTTTCTGGTACGGAAGAGCTCAATCGCTCGCGTGGTTTTGCCGCTGCCCCCGCTGCCGTTTAGGTAGCTCAGCTGATGTCGGGTCAGGGGATCGTCGTGGCACGGTGCGGTGCTGGGGGTGAGGTCCTTTTCAGAACAGATGTAGTCAGGCTTGGCGAGGTAGGCTGCGTGTTCCATCGGCATGTAGAGGCTATAGCCCTTGTCGCGCCACAATTCCCTTCTGGGTGCACCTCTTGAGGCTTGTAGGCTCCGACCTCCTCGAGCTTGCAGAGCGCCATTTTCTTTACATAGATGGAACCGGTTGCCACTCGGTCTGCCTCGTCGGGTCAAACCTTGAAAGCATAGAGAGGAGGTTGATGTGGGCGTAGGCCAGCATGCTTGCCCTCAGGTGGGCGAACTGGGGCTGGGATCCATTGTAGTAAGTGAGGATGTGAACAAGCTCACACTCCACTGGTGCTCCGACCAAAGTGCCCTAGAGGCGGGTGTCCCGGACAAGGTAGTCGAGCTTGCTGCGGTCGGTCACCAACCTCCTTGTGAGCCTTTTTCCATCTGTCTTGCTGCCCTGGGTGAATTTGCCTATGACGAAGCAGGCCTGGTCCCTGCTTTCGGGCAACCAAACCTCAGTCTGCTTCTCGAAGGAGATGATCGCCTCCCTGACTTTGAGAGACCTCAGCAGGCCAGACTCTGCCAGGAAGGCAAGGAGCTGTGTCTGGGCCCAACCACCTTTGGAGAAATGCCTTCCAAACCAGGCAGGGATGACCGGATGGCAGGTAACCTCAAACTCCCATTCTTGAACCTCGGCGAAACATGTGTCTATGTCTTTGGCGAGAGGGCCATTAATTGCCACACGGGTCATGCGGTAAGTCGGATGCCCGAACCGTTCGAAATAGGGTTTGGCTTCACCCATACCCTCGAAGGATGCCGGATAGCAGGCCTTCATGTCGATAGAACTGACTTCCCTTGTGTCATAACCCATCGAGTTCCAGTAGCCGCCGTGCCCGTGCCCGTGCTCCAAGCAGGCCTTCTCAATGTCTGGGAGGAGGTTGGCTGGGGTTGGCTTCCAGCCATTCCTTTCCTTTGCCATAATGCTAGCCATGTGGTTTTCGCCAAAGGCTCTCTCAGGAAGTTCAGGGTTGCCCAGTTTGGCACAGATCGCTTTAAGTCTTTCGTGGGCCTCTCGTGTCCTGTAGGTGTGGCCGTCCTGGAGCATGAACTGGTCGACAGAGAGCTGTCGGTATTGACCGCCCAGGAGCCAGACCGCTAATGGCTCACCCTGGGTGACTTCCCGGATGGCGTGCCAGACATCACCCTCATAGATGTGGACCTCTCTGGACTGTGGGAAGTGGAGATCTTTGGACCAGGCGAGGCCGTTGTGGTAGATGAGTTCTACTATGCCTCCGACTCCGTTGCCACCTCTCTGGTACTTGCAACTGTTGTAGATGTCCTCACTGGCAATGTCCCTCAAGATGATTGCTCTTTTGAGGATCTATTCCAGCTCTGCTACGTCATTGACCGAGGCGCCGGTTTCGTGGACTCTCTCTTCCCACTCCTGGATCTTTTGTCGCCGTGTGGGTGTAAGTCCCTGGCCTCTCAAAGCGCCCTCAAAGTGCTCCACAACTCTCTGGGCCACACAGTTGAGGTCACCATCTCTTAACGGAGCTAGGTTGGCAGGATCCGGATGCCTGACGGGGTAGAGACCGTAGACAACTACGGTGACAGGGTAGGCGTTCTGATAGAACACACTGTCGATTCCAATCAATACCCCAGTGCTTGTGTTCCAAGCGACCTCGACGACCCCCCGGCCCTTCTTTCGATCAGCCCAGACTGGATCAAACTTGTCTTCAAGGATCCAATCATCTTCAGCTTTCTCTCGGAGAAACTTGATTCTCAGGAGAAACTCTGTTCCCCCTTGGAGAGCCGCCAGAAGTTGGGTAGCCCTGACGTCGGCCATCCAGTGCCAACCTGCTGTCTCTGGCATGCATACTGTCGGCGATCTCGACATCACTGAGGTCCAGGGGGTCTTCTCCTTCAACCCTCCATGTAGAGAAGACCGCGGCAGTGCCATCTACCTCGAATTTGTCGTGCGTTGTTAAGTATCTCAACCCACGGCTCGTAGGCCGGGAGTCTTACTGAGTTGGGGACACGATCATCCAGGTCGGTAAATGGCCACTGTGGTCGAAGTGGCCGTGGGGCGAGTCTTTCCTCAGCTTCTGGAATGGGCTCATCGAGGATGGGCCTTGGCTCGTATTCTGCGAGTATTTCTTCGATCAGGTCATCCATTTAGCCATGGTGTCAGATGGGTATATACTTTGTATCCCCTTCCTCTAAATGGAAATCTTGATGGCGGCCAGACACGCAAATTCCTTTCGCGTCGCTCTTGATGCATGACCCTACTCACTCCTATACCCGCACTGACAACAGAGCTGTTGCTTGTTAGTAACCCCTACCCCACAACCCCTGCAGAGCTGAGTGCGTGAGCCTTTACGGTGTCTCACCAGATGAACTTTACAAAAGTCCGTAAGACAGCTTTTACCACAGAGCTCCGTTGAACTCACGGTCAGCCATTTGCATGTGTTGTATCCCTTGGGCATGTCGCTTGTAGTGGTATATCAGCAGTCACCCACTTCTTTCATAGATGAGCCCCTGGGCTGGTGAGGGTGGGGGCCATCCCCAGGGGCTCTTGCTATGCCCACTTGGGGGCCGCAGGGGCTCGGGCCTCAGGAAGAGCCGAAGCGCGGCCGCACGCCCAAGGAAGTTGTCTAGACGTATACATACAGAATTGTTTGGCTACGTGGGAGCGTCTCGGCATACATACAGAATTGTTTGTCTACGTGGGAGCCCTTTCGGGGCCCAAAAAAAGTGGTGCATTCGCCACCCCTGCTGCTGACTGCCTAAGGGACTTTTGGACTTTCCTGTCATTTTTTTTTTCTGTGGAAGGTATGGGCAGAATAGAATATAGCACATTATCTATATGTTAATGTATTATGCAGTTAAAATGAACCATTTCACATTATTTACAATTATGATTGCCTGTTCAAATCCAGGGGTGAGTCAATATATTATGGTATAATATTTTGACACCCCACCTCCCATCACTAAAAAAAGTCAAATAGGATGTCATTTTATGAAAATGCTTTTTTTTTTTAGGTTTCCTGGTAAAAGGAACTATTTCACATTATTTCTACCAATGTATTACAATTGCCTAGTCAAGGTCAAGGGCGGGTCAATATATTATCAGGGATCATTTTCTGGTGCAATTTTGCAATATTCTCGCATGTTTTTGCAAGAAATCGCATCAAAAGTCCTGGAGTGAAAAAACAAATCGCACGCTGAATTTTTCCCACCCACACTAAAACACCCACACAAGTTTTTCAATTCTGATTACATGGAAAACTGTAGGTTGGTCACAAAGAGAAGTAAGGTAGGCTGGCTACTTAGTGACTCACACAAGTAGATCAGAGACTGATGTACTTACATTTAAAACCTGGTTAGAATAGAGTTCAGATAATAAACTTTCATCATCTTTTAAGTTGTCTGGTAAAGTCTTTCCCTCAACATCATCTCGGTAATCATAGGGATTAAACTGAAAAGACAATTACCATTACTATCATGTATGAGTTTAAAATAATAAAATGCACTTTCTCATAGTGGCTGATCCAGTATTGTGCTAAGGCTACGCCATTCCCGCAATTTTCGCAGCAATGTCCCACTTGAAATATACTGCCGCCGGAACAAAGTTCAAAACTTGTAAGTGAATAAAAATGGTAGCATGGGACTTGTTAAATGAATTTTTGCATAATAAAAAAAATGACAAAATTTATCCTATATAGCTCATTCGCACCAATCGCTGTGTCTGTCAACCAACTGTGTCAAATGAAAATAAACTTTGACTGAAAGTAGTTGCGGTCATGGTACCTAAGCCGTAATCCAAACTCATAAATCCACAAACGAATGACGAATCAGTATGTTCAGACCAACAGACATGGACCCCAGAATAAAGGGTGTAATCAGGCGTCCACGGATAGTAAGCATTACTTGGTAAGCAAGCTTCGCCCACCAAGCCCATAGGCCTGAACGAAGGAAATATTAGTAGAAGCGTATGTCCAGGATTTAGGAAGTCTACTACTGGCAAAAACATCAGAAACAATTCTGGAAACTGCCACATTGTAGGGACTGACCAGATCATGACATCTCCCATAGAACTTCTTAAGTGCTGCTACCAGTTTGGTGGCTCAACAACTTTGTCGTGAGTACTTTCCCATGCTCCATGAAGTCCTGATAATTTGAACAAGCTCTTGCATAACGGATTAACTGTGAACCATAAACGCTGTATGCTGGTGCAGAAGGGATATCACTGCTCAGGAATGGAAAGTTAACAATGGGAAAATTGAAATCATCCCGTTTGTCCTAAAGCCTAGCAGTAAGCTTTCCATTGTCAATGTAGAGATAACAATCCAAGTATGAGGAGGAGGGTGCAGTCTCCGTTGTTTCCTTTATTTCAAGTTCACATGGATAGATGAATTCTAAATACTCTGCAAATTTTGTGTTTTTCAGAGACAATACATCATCTATATATCTGTAGGTGAAATTGAATTGTTGTGCGAGCTGTTTATTGCCTGCTTGGAGGAGACTTTGTACAAACTCCGCCTTATATGAGTATAAAAACAAGTCGGCAAGTAACAGTGCACAGTTAGTACCCATCGGTATGCCAAATGTTTGCTGAAATATCTGTCCACCGAACTCCACAAAAATATTGTCAATTAGATATTCCAGCATCTTTATGACATCTGCATCTGAGTATTTTTGTGGTGCATCAGAGTGATCCCGAACGAAGAATATGTCTTTGTAGCCAATACCAACATACTGAAATCGACTGTTACCATTCTTGTGGAAGAAACACTGGTTGATAATTTCGATAATTTCTTTTAATTTAGATTTCAAATTATCATGAGGAATAGTAGTGTAAAGAGTAGAGAAATCGAAAGATTTTATACTGTTAATGGAATGAAAAGATTGTGCCTTTAGGTTTTCTAAAAGCTCTTTGGAGTTTTTCAGGATCCACATCTGATTAACACCACTTCTGGCATACCCTATGCTGGAATATTTTCGTGTCGCCAAATTTTCGTGGATTTGCCTCAAAAACATGAAGTTTAATTTTCATGGTTTTTATTTTTCGTGGTTGTTCATACCCGCAAAAATGAAAATCGTTATTGTCCCACGAAAATTTGACAACGCTGAAATATAAAGTAACATGTGGACAGATGGAATGATTGGCACACCAAAATCAAGACAGAAATTGCCAAGATAATCGGTCCCGAAAACTCATGACACACGATCGCTGTAAGATTTCCATGATTCTTTATACCTATCTCGCCTACACCATGGTTCTGGCAGCTCAAAACAAGCTGCTCAATCTGATTTGCAGTAATTTATCTTTATTTCATTTTTTTTTTTTTTTTTTTTTTTTTAGTTTTCTTCCTTTCTTCCGACTTATCAACGAATTGTTAGAAATAAACAATGTTTGTTATCAAAAGAAAATACCAGCATAGATTTGTGCCCTTAATTGGTTAATTGGCAGCAACGTGACAACTAGACTTTAATTGTTGTTTGCTTTGAGCCCGGGGCATTGAGTTGATAATATCACTTCTCAGTTCAGAAAGTGTCACTGAGAAGGTGTTAATTATGAGACATACAAAAGAAGTAACTACATTTTTATTATCATCACATCTGCAATGGGGAAGCAAAGAACTGCCTACACTACATCAAGTTCACCGAGGCCCATGGTAACAGAGCTGCACAACAGGAATTTAGTTAGCACTATCGTAAATTTGTCATGTTTCGACTCGTAGCTTGCCGAGTTGGAAAATATTTCGCAGATTTTAATTTTCGCAGATCACAACCTACTGCGAGATTACGCGAAAATTAGGCGACGCGAAAATTTTCCTGTATAAGGTATGCAGTGTCACAATACTTCTGAAGGCCTTCTTTAACTGTGGTTAGGATTTGTGTTAGAATCTGAGAAAGAGGCTTGGTTGAGCACTTAGCTGAACCCGTAATATATCTCTGCTTGTACAGATTCTTGCGAAGTTTAGGAATCCAGTACAGTTTGGGAAGGTCAATATCTTCCTCTGGGAGGGAAATTCCGAATGTCAGCATCACCTAATGGTGGTTTTGTAGAATTTCTTCCTTGGACATAGCAGTAAGATTATATGTAGGGTTTCCGGTCATGGTACTCATACCAAGCTCTTCCATTAAGCAGTTTATATAGTGTGTTTTGCAAACAAACACGATGTTGTTAGATGCCTTGTCGGCTAGAACAACAACAAACTTCAGCTAACTCAGCAGCAACATCTGGATCATCAAACACCGATTCATGTCGGTGAGACATGGTTCTGCTAAGTACTGAGACACGTCTGTTTACCAAGGACATTACCGATTTAACCCATTCAGACAGGGTGTCAACCTCCACATCCTTTTTCTTGAAAATGAATTATGAAAGATGAATGTGATGCACGAAATAAACTATCACTAAAATTCTGAAGACAAGAGCTCCGCCAAGCGGGGCATTATACGCCCGTGGCAAGTAAAAAGATGTAGCACAAAAACTGGCTCCTACTTAGTGACTCACATAGTGCTCCGGATATAAACTGTAAGTGAAATTACAAAAAAAAAAATTTAAAAAATTTCATTAGGGCATATCTCAAAAAAAAAATTAATAGAAATTAATAGAAATTTTCAACGGGGTTTAACTTTGCTAATATTTGGTGGACTGTAATCTTGAAACAATATGCGCTACTCCACATCATAGTCTAACTACAAATAAAATTTCAGCTTGATAGGATGTAAACTGTAGGAGGATTTAGCGGGAAACGAAAAGTTTACTGAAATTTTCAAAGGGGCATAACTCTGCTAATATTTGGTGGACTGTAACCGCGAGCAATATGCACTGCACCACATCATGGTCTAACTGTACATGAAGTTTCATCTTGATTGGATGTAAACTGTAGGAGGATTTAGCTAGAAACTAAAAATTAATAGAAATATACAAAGGGGTATAACTCTGCTAATATTTGGTGGACTGTTACCTTGAAACAATATGCACTGCTCCACATCATGGTCTAACTACAAATCACATTTCAGCTTGATCGGATGTAAACTGTAGGAGGAGTTAGACGGAAACGAAAAGTCAACTGCAATTTTCAAAGGGGCATAACTCTGCTAATATTTGGTGGACTGTAACCTCGAAAACAATATGCGCTGCTCCACATCATGGTCTAACTATATATGAAGTTTCAGCTTGATTGGATGTAAAATGTAGGAAGAGTTAACCAGAAATGAAAAGTTTACAGAAATTTTCTAAGGGGCATAACTCTGCAAACATTTGGTAGACTGTAATCTCGAAACAATATGCATTGTGCCACATCATGGTCTAACTATATACCAAGTTTCAGCTTGATCGGATGTAAATTGTAGGAGGAGTTAGCCGGAAACGAAGTCTACTGAAATTTTCAAAGGGGCGTAACTCTGCTAATATTTGGTGGACTGTAACCTCGAAACAATATGTGCTGCTCAACATCATGGTCTAACTATATATGAAGTTTCAGCTTGATATGATGTAAAATGTAAGAGGAGTTAACCGGAAATGAAAAGTTTACAGAAATTTTCTAAGGGGCATAACTCTGCAAACATTTGGTCGACTGTAACCTCGAAACAATATGTGCTGCGCCACATCATGTTCTAACTATATACCAAGTTTCAGCTTGATTGGATGTAAACTGTAGGAGGCGTTAGCCGGAAACGAAAAAGTTTACAGACGGACGGACGGACGCCATACCCCGTAACAGAATACGTCCCATTTTTCAAACCGGCATATAAAAATGCTTAATAAACTAAAAAAAAATGCGTGAAGGTGTTGTTTTATTATTTCCTTATCCATTGGTGATAAATTAATAAAACGCGAACTTAATCTAAAGAAACTAGAATAAACAAGAGGCCCACGGGCCACGGCTCGCTCACCTGAGTGACATAGCCACTGCAGACATGCAGATGTTATGCAACATTTTTCCAATCCTATCATCGCAACTAATGAAAATATCATCATTTGAGCAGTTCTTAGTTTTGAAGAAGAATATATGGGCCCGACAGTCAATGGAGCATGATCATTTGAATAAACTATCAATCACATTTCAACAGTAGGATCAATGTGAAATTTGGTGGAAATTGGCTAAGTAGTTTTTCTGAAGAATCATGATTTTATACATATAAACAGCACAGTGGCAGGGAAATATAATAAATATAAACAAGATGATGGCCATCTTAGATTTCCAATCAGAACAATTTTAACTACTGCTGATCTACAAGTCACTTCGATACTTTCAATATAAATGTACATGTATATGACCCATACAAATGCATGGGGAAGCAAATTTGACCTTGGAGGTAAAAAGGTCAAATGTCAACAAAGAACCATCATTTTAGCAATTTTGGTAGATCTCCAGTCCCCCATAATTTGTGCAAAGATAAGGGCCCAGGGCTTATTTGGTTATGGAGAAGAAGATTTTTAAAGTTTTTTACCATATATGGGCATGGCAGCCATTTTGATCAATGGACCATGCCCATTTTAGCAATCTTTCATTCTCCTGCCCAAGTAGGCTTCGAATGAAATTTGAGCAACTCGGAGCACGGAGGCTTCAGAGGAAAAGTCATTTGAAATTATCAACATTTTTTCCATACAAATGTATGGGGCCCATACAAATGCATACAGAATTAAACTTGACCTCGCAGTAAAAAGGTCAAATGTCAATGTATGACAATTATTTTAGCAACTTTCGTAGACCGCCCGTTCCTGATGATATATGCATACATTCAGCCACAAGCCATCCTCCGTTTTGGAGAATAAGATTTTTAAATATTTTTTCCCAGACAAATGCATAGGGAAGCAAACTTGACCTTGCCGTAAAAAGGTCAAATGTCAATGTACGACCATTATTTTAGCAACTTTGGTAGACCCCCATCCCCGATGATTTATGCAAAGATTCAGCCCCAAAGCATCCTCGGTTCTGGAGAAGAAGATTTTCAAAGGTTTTTACCATATATGGGCACGGAGGCAATCTTGGTCAACAAACTGCGACCATTTTAGCAATTTTTCATTCCCCCACCCTAAGGAGGCTCCATATGAAATTTGAGCAAAATTGGCCCAGAGGCTCCAGAGGAGAAGTTGTTTGAAATTCTGAACATTTTTCCCATACAAATGCATAAAGAAGCAAAATTGACCTTACCGTAAAAAGGTCAAATGTCAATGTACAACCATTATTTTAGCAACTCTGGTAGCCCTCCTGTTCCCGAGATATACGCAAAAATTCAGCCACAAGGTATGCTCGGTTTTGGAGAAGAAGATTTTTAAAGATTTTTCCCATACAAATGCATAGGGAAGCAAACTTGACCTTGCCGTAAAAAGGTCAAACGTCAATGTACGACAATTCTTTTAGCAACTTTGGTAGACCTCTTGTCCCTGATGATTCTTGCAAAGATTCAGCCCCAAGGCATGCTCGGGTCTAGAGAAGAAGATTTTTTACATATATGGGCATGGCGGCCATCTTGGTCAACGGACCATGACCATTTTAGCAGTCTTTTGTTCCCCCACCCTAAGGAGACTCCATATGAAATCTGAGCAAAATTGGCTCAGCGGCTTCAGAGGAGAAGTCGTTTGAAAATGTTAACGGACGGACGCAAGGACGCAGAGACGCACGGACCGACGGACGAAAAGTGATCACAATAGCTCATACTGAGCAGAGCTCAGGTAAGCTAAAAATTCCGAGAGATGCTAATTCAGCGTCTTCCCCACCTGAGATTTAAAAATCAAAGTCCCCGAAATCTACAACCCTACAACGGAGATTCCTACAAACATCGAACGTAAAATCATTCATTCCAAGATTTGCATGTAAAATTATACATGCTAAAATGGTATAACAATGAATTTAATTATTATATAGTGAAAATGGAGCTGCATAGTGCCGCGCAAGGTCACCCCCATTTTTGGTCAATTTTCAGCATTTTTGTCAGTATTTTGCAGTATTTAATTATTATTAACTCGTTTAAACAAGAGGACCATGATGATCCTATATCACTCACCTGAGCAAACAGATTTGCATACTTACTAGTTAAGTTCCAGCCAAGTTCACTGCTCTAAGATTTTTGTATAAATTTTATAGCCCTGCCCCCTAGGGGCTATGTTTTTTTAATGCATCAAGACGGCTTGAACTGGCTTGATAGAGGGTCACCAAAGGAACATTTCTGCCAAGTTATTTTGAAATCGGTCCAGTACTTTCTGACAAAAAGATTTTTAAAGTGTTTCATATTGCTATATAGGGAAAAGAAGCCCTGCCCCCTAGCGGTCATGTTTTTTGACAAAACATGACAACTTGAAAAAACTTGGTAGAGTTCAAAGAAACATTCCTGCCAAGTTATATTGAAATCGGTTCAGTGGTTTCTGACAAAGAAGATTTTTAAAGTTTTCTATTTAGAAATATAGGGAAAATAAGCCCCGCCTCCCCCCTAGCAGCCATGTTTTTAGATGAATCATTATTGCTTGAACAATCTTGGTAGAGGGTCACCAAAGCAACATTCCTGCCAAGTAATAATGAAATCATCATTCAAGTGGTTTCTGACAAGAAGAATTTTAAAGTTTTCAATATAGATATATAGGGAAAATAAACAATGTCCCCTGGTGGCCATGTTTTTTGACATATCATGAGAGCTTGAACAATCTTGGTAGAAGGTCACCAAAGCAACATTCCTGCCAAGTTACATTGAACTCTGTCCAGAGGTTTCTGACAAGAAGATTTTTGAAGTTTTCTCTATATATATATATATATATATATATATATATATATATATATATATATATATATATATATATATATATATATATATATATATATATATATATATATATATATATAAATATAAATATATATATATATATATATATATATATACATGTATATATATATATATATATATATATATATATATATATATATATATATATATATATATATATATATATATATATATATATATATATATATATATATATATATATATATATATTTATATTATATATATATATATATATATATATATATATATATATATATATATATATATATATATATATATATACGAGGGATGTTCGAAATGAATTGCTTATTGTCCTCTAGCTCGATATCCACGTGGGGCACGATAAAAACCAATACATGCCTGTATAGGGCTATTCAATATCTACACAATGGTGTATAAATGTACATGTTAGACTAAGTGTAAGACATAAAATTTGCCATTTGAATACACACAGTCATTGACCACTGCAGTAAAAATGCTTGGTAGAAGCGTCGACAAAAAAGATGAAATACGGGCTTACATCAAAGCTCGCTCAAAACTTGGTTGTTCTTTGAAAAAGCTGATGACTGAAATTTCTACTGCTTTTGGACCTTCTTGTGTGTCTTATGACACAGTTCGGCGGTGGAAAAAGAAATTTGAGTCTGGTGTAGAATCCATCAAAAATGCACCGAAATCAGGTAGGCCAAAATCTGCATCTCGTAAAGAAATCGTTTCCAAAATAAAGGAAATCATTGAAGGAGATGCCAGATTTACAGTTCGTGATATTGCACGAAAGGTAGGCATATCACTATCAACGGTTCACCTTATTTTGAAGAAGCATTTGAAAGTCAGAAAGATTTCTGCTAGATGGGTGCCACATCTGTTGACTGACGAGCAAAAGAGGCAACGGGTTAAAGTGGCCAAAAAGCTGCTTCAAATGTTTCCAAAATATGATAAAAAGCAGTTTGCCAATGTCGTCACAGGTGATGAAACCGGGGTCCATTATTTTGAGCCCGTCAGAAAGGTTAGCAATAAGGTCTGGGCCACTAAACACAGCAAGCGCCCAATAATTGCCAAACGTTCTTTGAGTACAAAGATGGTTTTGTATGCAATCTTCTTCTCTGGTGAAGGAGTCGCAATAAAAGTGCCAGTGAAAAAGGGCAAAAGCATCACCGGAAAGTACTACAAAGACGTAGTACTGAAGAAACTGAAAAAGTATTATCAGAAACGACGCCCTGCCACTGGTTTTAAACATGTCCGTCTTTTACATGACAATGCCCCAGCTCATACCTCCGCAATAGTTACGGCGTTTTTGAAGAAAGAAAAAGTAACTGTTTTGCCTCACCCCCCGTATTCCCCAGACCTTGCCCCATGTGATTTCTTTTTGTTTCCGAAATTGAAAGCATTCCTTGCTGGGCGGAAATACCAGTCCCGACAGGCACTTGGATCTGCCATTCATCAGTACCTTATTACTGTGCCCAAATCAGCGTACCGTGACGCCTTCAAGAAGTGGATACATCGGCTGAAACTTTGCATTTCTAGCCACGGGGAGTACTTCGAGGGCATGAAATGAGTACTTTTGGGCTAACTTGAAATTTGAAGTCTCCAGATAGAAATAAGCAATTCATTTCAAACATCCCTTGTATATATATATATATATATATATATATATATATATATATATATATATATATATATATATATATAGGGAAAATTAGCCAAAGAAACATTCCTGCCAAGTTATATTGAAATTGGTCCATTGGTTTATGCAAAAAAAATTTTTAAGTTTTCTGCATAGACATACAGGGAAAACAAGCTCCACCCTGTAGCGGCCATGTTTTTCTGACGCATTGTGACTGCTTGAACAATCTTGGTAGAGGGTCACCAAAGGAACATTTCTGCCAACAATGGGGAAGACGGTCATTAACACCTTTAGGGAAAATAACTGTAATAAAGACATTCATGATTTCAATATTTATTCACTTTTTATATCCTTACCAAATCCAAGTCAGGCAATTATGGATTATATAAATAACACAATATTCAGTTTCTTATGGAATAATTAGACAATCATTGATAATTAAACAATATTGTGAAGGTGGGTTGAAAATGATTAATGTAAAAGCTTTCACTGATGCACTTAAAACAACATGGATGAGAAGGCTTATAACAACAGACAGCAAATGGCAATATTTTGAAATGGATAAACTATTAGCCTGTGGCATAAAATACACTGTAACCTCGTTATAACACGGTCGGTGGGCTCCAAGGTAGCTGACCGTGATATAAGTGATTATGCGTTATAATGGTCAGACATAATCTCGGTCATTATAACATACCCACTTCTATACTATCGAAGTTCTGTGTGCAATCAGAGGAAAAAAATGTATACACGTGAATTGTTATACATAAATAAACGATGAAGACAGCTAGTCAGTTATTCTTATACACCCAAGAAGCCCATTTCTTTTGAGAGTAAATAAATAAATTCATCCTTTCTGTCTGTTGAAATGGAAAGACCCGCAGTGAAGAGCAGGAGACTAGAATATACCGAAAAGCCGGACATAAGTGTATTAGCCTTTATAGTTATCATTGACGCAATACCTGTAAGAAGGCACACACTAGATTGGATATTAACCCTTAAAGCGCCATGCAAAATTTGCAACAGACAACATTTTGAATTTTTTTATTTATTTTTTTTTTTTTTCAGGGAAAATAAGTTTTGACAGTTCATGTGAATCACCAACTTGGCTGATGAGTCACATGAAATGTCAAGACTATTCTCTGAAATAATAAAAGTAAAACTGTTTTCTACTGCAGTCGGGATTGGCGCTTTAAGGGTTAAAAGAAGTTATACATTTTACACTCTCGGGCTTCTTTTTTTTTTTTTTTTTTCAGCAGCTCATCAATATATAAGTTTTTGACTATTTTGTTTTATTTGCCAGAGAAAACAGGTCCTGACATTTCATGTGAATTGTCTGCCAAGCAGACAATTCACATAGAATGTCAACACTTGTTTTCTCTGAAAACAGAAAAAATAAACTAAGATTGTTGTCTACCACAAATTTTGCTTAGCACTTTTAGGGGTTAAATGTGTTCACAGTCTAGGATAACATCAAAGAGATTCGGCATCCTTTGAGCACGTTTCACTCATAAATGACAGGGCATTTACCGTTAGCTGATTGACAGCTACAGTTTAAACTAACCTTTAAAGCGCTAAGCAAAAAATTGTAGCAGACAACATTTTGATTTTTTTATTTAGTATTATTTATTTAGAGAGAAATAAGTCTTGATATTTGGTGTGAATCATCTGTTTGACAGATGACTCATCTGAAATGTCAAGACTTTTTTCTCTGAAAAAATTAAATAAAATAAAAATAATATAAATAAAATAATAGATAAAAGTAAAATTGTTTTCTGCTGTAGTTGTGATTGGCGCTTTAAGGGTTAATCCTTCATCAGTCACCAGGTAGATGATTGAAAAAATATGATACCTATTTAGTGCTCTGAAATAGCCAAAAGGCAAATACTGATGAACTAGAAAAAGTGTCCATAGGACACGGATGCCCCCGCCAAATGCCATTCAGAAAAAGGGTTTATATGTAATTGTAACAGGTATACCATGAAGTTATTATTAAGGCCCGGACAGAGTTTACTATATGGAACTAAGTCAAGGGAAGATAATTCAAAAACGAAAAACGCAAGAGTTGTCTTCCTTGTTCATGACACATTGTCTCAATGTGAAGCATGCACCTGTAAAGTTTCATGAATATATTCCATATGGTTTAGGAGTTATGGCCCGGACACGGTTAACTATATGGAACTAAGTCAAGGGGAAATAATTCAAAAACCAAAAATGCCAGAGTTGTCTTCCTTGTTCATGACACATCGTCTGAATGTGATGCATGCACCTGTACAGTTTCATGAATATATTCCATACGGTTTAGGAGTTATGGCCCGGACACGGTTTACTATATGGAACTAAGTCAAGGGAAGATAATTCAAAAAAAAAAAAATGCAAGAGTTGTCTTCCTTGTTCATGACACATCGTCTCAATGTGATGCATGCACCCATAAAGTTTCATGAATATATTCCATATGGTTTAGGAGTTATGGCCCGGACACGGTTTACTATATAGAACTAAGTCAAGGGGAAATAATTCAAAAACCAAAAATGCAAGAGTTTCCTTCCTTGCTCATGACACATCTTCTCAGTGTGATGCATGCACTGGTAAAGTTTCATGAATATATTTCATACGGTTTAGGAGTTATGGCCCGGACACAGTTAACTGTATGGAACTAAGTCAAGCGGAAATAATTCAAAAAAAAAATGCAAGAGTTGTCTTCCTTGTTCATGACACATCATCACAGTGTGATGCAGGCACTGGTAAAGTTTCATGAATATATTTCATACGGTTTAGGTGTTATGGCCTGGACACAGTTAACTATATGGAACTAAGTCAAGCGGAAATAATTCAAAAACCAAAAATGCAAGAGTTGTCTTCCTTGTTCATGACACATCGTCTCAATGTGATGTATGCACCTGTGAAGTTTCATGAATATATTCCATACGGTTTGGGAGTTATGGCCCGTACACAAAGTGGGACGTACGGCCGGACAGACAGACGGACGGATGGACAGACAGACGTACGGGACAGACAGGGGTAATACTTAATGCCCATCCGCTATTCTTCGAATAGGCGGGGGCATAAAAATTTGGTAAAACATACTGTGTTAATCCATGGCTAAAGATCTTTTTGACTGCTGAGTTCTGCGGAAAAAGGGCAAAACTTTCAAAATTGGGGAAGAAAACTGCATAAAAAACAGGAGCCATGGAACACCCGCGTTATACTGATTTCCGCATTCAAACGATCAGCGTTATAACGAGGTTACAGTGTATGTTAGTGAAAAAATGAAACATATACATAACAATTTTTGGAAAGATGTGTTACAAGCATTCATAAATATTGACAAGAAGATGGAAACAAGAGGCCCATGGGCCACGGCTCGCTCACCTGAGTGACATAACCACTGCAGATATGCAGATGTTATGCAACATTTTTCCAATCCTATCATCGTAACTAATGAAAAGACCATCATTTGAGTAGTTCTTAGTTTTGAAGAAAAATATATGGGCCTGACAGTCAATGGAGCATAATCATTTGAATAAACTATCAATCACATTTCAACAGTAGGATCAATGCTAAACTTGGTGGCAATTGGCTAAGTGGTTTCTGAAGAATCATGATTTTATACATGTAAACAGCACAATGGCAGGGAAATATAATAAATATAAACAAGATGACAGCCATCTTAGATTTCCAATCAGAACAATTTTAACTACTGTTGATCTACAAGTCACTTCAATACTTTCAATATAGATATATATGGCCCATAAAACAAGAGGCCAGTCAATGGAGCGTGATCATTTGAACAAATTCTAAATGGCAACCAGCTTGGATTTACGATCGGCACGATTTTAGCTACTTTTGACCTACGAGTCACCCCAATGCTTCCTACCAAGTTTTGAGTCAACTGGCCTTTTGGTTCAGGAGAAGAAGCAAAAAATAGATTTTCAAGATGGCTGCCATGGCGGCCATCTTGGATATCCGATTGGCACAATTTTAGCTATTTTTGATCTACAAGTCACCCCAATGTCTCCTACCAAGTTTGGAGTCAATTGGCCTTTCAGTGCAGGAGAAGAAGCTAAATATAGATTTTCAAGACGGCGGCCATGCTGGCCATCTGGGATTTCGGATCAGAACAATTTTAGCTATACTTGATCTATAAATCACCCTGATGCTTCCTACTAAGTTTCGAGTCGTGACTTTTGGGTTTAGGAGAAGAAGCGAAAAATACATTTTCAAGATAGCCGCCATGGCACTATTTTAGCTATTTTTCATCTATAAGTCACCCCAATGCTTCTTACCAACTTTGGAGTCAATTGGCTTTTGGGTTTAGGAGTAGAAGCGAAAAATAGATTTTCAAGATGGCCGCCATGGCAGCCATCCTGGATTTCCGATCGGCACGATTTTAGCTATTTTTGATCTACAAGTCACCCTGGTGCTTCCTAGCAAGTTTGGAGTCAATTGGCCTTTCCCTTCAGGAGCAGAAGCGAAAAATAAGTTTTCAAGATGGCGGCCATCTTGGATTTCCAATCGGCACGATTTTAACTATTTTTGATCTACAAGACACCCCGATGCTTCCTAGCAAGTTTGGAGTCAATTGGCCTATCGGTTCAGGAGAAGAAGAGAAAAATAGATTTTCAAGATGGCGGCCATGGCGGCCATCTTGGATTTCCGATCGGCACGATTTTAGCTATTTTTGATCTACACGTCACCCTGATGCTTCCTAGCAAGTTTAGAGTCAAATGGCCCTTTAGTTCAGAAGAAGAAGCAAAAAATAGATTTTCATGATGGCGGCCATCTTGGATTTCCGATCGGCACGATTTTAGCTATTTTTGATCTACAAGTCACCCTGATGCTTCCTACCTAGTATCGAGTCGATTGGCCCAGGGGTGTAGGAGGAGTAGGCTTTTAAAGCAATTGTTGACGCCGCACGACGGACGACGCATGACGGACGACGCACGACGGACATTGACTGACCACAATAGCTCACCATGAGCACTTCGTGCTTAGGTGAGCTAAAAAGCATGGGAAAGCAAATTTCAACATAGAATCATCATTTTAGCAATTTTGGTAGATCTCTTGTCCCCCATAATTTGTGCAAAGATTAGGGCCCAGGGCTTATTTGGTTCTGGAGAAGAAGATTTATAAATATACATATATGGGCATGGCAGCCATTTTGATCAATGTACCATGCCCATTTTAGCAATCTTTTATTCTCCTGCCCAAGGAGGCTCCGCATGAAATTTGAGCAACACTGGCCCAGAGGCTTCAGAGGAAAAATCATTCGAAATTATCAACATTTTTTCCATACAAATGTATGGAGCCCATACAAATGCATACAGAACCAAACTTGACCTTGCCGTAAAAAGGTCAAATGTCAATGTACGACCATTATTTTAGCAACTTTGGTAGACCCCCTGTCCCCGATAATTTAAGCAAAGATTCAGACCCAAGGCATCCTCAGTTCTGGAGGAGAAGATTTTCAAAGGTTTTTACCATATATAGGCATGGGGGCCATCTTGGTCAACGAACCGCGACCATTTTAGCAATTTTTCATTCCCCCAACCTAAGGAGGCTCCATATGAAATTCGAGCAAAACTGGCCCAGAGGCTCCAGAGGAGAAGTCGTTTGAAATTCTGAATATTTTTTCCATACAAATGCATAAGGAAGCAAAATTGACCTCACCATAAAAAGGTCAAATGTCAATGTACGACCATTATTTTAGCAACTTTGGTAGACCTCCTGTTTCCTATGATATATGTAAAGATTCAGCCACAAGGCATCCTCAGTTTTGGAGAACAAGATTTTTAAAGGTTTTTCCTATACAAATGCATAGGGAAGCAAACTTCACCTTGCCGTAAAAAGGTCAAATTTCAATATACGATATTTATTTTAGCAATTTTGGTAGATCTCCTGTCCCCGATGACTTAAGCAAAGATTCAGACCCAAGGCATCCTCGGTTCTGGAGAAGAAGATTTTTAAAGGTTTTTATCATATATGGGCATGGCGGCCATCTTGGTCAACAAACCGCAACCATTTTTGCAATCTTTCATTCCCCCAACCTAAGGAGGCTTCATATAAAATTTAAGCAAAGTTGGCCCAGAGGCTCCAGAGGAGAAGTCGTTTGAAATTCTGAACATTTTTCCCATACAAATGCATAAGGAAGCAAAATTGACCTTACCGTAAAAAAGGTCAAATGTCAATGTACGACCATTATTTTAGCAACTTTGGTAGACCTCCTGTTTCCGATGATATATGTAAGATTCAGCCACAAGGCATCCTTGGTTTTGGAGAACAAGATTTTTAAAGGTTTTTCCCAACAAATGCAAAGGGAAGCAAACTTGACCTTGCAGTAAAAAGGTCAAATATCAATATATGACATTTATTTTAGCAATTTTGGTAGACCTCCCATCCCCGATGACTTATGCATATATTCAGCCCCAAGGCATCCTCGGTTCTGGAGAAGAAGAATTTTAAAGGTTTTTACTATATATGGTCAAGGCGGCCATCTTGGTCAACGAACCGCAACCATTTTAGCAACCTTTCATTCCCCCAACCTAAGGAGGCTCCATATGAAATTTGAGCAAAACTGGCCCAGAGGCTCCAGAGGAGAAGTCGTTTGAAATTCTGAACATTTTTCCCATACAAATGCATAAGGAAGCAAAATTGACCTTACTGTAAAAAGGTCAAATGTCAATGTATGACCATTATTTTAGCAACTTTGGAAGACCTCCTGTTTCCAATGATATATGTAAAGGTTCAGCCATAAAGCATCCTTGGTTTTGGAGAAGAAGATTTTTAAAGGTTTTTCCCATACAAATGCATAGGGAAGCAAACTTGACCTTGGCGTAAAAAAGTCAAATGTCAATATACGACCTATATTTTAGCAATTTTGGTAGACCTCCCGTCCCCGATGGCTTATGCAATGATTCAGCCCCAAGGCATCCTCGGTTCTGGAGAAGAAGATTTTTAAAGGTTTTTACCATATATGGGCATGGCGGCTATCTTGGTCAATGGACTGCAACCATTTTAGCAATTTTTCGTTCCCCCAACCTAAGGAGGCTCCATATGAAATTTGAGCAAAATTGGCTCAGGGGCTTCAGAGGAGAAGTCGTTTGAAAATGTTAACAGACGGATGCACAGACAGACGGACGGACGGACGAAAAGTGATCACAATAGCTCATCCTGAGCATAGCTCAGGTGAGCTAATAAATGAAAGATCTGTATTAAAAACTCCAATATTTTACAATGAAAATATAAAGATAGGCAACTCATATATAATTTATAGTGCATGGTTTAAGAAAGGAATAAGATTTATAAATGACTTGGTTAAAGACAATGGTGAATTTTTCACACATGGCGAATTTACGGATAACACAGGGGTCCAAACTAATAGTCTACAATATCATGGAATAATCAGGGCTATTTAAACGTATCTAAAAGAATTCAAAATAAATGTTTGTCATAAACAAATTAACCCTTTCATTCCAACACATATACTTCCTTTTTTTCAACAACAAAAAGGAACTAAAATCATGTATAATATTTTAAATTAAAATAAAGATGTTCCAACTGGTAAAATAACTTGGAACAAAGTATACAATATAACTGATGAAGACTGGGATCACATTAATCTATTCCCTTTCAATATTACCAAATACACAGCTATGATATAGTTTTAGGTGACTATTAATCATAATATTCTAGTTACAAACAAACTTTTATACCAAATGAAAATGAGAACAGATGCTTTGTGTACCTTATGTCAAGCTAATAATGAAACTATTACACACTTGCTTTGGAAATGTGATAAGACGCAACAGTTTATTACAGATTTATTGCAGTGGCTATCAAACTATAATATACACTGTGACATTTCTGAAGAAGTTTTCATGTTTGGCTTTCATAAAAAAATGGCTTTCATAAGGAACAAAAATTGCCAAAACCTCTGAATTTCATTTTGCTATATGCAAAGTACTTTATATACTTGTAACGCAGTAAAAAACAGCCTCTGAACCTGAATGTATTTAAAATCAAACTCAAATACATGTATAAAGTACAAGCCCATATCACTACTAAACAGAATGATCAAGAAAAATTTCAACATGAATGGAGCCAGTATCAGTCATTACTAAATGATAGTACATAACATAATATAATAAGCCCAATAAATGATTAATGGTATAACAATCATAAATAGAAAAAAAAAAAATAGCATGATAGTGTAAAAATGTGCAAGATATCCATAATCTCCTTCTTTGTGGATAGTTATCAGGTCCCTATGGAAGGAAAAATGGAAAAACAAGAGGACCATGATGGTCCTATATCGCTCACCTGAGCAAACAGCTTTGCACACTTACTGTTGAAGTTTCAGCCAAGTTCACTGCTCTAAGATTTTTGTATAAATTTTATAGCCCTGCTCCCCAGTGGCTATGTTTCTTTTCATGCATCATGATAGCTTGAACTGAATCTTGAAAGAGGATCACCAAAGGAACAATTCTGCCATATTGAAATCGGTCCTGTGGTTTCTGACAAAAAGATTTTTAAAATGTTTCATACAGCTATATAGGGAAACTAAGCCCCACCCCCTAATGGCCATGTTTTTTGACGATTCATGACTGCTTGAACAATATTGGTAGAGGGTCACCAAAGCAACATTCCTGCCAAGTTATATTGAAATCGGTCCAGTGGTTTCTGACAAGAAGATTTTTAAAGTTTTCTATTTAGATATATAGGGAAAATAATCCCGATCCCCTTGCAGCCATGTTTTTTGATGTATCATGATTGCTTGAACAATCTTGGTAGAGGGTCACCAAAGCAACATTCCTGCCAAGTAATAATGAAATCAGATAGGTGGTTTCTGACATGAAGAATTTTAAAGTTTTCTATACAGATATATACGAAAAATAAGCCCCGCCCCCTGGCAGCCATGTTTTTTGATGTATCATGAGGGCGAGAACAATCTTGGTAGAAGGTCACCAAAGCAACATTCCTGCCAAGTTACATTGAACTTGATCCAACAGTTTCTTAAGAGAAGACTTTTAAAGTTTTCTATATAGATGTATAGGGAAAATATGCCCCGCCCCCTAACGGCCATGTTTTTTGACAAATCATAACGGCTTGAACAATCTTGGTAGAGGGTCACCAAAGAAACATTCCTGCCAAGTGATACTGAAATTGGTCCACTGGTTTCTGACGAGAAGATTTTTAAAACTTTTCTATATAGATATACAAGGAAAGTAAGCCCCGCCCCCTGGCGGCCAGGTTTTTTGATGAATCATGATAACTTGAACAATCTTGGTAGAGGGTCAACAGGAAACATTTCTGCCAAGTTATAATGAAATCAGTCCAGTGGTTTCTGACGAAGATTTTTATTTTAAAGTTTTCTATATAGATATATAGGAAAATTAAGCCCCGCACCCTGGCAGCCACGTTTTTTTGACAAATCATGACGACGAACAATCTTGGTAGAGGGTTACAAAAGAAACATTCCTGCAATGTTATACTGAAATCGGTCCAGTGGTTTCTGACAAGACGATCATTATATAGATATATAGTGAAAATAAGCCCCGCCCCCTAGCGGCCATGTTTTTTGACGAATCCAAATGGCTTGAACAATCCTGGTAGAGGATCACCAAAGGAACACTTCTGCAAAATTATATAGAAATCGGGCCAGTGGTTACTGAAAAGAAGATTATTTAAAGTTTTCTATAAAGATGTAAAGGGAAAATAAGCCCCGCCCCCTGGCGGCCATGTTTTTTGACGAATCCAAATGGCTTGAACAATCTTGGTAGAGGATTACCAAAGGAACATTTCTGCAAAATTATATTGAAATCGGTCTAGTGGTTTCTGACAAGAAGATTTTTAAAGTTTTCTATATAGATTATATAGGGAAAATAAGCCCCGTCCCCTGGTGGCCTTGTTTTTTGACGAATCCAAATGGCTTGAACAATCTTGGTAGAGGATCACCAAAGGAACATTTCTGCAAAATTATATTGAAATTGGTCCAGTGGTTTCTGACAAGAAGATTTTTTAAAGTTTTCTATATAGATGTAAAGGGAAAATAAGCCCCGCCCCCTGGCGGCCATGTTTTTTGACAAATCCATATGTCTTGAACAATCTTGGTAGAGGATCACCAAAGGAACATTTCTGCAAAATTATATTGAAAGATCTATTGGTTTCTGACAAGAAGATTTTTAAAGATTTCTATATAGATATATAGGGAAAATAAGCCCCGCCCCCTGGTGGCCATGTTTTTTGATGAATCCAAATGGCTTGAACAATCTTGGTAGAGGATTACCAAAGGAACATTTCTGCAAAATTATATTGAAATCGGTCCAGTGGTTTCTGACAAGAAGATTTTTAAAGTTTTCTATATAGATATATAGGGACAAGAGGACCATGATGGTTCTATATTGCTCAACTGATCAAACAGATTTGCATACTTACTGTTGAAGATTCAGCCAAGTTCACTGCTCTAAGATTTATGTATAAATTTTACAGTCCTGCCACACCCTCCCCCCCCCCCCCCCCCCACTCACCTCCCCCCCCAACACACAAGGCCATGTTTTTTCTTTTTAACACATCATGGCTTGACTTAATCTTGAAAGGGAACATTTCTGCCAAGTTATTTTGAAATTAGTCCAGTGGTTTCTGACAAAAAGATTTTTAAAGTGTTTTATATCGCTATAAAGCCCAACCCCCTAAGGGCCATTTTTTTTTTTTTTTGATGAATCATGACAGCTTGAAGAAACTTGGTAGAGGGTAACCAAAGGAACATTCCTGCCAAGTTAAATTAAAATCAGTTCAGTGGTTTCTGACAAGAAGATTTTTAAAGTTTTCTATTTAGATCTATAGGGAAAATAAGCCCCACCCCCTAGAAGCCATGTTTTTTGACAAATCAGGATTGCTTGAACATTCTTGGTAGAGGGTTACTAAAGCATTATTGAAATCAGTCAGGAGGTATTTGACAAGAAGAATTTTAAAGTTTTCTATACAGATATATATGGAAAATAAGCCCCACCCCCTGGAGGTCATGTTTCTTGATGTATCATGAAGGCTTGAACAATCTTGGTAGAGGGTCACCAAAGTAACATTCCTGCCAAGTTACATTGAACTCGGTCCAACGGTTTCTTAAAGATTTTTTTTGAAGTTTTTTATATAGATACATAGGGAAAATAAGCCCCGCCCCCTAGTGGCCATGTTTTTTGACGAATCACGATTACTTGAACAATCTTGGTACAGGGTCACCATGGAAACATTTTTGCCAAGTTATAATGAAATTGGTCCAGTGGTTTCAGACAAGAAGATTTTTCAAGTTTTCTATAAAGATATATAGGGAAAATAAGCCCCACCCCCTGGCAGCCATGTTTTTTGACAATCCAAATGGCTTGAACAATCTTGGTACAGAATCACAAAGGAATATTTCTGCAAAATTATATAGCAATTGGTCCAGTGGTTTCTGACAAGAAGATTTTTTAAGTTTTCTATATAGATATATAGGGAAAATGAGCCCCGCCCCCTGGCGGCCATGTATTTTGACAAATCCAAATGGCTTGAACAATCTTGGTAGAGAGTCACCAAAGGAACATTTCTGCAAAATTATATGGAAATCGGTCCAGTGGTTTCAGACAAGAAGATTTTTTAAGTTTTCTATATAGATATATAGGGAAAATAAGCCCCGCCCCCTGGCGGCCATGTTTTTTGACAAATCCAAATGGCTTGAACAATCTTGGTCGAGGATCACCAAAGGAACATTTCTGCAAAATAATATTGAAATCGGTCTGGTGGTTTCTGACAAGAAAATTTTTTTAAGTTTTCTATATAGATATATAGGGAAAATAAGCCCCCCCCCCCCCCCCCGGCAGCCATGTTTTTTGACGAATCCAAATGGCTTGAATAACTTTGGTAGAGGATCACCAAAGGAACATTTCTGCAAAAGTATATGGAAATCGGTCCAGTGGTTTCTGACAAGAAGATTTTTTAAGTTTTCTATATAGATATATAGGGAAAATAAGCCCCGCCCCCTGGCGGCCATGTTTTTTGACTAATCCAAATGGCTTGAACAATCTTAGTAGAAAATCACCAAAGGAACAGTTCTGCAAAATTATATTGAAATTGATCCAGTGGTTTCTGACAAGAAGATTTTTAAACTTTTCTATACAGATATATAGGGAAAATAAGCCCCGACCCCTGGCAGCCATGTTTTTTGACGAATCCAAATGGCTTGAACAATCTTGGTAGAGGATCACCAAAGGAACATTCCTGCAAAATTATATGGAAATCGGTCCAGTGGTTTCTGACAAGAAGACTTTTAAAGTTTTCTACATAGATATATAGGGAAAATAAGCCCCGCCCCTCTGGCGACCATGTTTTTTGACGAATCCAAATGGCTTGAACAACCTTGGTAGAGGATCACCAAAGAAACATTTCTGCAAAAGTATATGGAAATCGGTCCAGTGGTTTCTGACAAGAAGATTTTTAAAGTTTTCTATATAGATAATATAGGGAAAATAAGCCCGGCCCCCTGACAGCCATGTTTTTTGACGAATCCAAATGGCTTGAACAATCTTGGTAGAGGGTCACCAAAGGAACATTTCTGCAAAATTATATGGAAATCGGTCCAGTGGTTTCTGACAAGAAGATTTTTTAAGTTTTTAGTTAAAAAATCTATTTTTAGCTCCTGTGACCTAGATATGCAATGGACCGGAACCATTTGAACAACTTTGAAAGAGGACCAACCAAGGATCATTCCTGTGAAGTTTGGTGAAAATCCAATCAGTGGTTTAGGAGGAGATGTTGTTTAAAGATTGTGGACGGACAGACGGACGACGACGACAACGACGCCGCCGCCACCGACGACGACAACATACGATGGGTGATCACAATAGCTCACCTTGAGCCTTAGGCTCAGGTGAGCTAAAAATAAGCCCCGCCCCCTGGCGGCCATGTTTTTTGACGAATCCAAATGTCTTGAACAATCTTGGTAGAGGATCACCAAAGAAACATTTCTGCAAAATTATATTGAAATCGGTCTAGTGGTTTCTGACAAGATGTTGTTTAAAGATAGTGAACGGACGGACGGACAGACGGATGACGACGACGACGACGGACGGTGAGTGATCACAATAGCTCACCTTGAGCCTTTGGCTCGGGTGAGCTAAAAAAGCTTACATGTTACGTATATGTGCCTCTATATGAACATGGATACATGTGTGTGTGTGCTCTTGTGTATGTCAACATATGCATGCATGAGTTGTGCACATATATGTGCAGGTATGCATTTATGTATGAGCCACTACACGGGATAATGAGATGGCAATCTCAGGCAGTGGGACTGGGTTTGGCCTTTGCCTTTTGTGTAGTCTGAAGGGAACATTCAAAAGTCATATGAGCCATATATATAATGGATGATATAATCTATCCAAAGACCTATGGAGGAGGCTCATACAAAATAGAGGCCTTTAGTTAGAAAACCTGGGTGTTCTTGAATAATTTCTAAGGTTGTGTCTTTCTTAACTTTAATAATTTTTTAAAAAAAGTGTGAGTGACAGCGAGGAAGGTGCACTACTTACAGAAAATAAATACTTTTACATTTGTATACATGTTGACAGACTCCAGGCTGTCTGGGCAGTTACGCGAGAATAATTAAGTGGTGCACATTTCAAATGTGAAATAGGTAGAGTGAATGAACTGGAGAAACTTTCATGATTACCCGGATCATGAAAGATATTTGTAATGGGTATATAGAAAATAAAAGTTTTGTTTCAAACTAGAAATGTGTCAATATGCCACAGATACCCCCGCCCAGGGCCATCCTCACCCACACGCAGGCATTTTGCAAAAATTGAAGTTGAAAAAATAATTGGCAGCTTTTACCCTAAATCGAACTTGACCTATATTTTATGATTATATACCTGTATATAAAATATGAATCCAATACACCAATCTTTTTAAAAAAAAATATCGAAAGGAAAACATTTTTTGAAGGTGAAAAAGGGCCATAACTCCCATAATAATGGGTGGATTTTACCCTAAATTGAACTTGACCTCTATTTTATAATTATATATATGTATATTAAATATGAATCCAATACACTAATGTTTTCAAAAGATATGAAACGGAAACTATTTTTCAGCATTGAAAAAGGGCCATAACTCCCAAAATAATTGGTGGATTTTACCCTAAATCGAACTTGACCTATATTTTATAATTATATGCTTGTGTATAAAATATGAATCCAATTCACTAATCTTTTCAGAAGTTATGGAACAGAAACTATTTTGCAAAGTTTTTTGTTTGTGTTGAGGTTTTACGGCCCAGTCAACCCAAGGGGTCATGTCGAGCGCGGTCAGTTTACCTAACCACACTTTTACTGGGCAGACTTAGTCCTCTAAGCGGTCATGACAAGTTTTTCTCTTATAAAAGAAGTGGCAAAAAAATTCATGCTCAACTGATAATTCAACCAGATGTTTTATGGCTAATGCTCTCAGCTCTCTTATACTAATGAGTCTGTTCACAACAGGTGGTATCACCAGATTTACCTGGGAGACTACGTTTCTCTGATAACACTGGTTCCCTGCACTGTAATATATAGTCTTAAAATCTTTATTTTTCAACATAGAAAACCGTTTTAAATGTGTAATTTGATTAATTTTTTATGCAGATGTAGATTTTAGAATCACTTTTGAGGTACATCGTTGTGTTTTATATTTAAGAATTTTGTGTGCAAGTTTCTAGTTAACTGCCTTATCAGTATTACTTAACTAATTGCATAACAGAGAATCATTTTATTGGCATCTGGGCAGAGTTTTATGGTCTCAGTCATCAGAAACATATGGAAATGCTATACCCCACTAACCCGACTTTGATATAGTAATAGTCGGGAAGGTGGGGGTGAAATTCTCTAAGAGAAAAATATGGCATGTTAACCAGTATTGTGCATATTCTTTCGCCAGAAACTGACAACTGCCGTTCTTGAATCAGCCGAAGGGAGAGAATGACCGTAGAAAATATTTCATGATCAATCTCCACGAAAGAATGTTGCCAACCTCGGCAGGGGTTGAACCCGCAACCTCCTGGTCTCCAGACAGCGCATCCAACTGAGCCACTGAGGCTGGCATTTTGCAAAGCTGAAAAAGGGCCATAACTCCCAAAATTATTAGTGGATTTTACCCTAAATCGAACTTGACCTACATTTTATGATTATATACCTGTATATAAAATTTGAATCCAATACACTTATTTTTTTTCAAAAGATATCGAACAAACCATTTTTCAACTATTTTTCAAGGTTGAAAAAGGGCCATAACTCAAAAAATAATTGAATAATTAACACATAATGAAAAATATAAGGTCCTTTGCCTGCAAGGTCAGTAACTCTTAAAACATGAGACTAAGAAACTCAACTTTGTGTTCTCCAGTAAGTGATTTTTAACAAAGAATCCAAAAATAATGAGAAATGTAAGGCCCTTTGCCTGCAAGGCCTGTAACTCTTAACCATAAGACTCAGTTTTGTGTTCCCTAGTAAGTGATTTTAAACAAAGAATGCAATAAGACTAAGAAACTCAGTTTTGTGTTCCCTAGTAAGTGATTTTAAACAAAGAATGCAATAAGACTAAGAAACTCAGTTTTGTGTTCCCTAGTAAGTGATTTTAAACAAAGAATGCAAAAATAAGGAGAAATATAAGGCCCTTTCCCTACAAGGCCTGTAACTCTTAAACCATAAGACTAAGAAACTCAGTTTTGTGTTCCCTAAGTGATTTTCAACAAAGAATGTAAAAATCATGAAAAAAATAACGTGCACATCCAGAGTATAAGATAGGGAGATAACTCCAGATGGACAGATGGCCGGACAGACAGAAGCTCAGGCACCTTTGCCTGCACTCTGCACTTCCTCTGATGACAATCTATTAATGTATCAAGTTTCATTTAATTCCCTTCTATACTTTCAGAGATACGTTCTGGACAAGCTTTTTATTGCAAAAATTAAGAAGGGAAGTAACTCTGTAAATACAGGTGACAGGGTATGGTTCTTGCATTCTGCAATTTCCTTCATGGCCCTCTATCAGTGTATCAAGTTTCATTTACTTATCTTCAATACTTTTAGAGATGTGCTCTGGACAAGCTTACTATTGCAAATATTAGAAAGGGAAATAACTCTGTAAATACTTGTGATAGAGTTATCGTTCTTGCACTCTGCACTTCCTCTGATGGCTGTCTATCAATACATCAAGTTTCATTTAATTCCTTTCTATACTTTCAGAGATGTGCTCTGGACAAGCTCTTCATTGCAAAAATTAAGGGCAGTAACTCCGTAAATACTGGTGAACAATTTTAGCTATTTTTGATCTACAAGCCACCCTGATGGTTAAGGTTCTGCAATTCCCTTCATGGCCCTCTATCACTGTATCAAGTTTCATTTATTTATCTTCAATACTTTTAGAGATATGCTCCCGACAAGCTTACTATTTAAAAAATTAGAAACGGAAATAACTCTGTAACTACTTGTGATAGAGTTACGGTTCTTGCACTCTGCACTTCCTCTGATGGCCTTCTATCAATGTTCAAGTTTCATTTAATTCCCTTCCATACTTACAGAGATATGCTCCGGACAAACTTTTTAGTGCAAAACTTACGAAGAGAAGTAACTCCATAAATACTGGTGACAGGGTTATGGTTCTTGCATTCTGCCATTCCCCTCATGGCCCTCAGTGTGTCAAGTTTCATTAAATTACCTTCAATACTTTTAGAGATATGCTCTGGACAAAGGTGTGACAGATCTGCCCCAAAATCAAACACTTCCAAGATTTTATGTCTGTCCTCATTACCTGCAAGTCTTATGAAGACTCAATCAAATGAAATCTCTATCATCTGGACAAAATTTAAGTCTGCTGGGGCCTCAAGGGCACGTAACTCATGCCAATACTCGAAACTGGGCCAAAATCGAAGTTGTCGGAGATACTTCCAATGAACTTTGAGTCAATTGCCCTTTCGGTTCAGGAGAAAAAGTTCAAAACAGATTTTCAAGATGGCCGCCATGGCCTCAATTTGGGATTTCCTATTGCAACAATTTGAGCTATTTTTTATCTACAAGTCACCCCGATGCTTCCTACCAAGTTTCGAGTCAATTGGCCTTTCAGTTCAGAAGAAGAAAGGAAAAATAGATTTTCAAGATAGCCGCCATCTTGGATTTCCGACTGGAATGATTTTAGCTATTTTTATATCTACAAGTCATCCCAATCCTTCCTACCAATTTTCAAATCAACTGGCCCTTTGGTTCAGGAAAATAAGCAAAAAAAAAAGAGTTTCAAGATGGCTGCCATGGCAACCATCTTGGATTTCCGATCCAAACAATTTAAGCTATTTTAGATCTACAAGTCACCCCAATGCTTCCTATCAAGTTTCAAGTCAAATGGTGTTTCAGTTCAGGAGAAGAAGCGAAAACTAGATTTTCAAGATGGCTGTCTTGTTTGTTTGTGTTGAGGTTTTACGGCCCAGTCAACCCAATGGGGTCATGTCGAGCGCGGTCAGTTTACCTAACCACACGTTTACTGGGCAGGCTTAGTCCTCTAAGCGGTTAACCAGTATTGTGCACATTCTTTCGCCAGAAACTGACAACTGCCCTTCTTGAATCAGCGGAAGGGAGAGAATGACCGTAGAAAATATTTCATGATCAATCTCCACGAAAGAATGTTGCCGACCTCGGCGGGGGTTGAACCCGCGACCTCCTGGTCTCCAGTCGGACGGCGCAACCAACTGAGCCACCGAGGCGACTCAAGATGGCTGTCATGGCAGCCATCTTGGATTTCTGATAGGGAGGATTTTAGCTATTTTTGATCTACAGGTCACACCGATGCTTCCTTACTAGTTTAAAGTCAATAAGCCTTTCGGTTCAGGAGAAGTGAAAAATAGATTTCATGGATTTCCAATCGAAATGATTTTAGCTATTTTTGATCTATAAGTCACCCTGATGCTTCCTACCAAGTTTCAAGTCAATTGGCTTTTAGGTTTAGGAGAAGAAGCGAAAAAAAGATTTTCAAGATGGTCACCATGGCAGCCATCTTGGATTTCCGATCAGCACGATTTTAGCTATTTTTGATCTACAAGTCACCCTGATGCTTCCTACCAAATTTGAAGTCAATTGGCCTTTTGGCTCAGGAGATGAACTGAAAAATAGATTTTCAAGACGGCGGCCATTTTTGATTTCTGATCGGAGCGTTTTTAGCTATTTTTGATCTACAAGTCTCCCCGATGCTTCCTAACAAGTTTCGAGTCAATTGGCATTTGAGTTTAGGAGAAGCCAAAAATAGATTTTCAAGATGGCCGCCATGGCGGCAATCTTGGATTTACAATCGGCAGGATTTTAGCTATTTTTGATCAACAAGACACCCCAATGATTCCAACCAAGTTTCGAGTCAACTGACCTTCGGTTCAGGAGAAGCGAAAAATAGATTTTCAAGATGGCCACCATGGCGGCCATCTTGGATTTCCTATTGGAACAATTTTAGCTATTTTTGATCTGCTTCCTACTAAGTTTCGAGTCAACTGACTTTTGGGTCTAGGACAAGAAGCGAAAAATAGATTTTCAAGATGGGAGTCTATCGGCACAATTTTAGCTATATTTGATCTACAAGTCACCCCAATGCTTCCTACCAAGTTTCTAGTCAACTGGCCTTTCGGTTCAGGAGAAGAAGCGGAAAATAGATTTTCAAGATGGATGCCAACTTGGATTTCCGATCAGAATGATTTTAGCTATTTTTTATCTATAAGTCACCCTGATGCTTCCTACTAAGTTCGAGTCAATTGGCTTTTGGGCTTAGGAGAAGAAGCTGGCGGCCATCTCGGATTTTCAATCGGTATGATTTTAGCTATTTTTGATCTGCAAGTCACCCTGATACTCCCTACCAAATTTGGAGTCAATTGGCCTTTCAGCTCAGGAGAAGTGAAAAATAGATTTTCAAGACGTATGATGGCCATCTTGGATTTCCGATCGGCACGATTTTAGCTATTTTTGATCTACAAGTCACCCCGATGCTTCCAACCAAGTTTGGAGTCAAATAACCTTTCGGTTCAGGAGAAGAAGTGAAAAATAGATTTTCAAGATGGCAGCCATCGTGGTCATCTTGGATTTCAGATCGGAACTATTTTAGCTATTTTTGATCTACAAGTCACTCGGATGCTTCCTACCAAGTATCGAGTCAATTGGCCCAGGGGTGTAGGAGTAGGCTTTTAAAGCAATTGTTGATGCTGCACGATGGACGATGGACAATGGATGACGCACGACGGAAGACAGACATTGACTGACCACAATAGCTCACCATGAGTACTTCGTGCTCAGGTGAGCTAACAAAAAACACAATTATTTGTTCCCCCACCTATAGATGCTATATGAGAAATATGGTAAGAATCTGCATGCTTCATGGCTTCTGACAGACAGGCGATGGACGAGGGATACCTGCCTATACTATAAATTTACCTATGAGCCTAATCGGCTCTGGTGAGCAAAAATCAGCACTGTAAGCATTGCTTTATTCTTAGCGCTCTGAACTGCTGTATCCTTTCCTTTTCAAAAAACTAACAAAATGAACGATAGTTACCTCAGCAGAAGTAGTCACAAACTGGAAAGCTCTGTCCAATTTTAGCTTTTGGAACACATAGTCCATATCTAGATGTTGCTGTTCTCTGGCCAAGGTCTGGAATTCAAGGATAGTTCTCCAGTTGTCAGGTGTTACACGGATCTGGAAAAAGAAATGTTCGGAAACCAATCCTTCATCTTTAAATAATTCTGAACTAAGATCATTCTCAACTTAAATTACAGCAATATGCTAAACAGAAACATCATCATCATTCATCATAGGATTTTTGATTAACGTGCAGGTACAGGGGCAACATCCACATCAGTGGGCTTCCTTCCAGGTAGCTGGCTTGCTGCATGCATGGCGGATCTCACACCAGATCTCAAGGTATGTCTATCATGAGGGTCGATAGCCTGGCTTCCACTCTCTGCAATTCCTCTCTGTCAGCTGCTTCCAGGTCATCTTAGGCCTCCAAGGCCCATGCTTTCCATCAACCTGTATGTCACAGGCTATCTTGACTGCATCAATGGAGTGCTCCACATGTCCATACTAGCAGAGCCTTCTCTCCTTCAGAATGAGGTCCAGACCCTCAATGCCAAGCTGCACAAGTAACTCACTGGACCTGATGGTGACAATGTCTTGCGGCTTGACATTGCAGATCTGTCTGATCATTGCCCTGTCATTCCGCTGCAGACATTGGAGGTTTGGCTTTGTCAATGGCTAAGTCTCACTGGCATGGAGTGTTGCGAAGAGCTTACACGCTGCCACATGTCTTGCAAACGAGGTGGAAGAGAGAACTTGTAGTAGCTCCTTGAACTTCTTCCAGGCGGTTTTCACACGTGTTGTAGTTGGAATTTCACAGCCACCGGCTGCTGAGAGCATTTCTCTTAAGTAGCAAAAGGAAGCTACCACCTCCAACTTGTCAAGTCCTACAGTCTTCCCTCTGCGGTCTGTCGTCAAAGGGGCGTGCAGTTCCCTGGCACAGTGTACATCTGTAATCAGGGTCCTTTGTCAAGCGCTTGAGCTCATTGCATTTCTTGTGCACCCATTGCTTGCAGCCAGTGCTGAAGATGCTGTTACTGCCCACTCAGTGACAGATGGCGCATGGAAACTTGCCTGAACTCTGCAGGAGGTCCAGGCCCGTACCACAGATCATGATCTTCGACTTTCCTGCATTTCCTCTCAGTCCTTTCTCCTCCATTGCTTCTTTCCAAGTCAAGAGCCTCCTGACACATTCCTCGAGCGATTCAGCGATGATAACAAGGTCATTGGCATTGAGGTCCTCCCAGGGGACCCCAGAGCGGAACTCACGTGACAAGGCTTCAAGCACAATGATGAAGAGTAGCGGGCTGAGTACCAAGCCTTGGTGACCACCGACCTTCACTCTAAACTTTTGACTGTACCCCTCACCAACAGGGATACAGCCCGCGCATTGGCATACATCCCCTGCACCAGTCGCACAATCTACTCCTCCACACCAAGTTTTCTCAGCACCCACCATATGATCTTCCGAGGCACTCAATCAAATGCCTTCTCCAGGTCTACGAAAGCCATGTAGAGCCCTGCCAATCAAAACACTCTAGCATCTACCTGAACTTACTAACACCAACCCCATAGGTTATTCACATTGGGCGCCATGAAGTAAACTAAAGAGGGAAAAGTGCATTTGATGCAGGACTTGAACCCATGACCTCCTGCTTGCAAGTCAGATGCTCTACCAGCCAACCAGGCAACAGTCCCACCAATCACCACACAGGGATTTTTGGTACCTGAATAAATGCGTGTGTGTGTTTTGATGAAAATTAGTATTAGTTAACATTATATATTTTTTGTATGCATATGTATGTGCAGGGTTGGGGCCTGGGTATATCACTAAAAGTTTGAGGGTTCAAAAATTGCTTGGTATTTTTAAAACTCATAAATTGTCCTGATAATTTAGGAGTGTGGGTCAACAATATTTGTCATTAAAAATATTGCTTCCAGATTTGTGGGACTTTTACCCAACCTGATCACATGATGAAATCAGGCCCTGCTTAAATTTTCTAGCAGGTCTGCCTCCAAGGCTCCAGGCAGCCCACTATTTCGCAAGCCCGGATGGGCGATCTGGGGCCCAGGTTTCTGAATATCCGATAATCAGTGCACGCCGGTAATAGGTACCCTGGTGACGATACACTACCCGTTCGTCTACCTGAAAGGCATTTTACTGCTACAGGAATTTTGCTGGAGAACTTACACAAGTTTCTGCTTTTCAGACGATGTTTTTCGTGAGCCTACACATTATGAACTGCGGTTTAGGAGATATGGTCTTTTGTACATTTCACAACAGCTTTCTATGAAGGCTGTCATTTTGTCAGTCATGTCACATGACGAAATAAGAAATCACTAATTTCAAGCATAAGGATAAGTTGTTTTCTCTTGAAAATAGTAAATTTTCATTATATGCAATAAAAGGGATATAAATTGGTCTTTCACTGAAATTATCTTGCATCAGAACGGCTGTTATTTCATACGAGTATTTTTGATTGTAAGTTTATGACATCATAAACTCACAGCCTTGTTCTGGACTCACATTACCATTTTTTCTAAACCTCTATAACTTTCTTACAGATTGGTCGATTTTCATGAAACTTGTTGCAAAAGGCTAAGCTACTGAATGCCTTTCTTCCAAACTACAAGTACTAGTTTATGGGCCCTTCCCTTTAAAATGAAATTTTAGTGAAAAACATGTTGCTAAAAACACATAAAGATGCACTGTACTTACTTTTGCAAAATATTTAGGCCGAATCTGTTTATAGTGAATAGTATGAAAATAATTGCTAATGATTTATTTTAAACTGAGAAAATTGCAGATTTTTTTTTTTTTTTTTATTCCATTTGAAGAAACTTCTAGAAGATCTTCTTCCGCATCACTTGATATCTAATTCTCTGCTTCTGAGGTTCTGGAGGCTGAATCAAGTCCTGCCGTTCGTTTATTTCGCTGCCTTGCTTAATTATTCATATTCGTCGGCCGAGGTCACACTCAGCATCATTAAAATATTATTTCTTCCAAAGTTTAAAGTTTTCTTTAGGTTTGTATATTCAGTCACTGTTTTAAAGTAGCAGAGTGTATAAGCCTTACATGTTTTAAATGCAGAATTTAGTGATTTCAGCATCAGAAGTGAACTACTTGTTTGGTAGTAGGGAGTTTGTTTGTTTGTGTTGAGGTTTTACGGCCCAGTCAACCCAATGGGGTCATGTCGAGCGCGGTCAGTTTACCTAACCACATATTACTGGGCAGGCTTAGTCCTCTAAGCGGTTAACCAGTATTGTGGAGTTACTTGTTAGGTAGTTGTTAGGAAGGTACTTTTGAAATACGAGTTGTCGAAATACAGTATGTTAAATTTGGTGGCGGTTGTACCAACCGCCCCCAAAAATGAAAAAAGAAAGTGTCATCTGTGAAAGATAAATGAACATTAGAATACCAGAAAATAAGAAATATCAGGGAGAAAAGAAAGAAACTTAGAATTTTTTTACTCAATAGAAAATTCCTGGATTTATTTCTTTGTCCACAGGAAAGAAACTGTACATGTGATCAAAACAGTGGGAAAGGTGAAGTCACAAGCCTTAAAGGGACCTTCTGGATTAAGACTAAAGCCGTTTTTCTGTGGATGGTTTAAGTACAGTAGAGAATAGCACATTATCTATAAGTTAATGTATAATGAAGTTAAAATTTAATAAACAAATTAACACAGCAAGAGAAATGCACAATCAAGCCGGTGCAAAGCGCTGTCACTTTTATACTTACTGTAATAACCCCAAGTGCTGGGGCAGACAGGCCTGAACAAAAAGTGTAGACCTAGATCAGATGCCCCAAAACATGTGGCTTCTGATCTGCATCTACACTGTCTACCACTCAATCAGCAATATAAAAGATGTAGTAAAACAAGACTTGTTCAAATTTTAGGACCTGTACAGTAAAGTGATACAATACCTTGGATAAATATGTTAACAGTCTGTATTGATTTTTTCACACTTCAATCAAATGGGCATTTACCAATTTTTGACATGGGGATCAAGCGGTGTTGTGATAATGGGCGATTTCCAGTATACAGTTAGTGTTATGTTTTGACAAAAGGTTTGGTTTGTCTTTAAAGCTCCAGATAAGGTGTAAATTTTAAAGCTGAATATTAGAAAACATCAATTATTATGGATCTATTGGACAGAATTTGATTTTCGGGCCAAAAATCCAGTTTGTAAAGTCAATGAGACCGAAATATCTGATTGATTACACTTTAGGTGATTAGCATCCATTGCCAGAGCGTGGATTTCACTGGTTCATTTAGCTGTGGCAAGGGCCAGTAAAAAAGGATGTTTCATCTTGACCTGGAGTTTAGAAGCCTGATGTAAAGGTTCATATGTCGGTTTTTGCAAGCGAATTAGAACTCAAGAAAAATCCCATTTAATAGTAAGAGATCTTTGGACAGGATGTTTAAGCTTGAAAGATCTGATTAGTTCTGATACAACTGGGTTTTTCATTGTGTTGGGGTTTAACAACACTTCAATCCTTGTGGGTCATTTTGTGTCATCTCCCTGAGAAAGGGAGAAAAGAGATAGAAGAGATAGTAGAGATGAGAGAGAGGGACAGAACTGAGTCTATTACTTTAAGGGTATCTGAGATCATAGATCTACAGTGTTTAATGGTACTGATCTTGATATTTTTCTCAGAAAATAGATATATAAAGAAATCTGCTAGATTTGGAAAGTATGGAAATCAAATCGAGCTGATACTGACAGTTGTAATACCTCTGAGAACAAGGACATTGCGGCCAAAGAGGAGCAATCAATACTAGTCTACACCAAGATTGATGAATTATGGTTAGAATAGGTGGTATACATCAGAACTATTGGTGGAAAAGCGTAAGTATGCAGAGCGTTCCAGTTCATGAATAGTGCATCTATCACAAATGCTTGACTGTCCAGAACTGGTGAGACATATAATGAGAGTTTGTGATTGAAGTGAGTCGCAAACAAATCCGCATTGAGAAAATTGAGCATTTGCAAAATACAGTTGGCCACCGAGTAGTATAGGGAATGGGGATTCTGGGCCACCCCCAGATCGGGCCCCAAAAGGGCTCCCACGTACACAAACAATTGGCAGCTACGTCGAGACGCTCCAACGTAGACAAACAATTCTGTATGTACCTCTAGATGACTTCCTCGGGCGTGCGGCCGCGCTTCCTGAGGCCCGAGCCCCTGCGGCCCCCAAGTGAGCATAGTGAGAGTCCCTGGGGATGGCCCCCACCCCCCTGCACTCTTTTTAAGCCTGGGAACAAGATATATTTATCGAGAGGTGCCACTGTTTCCAGCAGCTCGGAGCTCTTCCAAGAGTTTGGTACGGGCCATTAGCATGGCCTCGTCTCTCATGAGGTTCATGAGCTGCTTTTTTTCGTTCTCGGACAGACCCCCACCCTCTTTCTGATGCCCACGGCGAACCTCAGCCCTCATTTGGTAGTACTTGTCGACCTCAGAGAGAATCAGGTGAAACTACTCCTCGGAGATCTTATCGTCAGTCAGCGTGGTTGAAATACGGTCTGCGATTGTGTTGAGCTTTGACAAGGCCAGGACCCGAATCTGGTCATGTTTCCTACCTTTGGCTTCAAGCTTCAGACAAATGAACCTTCTGCCGGCTCCGAGCAACCCACAGGCAATCACTCCGGCCTGTAAGCCAATGGCGACAGGTGCAGCGATTATCGTCGTCAACAGCCAGACACCCGTGGCAGCCATGGCCGTGCCGGCTACTGAAAGCCCGGTGTCGAGTCCGTCTACGACATTAGCCCCCCGCCAGTATTTTTTGTAGAGCGAGGCTGTGAAGTCCCATTCCTTTTCGAGGCAGGATCTGACCTCGGCCACGTGCTGAAGTCGGTGACTGGCCATGTGCTGAAGTCGGTGATTGTCTCCAGTCATCTCAAGTGGTGGGTAAAGTCCCATCGTGCTTAACTATCATCACTGTAGGACAAGTTCAAATGCACCGAGGATCACCGAGCTTTGGTCTGGGGTGAGGCCTGCAGGCGTGAACCTCATCCTTTTGAGCTCGACCAGGCCAACATGATCTTGCTGATATCCAGAAAGTGGTGCTCAGCTTCGTGCTGGATTCCCCCCAAGGTAAAGCATACCACAGGTCGCTCCTGTGCTCTGATGAAGGCCCCAAGTTCTTTTTGCGTGTGCGCGCTGGTCCACCTGAGCTTGAAGCCGGGCCACCTGAGCTTGAAGCCGGGCAAAACTTCGACGAAGTCGTCGGGTGGGTCTCCTAGGATCACTTCGAGAAGGATTGTTGATGTAGGTATTCCCGCGCCGATGATTCCTGCTGGAGAGAACTCGGGATACCATTTTTAGAATCCCCTCCCGGCGGTGGCTCGTTTTGAGCGTGTACTGCTCAGAAATGACCATGTTTTTGGTCTCAGGAACGTAGGAACACAGCCGGGTACCGCTATTCCTCACCTTTCGAACCTTGTGATGCTGCCCCGTTTCGACGTAGGTAGAGGAGATTCGAATGTCCATCAGACACCCCGTCTGTTGAACGGGGTCCCCGAAGGCGACCTACCTGCTCCCAGTAAACGCCAGCATATGAAGCTGTCTCGGGACGGCATATGAGACGTCGACGTGGCTCAACTCTCCGAGCTTCTGCGCCCCACCTCCCTCTTGGGCGGTGACCTTTTTCGTTTATACACCCCGTCAGACAGCTCGAAAGCATACAGCTGGCCCTCTTCCCCACCCTTTTCAAATCCCTCGGTATCCCCGAGATCCACTAAAGCCACCCCAGGGCATTTCCTGGCGCTTCCTGGGTCACCCGCGTCACCCATTTCTTCTTATGTGTAGGATTGCACTCAAATAGTCGAAACCTAACTTTCTGCCGCCCGTGTCTAATATCGTGAGCATCAGCTGGGAAAGAGGCCCCGATGCCAGCCGTTTGTACTGCAAGACGGGGAATGTCTCTGTCCGGCCACCCCCACACCTTTCATTCTCGACGGGGATGGATTTCAGCAGTGTGGAGGGGCGACCGATGTGGAGGTTCTCTGACGTACTGACCTCGGCAAGATGCAGTCGAGGTGCTGGAAGTCGAGGTGGGTGTTGCCCCCGCAGAGGAAGTTGCGCCTGAACCTGAGGCCCGCCGTCGCCGGGAAGTCGGGACAGTCCGCAAGGAGGTCGCGGACGATCTTGGCGTAGGTCTTACCGCCATCCACTTCAGGTGGGAGACGTTGTAGCCGTTGCTTGAGGCAAGGCACCAGATTGGGCCCTTCGCCAGATGAGTCCAGCAGTAGAGCGTGACGACCGTCCCGTCATTGACCTGGATGATGTCTTAGTGACCCGTCCGAATGTCTCCGTCGGCATCCAGGACGCTGAGGGCACAGTCGACTTCTTTTGCCAAAGGGCGTGGGGCGAAGGCACGCGGAGGCACTACGAGGAGGGCCCACACACAGGCATGGATCACGGCCCCGTTGCACTCGGCGCAGAGGGGCGCGCGGATGTTCCGGCAATCGCAGGAGAGGATGATGCGGCCCACGAAGGAACTGCCCCCTGACATGTCACTGAGCTGGATGCACAGGCGCCTGCACTCAATGACGGTCGAGATCTGGTGCTCACGGCCCGCCCAGCACTTGCTCCGCTTCTTGCGGCCGCTCGGCGGTTCAGTGTGATGCTCGTCATAGCGCATCCGGATGCCGAGGTGGCTTGCGAGAGAGTGGAGCCACTCAACCAGAGAGCCTTGAGCCTTGCCGGCTTCCGCGCCCTCTCGCAGCTCGGCCACCAGGGTGGCGAGGGTGTACTGGGCCGCCAGCCGGGGCGTTGGCACGTTCTTCTTTATCGGAGTAAACAAACTATGTCGGCGCCAGCCGTCTTTCTAGATGTAACTGCCCAGGCCAGCCATTCGGCCCGACAGCTTCCGCATGTTGGAGGCTTATCGGGCTGCTGGAATACCATGGCCGACAGTAAGCTCTCTGTCCTATACTACAGCCCCCGAGGGTACTGGAAGGGGCTCGCAGCCATCGAGAAGCTGGCGTCTGCAGCCAAGGTGACTGAACAGGGGGCCAAGGACTGGCTCAAAAGGCAGGCCATCGGCAGATCTATCTGCCTGCCCCATGGCGTGTACCGCGGCCAAAGTTTGACCAATGAGGTCCACCAGGCGGATCTGCTCTTTCTGCCACACGACCGCGTAGGGTGGAAAACCTTCCGCTATGGTCTCACGGTCGTTGATGTGGCCTCAAGCTACAAAGAGGCTGAGCCTCTGACTAGCAAGACCGCGGCAGAGGCCGCCGATGCTCTGTCTCGGATCTACAGATGGGGGCCAGTGAAGTGGGTGCGGTGAGCCAGCTGCTGGCAAAGCACTCTGTCCAGGTCCGGCGCGGTCGGGTTGACATCCACTGGGACCAAGGGATCGTAGAGCGCTGGAACCCAAGCCTGGCTGAGCGGCTCTTTGGACACCAATATGCTCAGGAGATGCGCTTCCCTTGGGGTCAGAGGTCAACAGAGTGGATTAAGTGATTGCCCACAGTTGTCGTGGCTCTGAATGGTGAGGTCACCCGGTTGACTGGCAAAAGGCCCTCTGATGCCATCAAGGCCAAGACAGTGGCGCAAAAGCCCTCCTCCGTAGTTCCCGACCGCCCTGTTGGTCTCAAGGAGCAGAGGCTCCCTTCAGGTGTTGGTGTTTGCTATCTGTACCAGCCTGGCGAGCTGGAGGGCGGTCTGCGCCGTGCGACTGACCCCATGTGGTCTCTTGGGGTGTACCGTCTGGGGCGCTCAGTGACCAAGCTGGACGAGCCTGTGTTGTATTACTTGCAGGACGGCCCGCCGCGTGGTTTTGTCAGGGAGGAACTCCTCGTGGTGCCACCGGACACTCAGCTTCCTCCAGATGGGGTTCTCAAGCACTGAGCAGTTCATCGATGTACGTATCCATCTCAGCAGCGCCAGCTGGAAGGGCGTCTTTGTGCCCATAGGCCAGCGTGTCCACCCAATTTTCTGCGATCCAGCGCTTGGAGTAGAAGGTGAGACTGAGACCTTATTCAGGCGCTGCACGTAGATGCGATGGCGCTCTGACCGCAGGACGTCCATGCTATGGCGGAAGGTTCGCTTTCGGAAGAGAGCCTCTTTGTACTGCTCAAGTCTGATGTGCTTTTTCACGACATTCTTTTTCACACCCTTTGCCTTCTTGATGTTTCCCCCGCCGGCCCTGCAGACACTTCCTTCATCTTCCCCAACACTTTTTTGTTGGCGATGCTGTGTAGAGGGTGCTCCGGTGGGTAGTCTGAGGTGTCGTAAAGCTCTGTGTGGGAGGCCATATCCCTTAAGACATCCTCTGTCTGGACCTTGAGGAGGAGGCTGTCGGTGTCGGTGTAGAGGAGCTGACAACGATCCCCATACTGCCCCTGGAGCTGGTTGTAATAGAAGTCGTACATCAGGTGCACGGAGAGATCCAGAATGCTCATCCCCACGAACAGCGGGTGATTGAGCTCTAGGGGGCTCTTGTGGACCTGGATAGCTGCCAAGTCGTCATCGAAGATATTAGCCTGAGCAAATGCTGGGCTGGCGATGAGGCGCCTGAGTTTGTCCTCCTCGTTTGATCGCACCAGCTTCACATCAATCCGCCTCCTCAGGTTCTCCATGGTCTTCCCAAAGACCGAATTGTACATCAACTTGTAGAGGTCCTTCTCAAAGCCGCTGGCAGCCTCCTTCTAGAGCTCAGTATTCATCTGGATGTATGGCTCCATCCAAGGACTCTGGTCGAACCGAAGGGCACGATGGACCTTAGTCAGATGCATGCCCAGAGACATGTATAGCTGCAGATTCCGATAGTGAAGCACATAGCAGTCCTTGTTACAGAGGTTTGGGACCAGCTTCTCAACCTCTGTTGGCGCCACCTCAACGCCAAGGAGGTTGTGCTGATACTCCGACATCCACTCCTTCTGAACCACCATGCACTCCGGTGCCAGCGGATATGAATTGTGACGTGTCTAGGTCCTCTGGGTACTCCAGGTCCACCTCAAGTATGTAGCCCTCGGGGCTGTCAGCTGGTTGCTCTGCGATAGTTTTTGCCAGCTGCTGGCCGTCATCCACCCACCGAAATCCGCCGGTGGGGAGATATTGACTCATAGACCAACCGTAGAGATTGTTCGCATCGAGGTATAAGATGTGGTTACTTGGCTGCCCTGGGTCGTACCCCTCAACCAGGGGATTGTTTGCTCTGGCGTGGCGCTTTGTGGCCATTGAGATGCCTCCACGCAAGCCCTTCTTGATGAATAGATGCTGGTCGTAGTCTGTAAGCAGCTCTAGCTCAAAGCCTGTCTTCTTGAGCAGGGCATCCCAGGAGAGGCCCGGGCTGGTGTAATAATGAGCAGGGTCCAGGCCGTACTGCTTTTGGCAGGTCCGCCGAAAGGTCTCGAATACGTCAGCGAGCAGCAGGACGTCGGTGCGGCAGTACACGTCGCTGTAGTCCCCCAGGGTCTTGCACCCAAAGGTCTCCCAAACCTTTTGCGCATGGGTGTAGTCCTCGTCACTGATATGCCCATCAGAGAGCTTGCTGTAGAAGACCTCCTTCAGGGGGAGTTTGGGCTCGGTGAATCGATCCCAGGTGTCCCTGTACTCGTAAGGGTACACACCCTTCCTGATTAGGAGCTCCCGTCTTTCTCTGTCGGGCTCGTGTTGGGCTGTTATCCAGAAAGCCTCTGGTGGGTTCGCCGCAACCAGCTTGTCAAGAGAGGCTAGCAGGAATTGGGCGCTGTCAATGAAGCGCAGTTGCCCGAGGGAGAAGGAGATAGACTTCTCCGTGTTGTTGGTGATACAGCTTATCCCACCCTCCACCTTCGAGATGGCCTGCATCAGCAGGTGGGAGTCATAGCCCGGCAGATTGTGGAAGATAACCGGGATCTGGGTGGTTTTGGGATTTAGCCGCAGCTTGAGGTTGCAGGCGTTATGGGCTGCCCCTCGATATTTTCCTGTAATGTGGCAGCCTTGAGGGGTTTGTCACATAAGTGGCACGTCTCAGTGGTGCGGAAGGCATGCCAGTCCTCTCGCATCATCCTTATGGCCTTAGGATCAGCTAGCATGCCCTTGATTTTGCGCTCTTCTTCCTGCAGTGCTTCTAAGAAGTGCTCTGCTGCATTGAGGCCTTGATATTCGACTGGCGGCTCTGTCTGGCCATCACCCCGCACCACGATGTAGCTGTAACTACAAGCCTCGTGGTGTTGTGTCCTCTGAGTGTTGCTCTTTGTGGGGTCGAGCTCAGGTCCCTCGACTTTGGTGGTGAGAGCCTCAAAGTCGGCGTAGATGATGTAAGGGGCTGGCAGCTGCTTGTGGTGGTTCTGAAAGGCCTGCGCGTTTTTACCTTCTTCCGGCATCTCCACCCGTACAGCTGTCTGGCCGATACCACGACACTCCAGCTTATGGGCTTGTAGCAGATCCTCCCTTGTGTAGCCATGAAGACAGCGCTCACAGAAGTGCTTGCGCTCCTTATGCTTGCTCTGGTCACGGAGTAGGCGGTTGCGGTCCTTGATCCTGGCGTAGTGGAATTTACCAGCCTTTTCAATCAGCAGCAGGTTGATCCTTGGCATGTCTTCGGGCTGTTTGCTGATGTGGTGAACAATCATCCCACCCAAAGACGTTGATGGCCAGGTCGTTTTGCTGCGCAACTCTTGGAATCTGAGAGATTGGTGTGGGAGCATCGATCCCTGTGAAATCTAGACCATCCTGCTGTGGATATTTGCTAGGCCTATAGGCGTGCTGCCCATGGGCAACAGGAAACAGAGCCGATCGGAGAGCCCACTGAAGGCAGTGGTTATCCTTATTCTTCACATTGACAACTGCTTTCTTAAGTCGCACCGCCGCTGGTAGTGGAATGTAGGAGCCGCCTCTTAGTGGCTGATATCTGGCAATGTCCAGCCAAAAGGCTTCCACTCGATCTACAACCCAGCCTGACCTCTCTGAATCCACTTCTCCAGCGTTTCTTGGATTGTGGGGAAAGCTTGATTGAGGGCCCCCTTGATTTCACTGTTATGCAGAATAGCCTCCTGCTTGTGGCACAGCACAGGGTCTGTGTACTCCTCACTACCGTCTGGGTTGTCCTTCGGAAGCTGGACCTTGAGAGCCAGCTGAAATTTAATTCCATTCAGAGCCTTGATCTCTTCCTAAAGCTTGGCCCGAATCTGTGGTCGCACCCCCTCTAAGAAAGCCCTGGGGTCTGCGCCATGGGGGTGCCCTTGAGGCACATCCATCTGCCATCCTCGCAGGAAGCTGTCAATAACCCAGCGAGCTGGCGGAACACCAGCTGGCACGGGGCAGGGATAGGCCTTCGCCGACCTGGGGCCGGGATGTGCCGCTCGTCGGGCATTTGTGAAAGGATCCCCTCAATGTAGGCGTCCTCCCCAGCCGGGCTGGGGTGGGCCGCTGGTGCGCGGCAAGTGTGGGTGGCTCCCGCCGATGGTGTGGGGCTGGTGTGGGTGGCTCACACTGCTGGCACGGGGCCGGTGTGGGTGGCTCATGCCACTGGTGTGGGACCGGTGTAGGTGGGATCTCTGCAAGAGCGCTCAGGCCTTCCGCATAGGTTTGTGGCGTAATAGCCCCCGATCGAAGCAGTCTAGTGAGATACTTCACTGCGTCATCCATGCTATCGTGGTGTAGGTATATCCCTTGGATCGCTTTCTCTAAATGGAAGATGATGTGGGTATATCCTTTGGCTCGCTATCTCTAAATGGAAGATGGTGTGGGTATATCCTTTGGACAGCTATCTCTAAATAGAAATTTCGATGGCGGTGAGGCGCACAAATTCCTTTTGTGCCAGTCTTGCTGCACGACACCGCTCAATCCTATACCCTCACTGACAACAGAGCTGTTGCTTGGTAATAACCCCTACCCCGCAGGGCTGAGTGAGTGAGCCTTTACGGAGTCTCACCAGATGAACTTTACAAAAGTCCGTAAGACAGCTTTTACCACAGAGCTCCGTTGAGCTCAAGGTCAGCCATTTGCATATGTTGTGTCCCTTAGGCATGTTGCTTGTAGTGGTATATCCTCATTTAATAGCTGGGTCAGCGAGAGTTGGGGGCCCGCCAGGGGGACGGGGCGGGTCCCAACCCTTGCCTTGGGCGCCCGGCCATCGGTCTCCACTGGAAATAGGGACGTGTGCGTGCCTCCAAAAATGGTAGCCGAAACATCGGTAGCCCTGACAAAAAATGCGCTATAGTAGAGCCCCCGGGCCGGCGAGGGTGGGGCCGTCCCCAGGGGCTCTCACTATGCTCACTTAAGGGCCGCAGGGGCTCGGGCCTCAGGAAGCGCGGCCCAAGGAAGTCGTCTAGACGTACATACAGAATTGTTTGTCTACATGGGAGCGTCTCAACGTAGCTGCCAATTGTTTGTGTACGTGGGAGCCCTTTTGGGGCCCAATCTGGGGGTGGCCCAGAATCCCCGACCCGAAAAATGGACGAGAGTCTCTCCGTTTTTGCCAATTTTTTATCTGCCCCTTTGGGCCCAGAGGGAAGTGGCCCAGGTCCCCATTCCCTATACTACTCACCTTTTGATCCAAGGACCATTCTGTGTTGAGGGGCTTGTCAAATCTAGACAGCCTGTCTGCCAGAATATTGAATTTCCCTGGTATGTCGAACTCCGAGTGTTATACTGTGTTCCAGGCACCAATAGAAGAGCCCATACATAGGTTCGAAGAATGGATTCCTCCTTGTTTGTTGATATATGAGACTACTGTTGTATTGTCGGTCAATATCATGATACAAGAGTGTTGGATGTAGTGTATGGCCTTTTTTAAAAGAAATGGCTACTATTTCTAGACTATTGATGTGGAGTCAAGATTGGTCTTCTGTCCAGCAACCATGAAAGGATAGTCTCATTGGTTCGAGATGAGCACCCCATCCATAATGACTGACATCCGTAAAAAGGAAGGACGTAGGATTTGGAGACTGAATGTATGTCCCTTGAATGAAGCAGTTGGGATTTATCCACCACTTCAAATGAAAACGGATCAATTTCGTAATCCGAATTGGGTGACCCAGAGGAAGTATGTGAGGTCTCCACACTGACAGAAGGCACGTCTGAAGCAGGTGTAAATGAAGTCGACCTAGAACCACAAAGTCTGCTGTGGCACTGAGTTCCCCCAAAAGAGAAAGGAAAGTTCTAGATGAGACTTGAATCTGAGTAAGGAATTGTTTGATTGTCAAGAGTAGAGATTCCATATGGTCTGGTGGTTCTCTGACAATATTGTGACTGAATATATTGATTTAACCTGGAGAGATCTATCACAGGATGCAACTTTCCGTTCTTTTTTGGCAGGAATAAAAGCAGGGAGTTCCCAGGTTGGTTACCCTTTCCACTGCCCATTTTTGGAGGGTTTTTTTTATTTCTTCTCCTAATAAGGTAGAGGAAGATTGACTCATAATTATAGGGACTGTTGATAGTGGGAGAGGAATGCCGAATGGAATCCTGAAACCTTTTTGGGCAATAGAAAGGACCTATTTATTTTGAGTTATTTCTCCCCAATGTTGCACAAAGTGGGCCAATCTTCATCCCACTGGAATCTCTTGCAGTGGTAATGTAGGCAGTGGAAAGGGATGGCTTTTTGAACTTTGTGGAAGAAAAGGCAGGTTTAGAGGAAGGGAACTGTCGTGTGTTTGATTTCTAGAATTATATGGTTGATTATGTTTGGGCCTTAAGGATTTTGCTGGTTGTTAAGGCTTTCCTAAAGGATCCCGTAGAAGCATAGGATGGCTTCGTAGGCTGCATAAGAGGATTGTTGGCAGAAGAGACTAAGAATCTATGTCTCGAAATTAGACTTAGCTACTTCCTTTATTTTATCATCAAACAGCACTTGAGAATTAATCAGGGTGTTTCTCAATGTTTGCTTAGAGCGATCCAGAAGAAATTTTCAGGAGGCTATAGCTGAATGGCCTCGAGCCTGAAGTAATTCTATAGCTAAGATTGTAAACAGAGCGTTAGTGTGTCTGACAGACTTAGCAACTGCTTTCAGGAGTCTGGACAGGGCACTGACCGACACAGACTCTTGGTGAAGAAATTGATAAGCAGCCGAAGAAAACAGATCTGCATAAGAATTAACTTCCACTAAACTACGCGCTCTTTTTTCCCACATTTCCATGTTCTTAATAGGAATAAATTATTTCCCCTTAGTAGAAATGTCCAGTTGTAATGCGCCAGAATCTAGAGAGGGGATAGTCTAAGTAGGGAAGTATTGTGGATGGCTCCTATAATATTTAAGTGGAGCCAATAATTTGACAATGTTCTGTGAACATGTCCAATCTTGACCAGGTTTATCTGAATCTAATTTGTGCTGAATGAATTTGATGGTATTTTCAATGAGTTTAGACAGACGAAGGAGTTGTAATTCAGTATTACAAGACTCCATCAAAAGTTTAATACCAGATAAAGGTTTGGAAGGAGATGGATCCTTAGACGTTTTAGGACACATCTAAGACCACATTTATTGCTTTATCAAATGACTAAGAATCTGGTTCGGATTCTGAGTCCGATTCTTTGGGTAACTGAGGAACAGAATTATCTGTAGGTGGTAAATTCTGTGTTTCATATGAAACCTCTTCAGGCTGTGAGGTTGGTTCTACGACAGGGGCCTGAGGAGATGTATGTTTTGACCTCTTTATTGGCCATAGTCTCTGATAGATTCACCTGAGGAAAAGGAGGAAGAGCAATGCCTCCTCTTCCTATGAGACTTTTTTTCTTTTTGATTTCCTGCTTCTTCATTGAGAAGAGAATGAAGATGAAGAAGAGGAGGAAGACAATGCGGATCTATATCTTCTCCTCTTTTTGCGTTTAGAAGTAGAAAGATCTCTTCTACTGGAGAGTTTCTTAGAAACATAGCTATGAGAATCCTAAGTGTTACTTGGTGGTTCAATAATAATACTTGAGTCAGATAGAGTATTAAAGTCAGGCTCTAATTTCAAGACTACTGTTTGATAATGCATTTGAGCCTAACTTTATCAAACCAATGTCAAGAAAGATAGCTGTCTATCTTTGAGAGGCTAATTATTTTATAAGGAAATATCTTCTTGGATGAGTTTCCTATAGATAACCAACATCTCTCAAAATTTTAATATAAATCCTAGAAATGTAATGAGTATCTTAATTATCTTAAATATGAAACAATTAGGATCTGGTTAATTGGACAGATCTGACTATTGCCAAAAACCAGTTCAAGATTCTTAATTAACCGTAAGATTTTATAAATTATTCCCTTTTGCATTTCGAGCTAATCTAATTCTTGCCGAATACCCAATTTATCAATCAATGATAGGGAACATGATTGGTAATTTTATATATTGCCAGGCTGACTGTGCAAACGTATCTTAGTCACGACAATAGATACTAGAAAAAGATTGTCTACTTCTCCGCATGAAGAAATTTATCAGAGGAGATTTAGGAAACGTTTCGTATCCTTGGCAAAAGTTAATATAAGGAAAGACTGCTAACATCATCACATAGAATTTCTAATAAAAGGGAAGTCTGATAATATAACATACTGTATAACAGCCTCCTAATTTTAAAAAGAAAATCTTACAATATCGATTAAAGATCTAATTAACTTAGAAAGAACTGGCTAGAATCGATTCCATTACCATATCTAAGAACTACGGTAAATGTCCTAAAATTTCGAACAAAATTAAATAATTTCAGTTCTTGCTGTTCGAAATTTTAGAAATTATGATTTGCTAAAAAATTTACTGTTCGAAATTTTAGGACAGACTTCACTTACAACCAAAATTGACCTGGCTATCGGATGCTTTCGGACACCCGAAACGACAAAAAAGGACCTACACCTATGTTTGTTCTTGTTTGAGCCACTACAGACACACACAAGTCCCTTTCCTCAAAGGTGAAGTTTACCGAGCTTAAATGTGAAAAGCGCAGACTGATTAGAATTTCCACCGTTTTGAAGCAATATTCACACTGCTTGCTGACATCTGAGGCTGACAATGCATTCTGTTGGCGATATGCGTAAACCCAGATCAGACTGCCCCGATACATAGACTGCGCATGTTGATCCTGTCTATGCTGGTCTCAAATGTCATAAGGTCGTTTCTTTTGGAAAGGCCTCATACATAAATGAACAGTGCGGACAACCAGATCTGAATGCAGCCTGATCAAGATCAAAGATTTTAGCTCTACACCAAACTGAACTAGGTATGCCAAACCTGTGAACTGCCATTATCGTTTTTAGCAATATTTCTTTCGTTAAAAAAAAAAAGCTGTATTATTGTCGTTTAGAATTCGGTAACGAAACTTATTGCAAGAATTATCTGTCATCAATATTAATCCTTTCAGGCGAAAATGTCCCTTTGTGTATATGTGTAAGTCAGATCAGAATGCGGGACACAGTCTAGTGCAGGATGATGTCCACTCAATTCGCTGAATAGGTCATTGGTATAAAACACTGTAATACATGGGTTGCAGTCTCCAGCAAGTGCACAGACTGATCACATTTGTAACAAATGATAAGGTTCATTTTGGCTTGTTGGGACCTAACATCTCTGTTGGGACCATTACCTGTTCAAATAGGATGCACTGAGCATATCATGACAATCACGCGATCAGACGGGAAATATTTTGCTGGAGGCTAACGTTAATCCCCACGACGAAAACGTTTTCGGCGTGCTTAATGAAACCTTTGGCACGCTAAACTTAAATATTAGCAGCAGTTATTATTGAAGGACACAGTGTACGACTCAGATCAGAATGCGGGGATGCACATGCTAATTTACAATTTCGCGTGTAGCGCTTTCTTACTATCGCGTGCGCGTCACGCTTTGCAGAAATGATCAGATCAACTTTGGAATTCTGGTTTAGTGGTCACACGACTTACCGAAATACCGGAATACTACCGGAATACCCGTGAAAAATACAGGAATTCCTGTGAAGACACCAATACTGGCTTTAATTAAGAAACGAATATACTCGGAGGACGATCTTGAAAAGCCCCCAAATTAGTTCCATTCCCTTGTTCTCTGCGGCGTCTGATCTGGATCTACGCTGTTTGCATTTAGGGTTTTTTTAAATTTTTTAATATGTGCCTTCTGACTGAGAAAAGGCTCTATAAAATAAGTTTGTTTTTCTCCCGAAGAGGTTTCCCGCCACGATTTCATGTGACGTATCGCTACGAGCACGTGGTTTCTTAATGCGGGGCAAGAGAAATGTTCTCAGGAAATGTTGCTTTGTGACTGTTCAGTTTCTGGGTATTTTAATAATTATGATGTTCTCAATATATACATAATGTAAAAGAATTACAGTACTTATATTTATTTACATCCTGGTAAATGCGAAGTAAGGTCCTCATGCACTCTTTAGGTTTTACTGTTTAAAGGGAGCTAATTGCATACGCCTTGATGATTTCTGAAGGGATTCGATTTGATCGAATTTCCGTACTTACTCTACGTATCTGGACAGACAGGCCTGAGCAAACAGTGTAGACCCAGATCAGACGCCGCAGAACGCATTTAAAACCTTCACTGAAACGGTGATGTATTTAACCAAAGATTTGGAATCTCTCCAAGAACTGGAGTTTACATGCCTGTTTGTTACCACAAAAAACGGCAAAATCTGACTGCCCTTGCATCGGATCGGAGTCTTCACTGGTCGCACGTCTTATTGTCCGAATTTCCATGTTCCCTGTACCCCTAACTAGTTTCATTCCCTCTTTCTCTGCGGCATCTGATCTAAGTCTACAGTTTGCATAGGCCTATCTGTATCAATACTTAGGTTCTATTTTAATACCTACCAATTTCATATGCATTTCTGACGAAAACATACTCTATAATTTAACGAACATAAAGTGTGTGTTTTCCCTCTTAGCAGTTTCCGCCACGATTTCACATGACGTTACCGTCACGAGCACGCACGCGGTTTCTACATGCGGAACAAGGGAATGTGACTGCATTTTCTGTATTTTCACATATATTAAAAATATTCATCATGTCTGACACAAGGTAACAACAGTTCTAGATCGCCTGCGCATAATCTAACCCTTATCACGCGGACATGACTGTCACGTGGAAATAGCTAACATTGTGATGGGAGTCTTTTTTTTTTTTTTTTTTTTCTTGTGAATTTTCAGTCAGTATCTCCTGGGTTTGTATAAAATTAAAATATGGTTCCCGTGCCATTTATGTTCATAAAATTCGTTGTGACACTGCTGTGTGCATTTACGTTTTGCGGTGGCTTTCAACACCGCTACTTTAATTTCCGGTTCCGTAACGGAAAAAAAAAGTTACCGAAATTAGAATGTGCCGATAAAAAAATACTTGCAGCAAGCTGTGTTCGAAATTTTAGAAATCCTCTTTTTGCAAAACTGCTACTGTTCGAGATTTTAGGACATTTCCAGAAATTATTTTGGGCAAAAATATTAGGTGTTCGAAATTTTAGGGTGTTCGAAATTTTAGGATATTTACCGTACATATCATGGATCTAATTCCTAGATTCTTTGTCAAAATCTGAAGGTATGTCAATATTTTGACTATGACGGAAAGAGAAGTCTTTACTGAATCAACCTTCTTTTAATACATAACTACGAAATTAGTAAATTTTGACTCCGCTAATGCTTCAAACTTTCCCAATGAGACAAGAATTGGGGAGTTTATTATACAAACTTCTACTAACCATAGAAGAGTTTATAAAGTATACATGTCGAGTTGAAATAATACTAATTTTAATATCTCTGATAACCAAAGGCGTAGAGGTTCAGACACATAAATTAACTATTCAGCACTTATAGCAACCAACCAACGAGTTGTTGCTGTGAAGCGGCAACAACGAGAGTTGGTTGCTTTATGGTATTATTCTGTTCTGTTCAAAAATTGCTATACTAAGGCTGATGTTTTTGTGTAACCGGAAATTGTGAATGTGAACCGTTATATACATCACTTCCGTTTTCAGCGTTTGTTTACAATCACCCGGTGACAGCAACTGTTAAACCTAACAGACATCACGTTTCCATGCTAAAAACAAATAAAAATCAGGCATAGGTGAGATAATAAGGTACGAATAAAACACACAATAGTTTTGTCAGTATTTTCTGTGGTATTCCAGAAGAACATATACCTTGCGTGCAACGTGACATCCGGTTGAAACGAAACCACTGATATCTGAGCATTATCTCATATCTAGAGTGAAAATAATAGACTTTCCAAACAATTCTTAACGGCAGGTATAAATTGAGTGATGTTGGGTCACAATAATGATTAATCTTGTTTCTCCCGGAGCTCCTAGTGATTAGTGCAAAGATAAAAGTAAGAATATAAACCCATGGGTCCGTTGAAACACCCCAAACCACCCCAAAACATCCCAAATCACCCCAAACCACTCACAAACCACCCCAAACCTTCCTTATAGGGATGGAAAGGGTAGTATAAAGTAAGATGGAAAATCATCTTCATTAATACATAAAACCATGTTTAAACCTATTAAAGTGCATCAAAAACACACCAAACTACATCACAAATGCAAAAGATTAATGTAACAATCAATCTTTCTTTAATGTAAACCTTCAAAATAAATTGATTATAATTATTCTTTGCAGAGAGAAAGACAAAAAGAGTGAAAAGGCAAATTATTTTTTTTTATTTTATTTTATTGTTTTAAAGTAGATAGATAATTAATGCAAAATAGACAGTGTGCGCTGACATCATCTGTTGAGGTCTTACAAATATTCATCATCTTTTTATTTTCATGGTTTTCCATATGTCTGCTTCAATGTTGTATTCCCAGTTATAAAAAAGTTTTTAGGGCTCTTTTGTTCTTAACAAAAGTATTATCTATTATAATATTGAGATTAATTTCTATTGCTCTGCTGTGGTGCCAGTTTCGGTGTTCCATTTTGACAGGAACCTCGATTTTATTCAGAATTGGGGTTATTTTGACGTTGATATCAAATATTCAGTGAAATCTTAAAGTCAATTTTGGAGGAAAAGGGAACCAAAGTAATCTTAGAAACTTTATTAGTCTATAATAGCAGTCAGCGGATTCGGAAATTTGTCATTGGTAAGTGGTGATAAGTAAGTAAGATAGTGGGCAGTGACATGTCTCATACTATACGTTACCCTATTCGACTATCATATTGTACCATCCCACATCTACCCTACCTTACCCTATCGTACCCTAACCCGATCTACCCCGCCCCCCACCACCACCCCCATTCTAAGGGTGGTTTGGGGTGATTTGAGGGTGTTTTGGGGTGTTTCACGAACAGACCGTAAACCCACTGACATTTTTGTTTACAAAACAGCAAATGAAAATTAAAAGTAAACGCACAATCTAACATGGTATTAGAGAACTTCACATCACTGTTTCAGTGATTGATTGATTAATTGGCAAACATGATGCAGAGCATAAAAAGTACATTATGTTGTACTCAATGTGAAAGGGTTGAGATTGATGGTTTGTTGATAGCTGACAATTATAAATATACCTGAATAAGCAACAAAGTATTTTGTTTGTGTTGAGGTTTTACGGCCCAGTCAACCCAATGGGGGTCATGTCGAGCGCGGTCAGTTTACCTAACCACACATTTACTGGGCAGGCTTAGTCCTCTAAGCGGTTAACCAGTATTGTGCACATGCTTTCGCCAGAAAAAGCAACAAAGTATACAAGGACCTGTCCGCTACTGGTGTATTAGTCAGTAACCCAGGCTATAGTGGTTTGTCACATGGAGAGTATACCGGAATATTGGTCAGCGACAGAATAAACCCAGACCTAGGGCATGTTCTCATAATTCCGTTCACCTTCTGCTTAGAATAATATGACAACAAATCTTTCTTAAATTCATGCCACATTAAAATTAATAACTAATATTACCGCTGATTTTGAAGAAAAGCAGTTTTCGCTTACAATGTTATGCATAAAAATCAAAATTTGTCACAAAATGCTAAATATTTAGGGGGTACCCTCAAAAAATCACTAACCAATGACAAGCACGTGAATGAATACAAATAGTATCAACAATTTAGAACAGTTATAGTCTAAATTAAATGCTCATTATATAAAATATGCATAGAATGAATCAGGTTACCTTTGATAAATAAATAAATTTGAGTGAATGGAGTTATGAGATCATGCCCTAAACACTCCCCTTCATATTCTGAAGAGTGTAGCATTTAAAGATGTGATATTTATTTCCTTTAATCTTGGAATTCTTACAGTTATTTAGTCAAATGTATACAATATATGCACATAAAACCGTTCTTGCAATAAAAAATGATAGCGGGATTGCTCAACCTTAGGTGAACAGAGTTATGGGTTTCCAGGCTATAAGCTACACTGTACACCATTGTGTCGGTCAGTTACCCAGGGTATAGCGGCCTGTCACCTAATGTGTATACCAGAATATCAGTGGAGACAAAGTATACAAAGACATTTCAGCTACCCTGTACCCCAAAGCATCAGTCTGTTTAGGATATACCAGCCGCTCACCTGGACCAGAATATTGGTCAGCAACAAAGTATAATAAGATCTGTAAGCTGACAAAGTATAATAAGATCTGTAAGTTACACTGTACCCGGGTATAGCTGTCTGGAGTACATACCCGAAAATGGGTCAGCAACAAAGTATATGAATACCTGTCAGCTACACTGTTACACAGTATATTAGTCTGTAACCTGGATAGTGGCTGGTCATCTGGAATGTTTACTGGAATATCGGTCAGCGACAATGTACAATGTATATGCAGACCTGTAAGCTACACTGCTCCCCGGTATATCAGTCAGTAACCCGGTGTATAAGGGCCTGTCACCTAAAGCGTAAACCAGTGACAATTGGTCAGCAACAAAGTATACCAAGACTTATTAGATAAACTGTACCCCGAAGTATAAGTCTGTAATCTTGGGTATAGCAGCTTGTCATTTGGAGTGTATACCAGAATATCAGTCAGAGTATACTTAGACCTGTAAGCTACACTGTTTCCCTGGGTATCAGCCAGTAACTCAGGGTTTAGCCCCTTACACTTGGAGAGTATTGCAGAATATCAGTCAGCGACAAAGTACATGAAGACCTGTCAGCAACACTGTACCCCTGTGTCAGTCAGTAGCGCAGGGTATAGCAGCCCGTCACCTGGATTTTATACCGGAATATCTGTCAGCCACAAACTGTACGAAGACATTGTCAGCTACACTGTTACCCAGTATATCAGTCAGTAACCCAGGGTATATATAGAGGCCTGTCACTTGAAGTGTACACCTGAATATCAGTCAGCGACAAAGACCTGCCAGCTACACTGTATCCCGAAGTAACAGTCAGTAACCTGGGGTATACACTTAGAGTGTATAGATCTACTGGAATATCGGTCAGCGACAAAGTATACGAAGACCTGTCAGGTACACTGTTCCCTAGTGTATCAGTCAGTAACCTGGGATATAACGGCCTGTCACCAGGAATGTTTCTGGAATATCAGTCAGCGACAAAGTACATGTATATGAAAACCTGTCAGATATTGTGTACCCCGGAGTATCATTCAGTGTATCAGTCAATGATGCAGGGTATGGAAGGTCTGGAGTTTATGCTAGAGTATCAACATATTTATAAGTATGGCCTGAAACATTATTTGTATAAAGTCATGTTAAGTGATGATTGTTTAAAAAAAAAAAAATCTGTGTGTTAGTTAAAAGTACTTGGATTGAATAAGATCAAGGTCTACTCAGACAATGTTGAATCTGACAGCTGGAATGCCCCCACCACCCTCCCCCCTGCGGGCCCCCGTAGCCTAGTAGATAAGAGAACCGAATCTTAATCCATTAGGTTTTCACCGCTGCAGTTCGAGCCTCCCTTGGGTCATATGTGTGAAAGCCAAGTTCTGATTATGGATGGTCTGGTGTTTTTTCCTGCAGGTTTTCTGGTTTTCGCCCACCTTTGATGAACGATCAGCTCGATTTAAGTGAAATAGTTAAAAGTACTTGGATTGAATAAGATCAAGGTCTACTGAGACAATGTTGAATCTGACAGCTGGAATGCCCCCACCACCCTCCCCCCTGCGGGCCCCCGTAGCCTATTGGATAAGAGAACCGAATCTTAATCCATTAGGTTTTTCACCGCTGCAGTTCGAGCCTCCCTTGGGTCATATGTGTGAAAGCCAAGTTCTGATTATGGATGGTCAGGTGTTTTTTTCTGCAGGTTTTCTGGTTTTCACCCACCTTTGATGAACGATCAGCTCGATTTAAGTGAAATATTCTTGAAAGGGTCGTAAAACCCAAATCCCCCTAAAATTATGATGTATGGATGGCCAATTATATCATTAATTTGTGGAATCTTTATCAAATGTTTTGGATTTGAAAGGCAATTCCCTACTATTCATTCAACTGGATGTCATGTTCCCCAAGGTATTATGGTCTTCTGGAATATCATGAATGAGGCCCTCCCAGCAGTTCCAAGATCAATTTGTTAATGTGATTCATTTTTTAGACTAAAGAAAACAAGAAAAGATATTAGCTATATCTGATTATATTTGACATTAACTAGTAGTTTTCTTAGTACAGTGATGAAATCCTTGTCCCAGGAAAGGTAAACTTAAATTTCTTGTACATAACATGTTTAAAGGTAAATTGGACGTTTGACATGGTATCACATTTCCACAGCCCTGGGTTAACCTAGCCATTCATTCCTGGTGAATGACTGTCAGTAGAGGTGTCACCAGTGAAAATTCTGATTATGATGTCACACTATCCTCAGCACCTTCAGAGGAGCAAATAATAGAATCTGGAAGAGCGCTCCAATTGTCTCAGGAAAGAATAGCCCTTGTAAATATCAGTTCTTGGGAACAAGGGAAAATGCCAATATTTCAAGGGTACAGGTATCTTGTATCTTGAGGCACTTCTAATGAGTATTAACAAACAAATTTTCTTCCATAAATGTCAATTTTCGGGCAAGTATATAGAGATGGTACAGGGGTCATCTTAGAGCTTTCAAAGAGGGAGAAGTTTTGAGACAAATTTCAGGATTTCAGAGAGAAGTTTTGGTCTAAATTTTGGATTTCCCTATGTATTCTGTATATTTTCACTTCTCCCTCAGCTCAAGATAGGGAGGTCAGCCAGCTTAGGGAGACTTTTTCTCCCAAACTGCCCTCTAGGAAGACCCCTGATGGTACCCCCAGACTAAGTTCCCTGTTTCCACATATTGCCTTTGTTCCCATTTTCCCTTCATTTGGAGACTTTGATTCTACCTCACTGCAGCTGATGTTAGTACCATGTGTTGGCTGTAGAAGGTCTTCCCATACTTCATCAGTGTGATCAATGGGCCCATATTATGGAGTTCTGCTCCTGTATATGCTAGACTAAGAGGGCTTAAGCAGTGTTGCTAACTTCATTACTGCTTATGAAGAGTCCCAGTAAAACTGAGGCTCCCATTTTCTATCTGTATTATGTTCTTTGTTTCCAAAGGCAATCTTTTAGACTTTATTTTGTTCCCCCAAATCCCTGGGAGCGCCTCACATACCAGAATATGTCACAATGTGTGCAGCACATACCAGAATATGTGCATAGCACATTGCAAAATATGTGTACAGCTCAGGCTGACACAATTAATTGGATAATTGATTAATTAATTGATAAATTCACAAAAATGATTATTGTTACAGTTTGCTAATAATCGATCATTTGATTTCTGTGTCTGTTACTTTACCGTATTTACCCTTAGTATTCATACACCTCAACTCCTTACCATACTTAACTAAAATTTGAACAAGTACAATTTACTACCCAATGTTGTGTCTGAAAATAGCTGAATGAGTGGCAAACAGTGTATATCCTGATGAGACACCACATTTTCATCTGGGTCTTCACTGTTTGCTCAGGCCTGTCAGGCCAAGGTAAAGTACAGTAAAGTATAACATATGGTAAGAGTCATGCTGAGACGACTGGTAAAATTATGACCAAATCTTCAGTGATTACTAATCGATTATCGATCACAATGGCAGGGCTGATTATCATGTTAATCATCTTTTCAGCTCTGATTAGCCAGCCCTATGCATAGCACATTTATAACAAAACATGTGCAAAGCATACCAGAATATGTGCACAGCACATACTAGAATATATTGCTCAACACATACCAAAGTATGTGCATAGTACATATCATATGCAAATAGTACCATATGTGAAAGGTCAGTATAGGTCTGCCGGCATTAGCATTGAAGTACAGTTGACTCTCGTTATCTTGACCTTGCTTATCTCGAATAACCGCTTATCTCAAAGTGAAAATCTTGTCCCTGGTTAACATGAAAATCTTACAACAGGTAAAAAAATATTGTGGAAAAGAGGTGAAATTGCTCCTCAGGAGCAATTTCTCCTCTTTTCCACAATATTTTCAATACATCTCTAAACTCAAGAGTCCAGTTACATATAAATTTGCTAAATGTGGTTGTTGGAATTATTTTTTCCTCACTTCTGCAAATCTGATATGTCGAGCTATGGATATCTCGAAGTATTTCAAAGAGTCCCTTGGAATTCGAGATAACGAGAGTCAACTGTACATATAATTAACACGAGAGTCAACTGTACATATAATTAACAACACAGTTTAAGTATCTTAATATGTTAAGCAAAAACTAGCTTCAAGCCACCATATATACATGTATGTTAAAAGGATGCAACTGACATAAGGTGACATTTAATTTATGTGTGGTGATATTTTTCAGGAATTCTATTCGGCCTACAGTGAGCCACTGAAGACCTTCAAGACACTGGAACTGAAAGGGGATATGCCAGAAGAGACAATCACATCGATCATTGATGACATACTCAGTTATGTTCAGGAATGGTAATATGGAAATCCCTCAGTTTTCACTTTATGATTTTATCAAATGTACCATGCATCCCTTTTTATACACCGCCACACGATAGTGGCGGGGTATTATGGTTTCACGTTGGACATCAGTGTGTCTGTCTGTGCGCACCCACAAATGGGTAGTTAGATGGCTAAGAATTATGGACAATTGCAATGTATTTCAATGGGATTTATTCTGTCAGCCACATAAAATCAGTCTTTTATGTGGCTTTTTTCCTGTTAGGTGGCTATTTTTTAGCCACATAAGTATGCTAAAATAGTGATAGTAGCCACATAACTATCCATTTGTTAGAACATCCGTTTGTCACTTGTAGGTCCGTCCGTCCATATTTAGTTTCCAGATGATTACTTGAGTAAACATCAGTGGATTTTCACAAAACTTGGTATGTGCATTGATATTGTAGAGATCTGGTTTGGGATTGCTAATGCACAAATTTCGTCAAATTTTGACAGAGTTATCTGCCCGAGACATGCCATATTTTCGTTTCCTGACAATAACGTGTAAATGTCAAGGGATTTAACAAACTTAGTACATGTATTGATATTAAGGAGATCTGGTTTTGAATTGCTAATGGCCAAATTTTGTCAGTGTTTGACAGAGTTATCTGCCCGCGGCACGATTATGGTGGGGTATTATAGTTTAACATTATGCATATAATAGTGAAAAACCTGAAGCTTTGCTTTTTAGCTCACCTGAGCACAAAGTGCTCATGGTGAGCTATTGTTGTCAGTCAATGTCCGTCGTTCATCGTGCGGCGTCAACAATTGCTTTAAAAGCCTACTCCTCCTACATCCCTGGGCCAATTGACTCGATACTTGGCAGGAAGCATCGGGTGACTTGTAGATCTAATAGCTAAAATCATTCCGATCAGAAATCCAAGATGGCCACCATGGCTGCCATCTTGAAAATCTATTTTTCGCTTCTTCTCTTGAACCGAAAGGCCAATTGACTCCAAACTTGCTATGAAGCATCTGGGTGACTTGTTTAAGCAAACATCATGAATCTTGCTCAAAATGTTTGTCTTGATGATTTCTAGGTCAAGTTCGAAACTGGGTCACCTGGGGCCAAAAACTAGGTCACCTGGCCAAATCAGCGGAAAACCTTGTTATCACTCTAGCGGTCACATTTTTCAAGCAGTCATCATGAATCTTGCTCACCCCTTCTTTGAAAGGTCTCACTGTATATGAACAACAGACTAATAAGAAAAACATATCTCTTTTAATTGCAGGTTTTCCATCTTCAAAGTGGAGCCCCCGTGGTGTTTTTTCTGCTTTCCATTACCAGCTGTTAGTCAGTGACAAAACAAGCCTCTAGATATGGAAAATTGGATTTGTGCACTCTGCACCAACATCTAAAAGATATTTTACATGCGGAACAGCAGTATAATTATTACTGTATTGATAAAATGAACAGAATTAGAAATAATGAGCAGAACTGTCTTTGTGCATGTTAATGAACTTGGCTACTACTGGACCGGAGCTGATGAGTTCAATCCAAATACAGGGTGCCCACTGGTCAGGGAAAAGTCAGGGAAATCTTATTTTTCTTCAAGGTCAGGGAAAAGTCAGGGAATTTTGCGAAATGGTCAGGGAAATTTTAAATACTAAGAAAGTCAGGAAAAGTCAGGGAATTTTCTAATTTTGGCCCAAACTTGTTAGGCTGTGGCCGGTATTTTATCCATTTTGAGTGACTGAAAGCCTTGTATTTTTTTTTTTTCGCTCACTCTACATTGCTACAAATTAATGCTCATTCTAGAAAATGAATGCCCAAAATTTTGACATTTTATTTTTTTTTTACTGAATAATTAGGGCGGTATATTTATATGTGTTAAAATAGAATGAATCATTTATCTACTGCAAGATGAGAAAATGCCCGTTAAATTTTCAGCACTTTGGTCAGGGAAAAATAGAATTTGGTCAGGGAAAAGTCAGTGAAAAGTCAGGGAATTTTGATTCTGACTGAGGGTGGCCACTCTAAAATAGTTCTATAAGCCACTGGCTTAACTCTGATGCAGGGTTTCAACATATTAATGTACCTACTTCAAAGACATTGTAGATGAACTATCATTGTAAAAATTATATTCACTGAAGTGAGACTGCTAACTTATGACATTATTTTGTCAAATGAAAGAACTGTTGATATGAAATCTTTTCATTGCAGAGAGTGGCATTGTTACATGTAATAACTAGGTCTTGAAATTTGCACTTGTCAGCTCATATTTAACTGTTCTTTAAGGGCAAGTGAAAAAAAAAATCAAACGACTTGCCCGTCAGGACAGTTATGTTTTTTCGCAGTAAGGGTAAATAGTGAAAAATTTGGATTACCTAGCATAATTACAAAGTTTTTTTAACTCCAAAATGCCACAAAAAAATAAAAATGTTATTGTATCAAAATCCGCTCACAAGTTAAAATTTCAATTCTGGAAGGTGTGTGTTAGAGTTTACTATTCCGCAGCAAAACAGCAACAGTAAAACCCGCTTCAGTATGTGAACAAAATTCCATGACTTTACGGACAGGTCTGGTTTTAGTACCAAATATAAGACTAAGGATGAGTACAGCTTAATTAAGGGCAAGTAACATTTGAGGCCACTTGCCCTACAGGAGTTAGTTCAAGAAAAAATTTCGAGCCCTGAATAACATACACAAGATAGTCTAGTGATGAAACTTTGTAGAACTGCAGATTTTTTTTTTTTTTTTTTTTTTTTCTGTTTTTTAGCTCACCTGGACTGAAGGCTCATGGGGAGCATATAGGATGGTAGTCCTCATACCATGAAGAAAACACATGCAAAGTTTCAACAATCAGTATAAAACTGTAAGAGGAGTTGCACTCACAAGAGGTATCCACTGTCTATATATTGAGGTGAAAAATGACTAAGTTCACAATGTGGAAAAAGTGACAAAAAATAATCTGACAATTATATCCAAACCACATGCACATCTTCAAACCAAATATGACGAAAACACATGCAAAGTTTCAAAATGATCGGTACAAAACTGCAAGAGGAGTTGTGCTAACAAGACACTCAGGGTAAATGAAAGACAAACGAACAAACGGATGGATGGACACACGTACGGACAGAGGGACGGAGGGACGGACAGATGTAATTTTGCACACCTAAGTCGCCCATGGTAAAGCAGGTGCGACAATAAAAATATTCCAAGGGGTCTTTGACTTACAGAGCAGACATGATATCAATGGATTATCACTGTCAAATATAACAAAGGGAGATTATGCCAAAAGTAAGAAAGGCAGAGTTGTCATTCTTATACGCGATACGTCGTCTGGTCCTGTTCTACACTTCTGACAAGTACCATCGAAATATTCCAAAGGGTATTCCAGTTACAGAGCAGACAAGAAATCTATTTCAAACAAAACAAAGGGGGATAACTCCAAAAGTAAGAAAGCCAGAGTTGTCTTTTTTGTACATGACATGTCATCTGGTCCTGTTCTACATTTCTACCAAGTATCATAAAAATATTCCAAAGGGTCTTTGACTTACAGAGCAAGCACAATATCAATGGATAATCAGTCAAATATTACAAAGGGTGATAATGCCAAAAGTAAGAAAGGTAGAGTTGTCAATCTTGTAAGTGACACGTCATCTGGTCCTGTTCTACATTTCTACCATGTATCATAAAATATTCCAAAGGGTCTTTGACTTACAGAGAGGACACGAAACCAATGGATAATCACTGGCAGACATAACAAAGGGAGATAACGCTGAAAGTAAGAAAGGCAGAGTTGTCACTTTATACGCAACACATTGTCTGGTCCTGTTCTACATATCTACCAAGTATCATAAAAATATTCCAAAGGGTCTTTGACTTACAGAGCTGACGCAAGATCAATAGTTTATCACTGTCAAATATAACAAAGGGAGATAACGCTAAAAGTAAGAAAGGCAGAGTTGTCATTCTTGTACATGACACGTCGTCTGGTCCTGTTCTACATTTCTACAAAGTACAATAAAAATACTCCAAAGAGTCTTTGACTTACAGAGTGGACACGAAATCAATGGATAATCACTGTCAGACATAACAAAGGGAGATAATGCCAAAAGTAAGAAAGGCAGAGTTGTCATTCATGTGTGTGACACATCGTCTGGTCCTGCTCTACATTTCTACCAAGTATCATCAAAATATTCCAAAGGGTATACAAGTTACAGAGCGGACAAGAAGTTTTACGCCGATGCCAAGGGGATCTGTCCAAAAAAACAATATGTCCCCCTCCCCACCTTTTGTAGTGGGGACATGATTGGCAGGATTTATGTAGGGGACCACTAAACATTGCTACATACTAAATATATAAGCTGTGGGCCTCATGGTTTCAGAGAAGAAGATTTTTTAAAGATTCCCAGGGCATGGCCAGTTTGGACCCCAGGGGCTCAATGGGCAGGATTTATGTAGGAGACCACTAAACATTACTACATACTTACTCTGTTAGCTCTCGGCCTCAAGGTTTCAGAGAAGATGATTTTTGAAGGTTCTTTAGCTATATAGCTCTATATAAACATATGACCTCCACTGGGGTGTGGTCAGTTTGGAGCCTAGGAGCTTGATTGGCAGGATTTATGTAGGGGACCACTAAACATTGCTACATACTAAATATATAATTCATGGTTTCAGAGAAGATGATTTTTGAAGGTTCTTTAGCTATATAGCTCTATTTAAACATATAACCCCCTGGGGTGTGGCCAGTTTGGAGCCCGAGAGCTTGACTGGCAGGATTTATGTAGGGGGCCACTGAACACTGCTCGTACTAAATATTTAAGCTGTGGGCCTCATGGTTTCAGAAGATTTTTAAGTTTTTCCCATTGTAATTCTATGGCAGCTAATGGGAGTTAATGATCCCCAGGGAAAGACCAGTTTAGACCCCAGGGTCTTGATTGGCAGGATTTATGTAGGTGACCATTCAACATTGCTACATATTAAATATATAAGCTGCAGGCCTCAAGGTTTCAGAAAAAAAGATTTTTTTAAGTTTTTCCCATTATAAGTCTATGGGAGCTAATGACTTCCAAGGTGTGGGCAGTTTGGACCCCAGGGGCTTGATTGGCAGGATTTATGTTGGAGACCACTAAACATCGCTACATATTTATTCTGTTCACTCTTGGCCTCATGGTTATGAACAGATATTTCAAGGTTCTTTAGCTATATAGCTCTATTTAAACATATGACTCCATGGCCAGTTTGGAGCCAAGGTGCTTGATTGGCAGGATTTATTAGAGGACCACTAAACATTGCTACATACTTAATCTGTTAGCTCTCGGCCTCAAGGTTTCAGAGAAGATGATTTTTGAAGGTTCTTTAGCTAGGCTAGAATGCACTTTACCTGGCACTACTAATTTTGACTAGGTTATATGTGTGGGTTTGCATCTTAATATTTTCTTATGAATTGTGTACGATTGGAACATATAATCCGGACGATATGTTGCAGGGGTTTGGGGGCAGCAGCCCCCAACTAAATGTAACTATGAAATCAGATGAATAGTAGTGCCCGGTAAAGTGCAACCGCCCCCTTTAGCTATATAGCTCTATATATGCCCCCCTGAGGTGTGGCCAGTTTGGAGCCCAGGAGCTTGATTGGCAGGATTTATGTAGGGGACCACTAAACATTGCTACATACTAAATATATAATATTGTGGGCCTCATGGTTTCAGAGAAGATGATTTTTGAAGGTTCTTTAGCTACATAGCTCTATTTAAACATATAACCTCCTGGGGTGTGGCCAGTTTGGAGCCCGGGAGCTTGATTGGCAGGATTTATGTAGGGGACCACTGAACATTGCTCGTACTAAATATTTAAGCTGTGGGCCTCATGGTTTCAGAAGAAGATATTTAAGTTTTTCCCATTGTAATTCTATGGCAGCTAATGACACCCAGGGCTTGGCCAGTTTAGACCCCAGAGGCTTGATTGGCCAGATTTATGTAGGGGACCACTAAACATTGCTGCATACAAAATATATAAGCTGTGTGCCTCATGGTTTCAGAGAAGAAAATTTTTTAAGTTTTTCCCATTATAAGTCTATGGGAGTTAATGATCCCTGGGGCAAGACCATTTGGGACCCCAGGGTCTTGATTGGCAGGATTTATGTAGGTAACTACTAAACATTGCTACATATTAAATATATAAGCTGTGGGCCTCAAGGTTTCAGAGAAGATTTTTTAAGTTTTTCCCATCATAAGTCAATGGGAGCTAATGACTCCCGGGATGTGGGCAGTTTGGACCCCAGGGGCTTGATTGGCAGGATTTATGTAGGAGACCACTAAACATCGCTACATATTTATTCTGTTCGCTTTTGGCCTCATGGTTTCTGAGAAGATTTTTCAAGGTTCTTTAGCTATATAGCTCTATTTAAACATATGACTCCCTGGGGCTTGGCCAGTTTTGAGCCAAGGTGCTTGATTGACAGGATTTATTAGGGGACCACTAAACGTTGCTACATACTAAATATATAAGCTGTGGGGCTCATGATTTCAGAGAAACAGAGTTTATGGGAGCTAATGACCCCCAGAGCGTGGCCAGTTTGGACCCGAGGGGCTTAACTGGCAGAAACATGGTTTCAGAAGATTTTTAAGTTTTTCCCATTGTAATTCTATGGCAGCTAATGACCCCTGAGGTGTGGCCAGTTTAGACCCCAGAGGCTTGATTGGTAGGATTTATGTAGGGGACAACTAAACATTGCTACATACAAAATATGTAAGCTGTGGGCCTCATGGTTTCAGAGAAGAACATTTTTTAAGCTTTTCCCATTATAAGTCTATGGGAGCTATATGTGGGCATGGCGGCCATCTTGATTTACGGACTCTTGACCATTTTTACAAATTTCCAATCCCCCTTTAACACAAGGATCCACATGAAATTTGAAGAAATTTGGCCCAGGGTTTCAGAGGTGTGAACGGATGGACCAACAAATGGAGGACGGACGGGGAATGATCACAATAGCTCATCCAGAGCCTTCGGCTCAGGTGAGCTAAAAATTCAAGGTGTCGAAATCGCGGCTTCATGTTCAAATAAAACAAAATATAATAAGAGATCTAGATAAGCCTCTTCATTGTATTCTGCCTGTGCTACCAAGTTTTTCTGCTTTTTGAAAGGAGGATAATCAGATAAAACAAATGTCATCCAGAAAAAGGAAGAAATAATCATAGGGAAGCAATAACGACATTTCATCCAAAATGCCAATAAAACCAGTTTTTAGAAAGCAAGAAATGCGGCTTCGGACATTACGTTACATACGAAATTCGCATCTGACAAGGGATGCCACTCCAATAACCGTTGAGAGATGACAGTTCTGCGTTATTGACAGCGGTGGTTTTACAATTAAAAATAAACGTTTTGCATTCATTTATTCCACTCTGGAGTTTTCTGTATTTTTTTCTCTCAAATGAAAATTTCAAGGCCCAAAATTCGAGATTTTAGAGGAAATAAAAGAGACTTCATTCATGCATTGCGAGCGGCTTTTTCTTTTCTAACGATGTCTGTAAACAATAAAACTGAGCTTTTGAAAAGAAATGTTAATGCAATGTACATAAAACACAATGGTACACGAAATTAAGAATATCTAATTTTTTTTTGTCCGGAAAATTATTATAATCCTCTTGCACTGAAAAATCCAATCAATAATTATTATAACTAGAATTTTTTTTTTTTTACAAAAACATCAATGTCTCCCCCCTTTTTGGTGTCATATTCAGCATACATTTATATTAACTAATGAGAATCCATGGGAAATAACTCAAAAAAGTATAAATGTAAGAGTTATGGTTCTTGCGCTTTGCACGTCATCTAATGTTGATTGATATTCATATCAAGTTTCGTGAATATTTTGATTTTGAACGGTTTTCAAGTTATAGAGTGGACTTGTTTTTTATGACTCACAAAGTGCCAAGGAAAATAATTCAAAAAGTATAAATGCAAGAGTTATGATTCTTGTGCTCTGCATGTCATCTAATGTTGATTGATATTCTTTTTATTTTTTTTTTTGATTTGGGTTTTACGGCCCTTTCAAGAATATTTCACTTATATCGAGCCGATCGTTCATCGAAGGTGGGCGAAAACCGGAGAACCCGGAGAAAAACCACCTGACCATCCATAAGCAGAACTTGGCTTTCCCACACATATGACCGGAGCCAGGCTCGAACCACAGCAGTGAGAAACCTAATGGATTAAGAGTCAACTCTCTTATCCACTAGACTACGGGGGCCTGTGATTGATATTAACATGAAGTTTCTTGAAGATATCTTGAACAGGTTTCAAGTTAAAGAGCAGACACGATTTTGCGACTGACAAAGTTCCAAGGGAAATAATTCAAAAAGTATAAATGCAAAATTATGGTTCTTGTACTCTGCATGTTGTCTAATGTTGATTGATACTTACATGGAGTTTCTTGAAGATAGCTTGAACGGCTTTCAAATTATAGAATGGACACGATTTTGTGACAAAGTCCAAGGGAAATAACTCAAAAAGAATAAATGCAAGAGTTATGGTTCTTGAGCTCTTCATGTCATCTAATGTTGTATTGATATTTATATGAAGTTTCGTGAAGATAGCTTGAATAGTTTTCAAGTTATAGAGTGGACATGATTTTATGACAGAATCCAAGGGAAATAACTCATAAAGTATATATTCAAGAGTTATGGTTCTTGTGCTCATCACATTATCTTATGTTGATTGATATTTATATGAAGTTTCATGAAGATAGCTTGAATGGTTTTCAAGTTGTAGAACGTACACAATTTTATGACAGAGTCCAAGGGATATAACTCAAAAAATATAAAAGCAAGGTTTTCTGCTGATTTGGCCTGGTGATCAAGTTTTTGACCCCAAGTGACCCAGTTTCAAACTTGACCTAGAACTAATCAAGACAGTCTGATCACAGTCTCTGCATTGCAGTCTATGCTTAGGTAAAGACCCAAAGTTTCTTCTTACAGACAGTGAAGCTGAATATGCTTAGACTGTGCAGATGCATAAGCTGATCTGAGTCTTTGCTAAGTATGTGTCATTTTTCAGGAATACCTGTGCCTAGCTTCCTGGAGGGCACATGACGTTTATACAATGTTGCATTACTGTCTTGACATTGTATCAACTTTAATGCGACATTGTAAAGTCATGTCCTACTGGACTTATATTTGTTTACAATAGCCGGCCTTGGTTTTGTAAGGAAAGATAGTTAAAACTACAAAATGGCTGCTTACAGTGTTGAACCTAATATTTAAGATGTTACTATTTGCCACACATTTGCACTTATATGTACAGAGATGACATTTGTTATACTATTTATAAAACCAGAATTCCGCGGAAGGCGGCGTCGCACCTGCTGGGGCAAAAGTCACAGGAGCCACAATCAGAATGTGGTTATTAAATAAGTTTATTTCATTCTTAGCAGTGCTAGGTTGGAAAAGTGACAAAAATTAAGACAAGGATTATATGAAAAGCAGATGCACATCTTCAGACTATGGAGAAAACATGTCTGAACTTTTAAAAAGACTGGTATAAAATTGTACGAGGAGTTGTGCTCACAAGGTACCCACTGTCTATATATTGAGGGTGAAAAATGACTAAGTTCACAATGTGGAAAAAAATCTGAGGTTAAGAAAATGACAAAGTTAAAGTGGAAAAAGTGATAAAAATAAAAATAAAATCATATCCAACCCTAGTGCACTTCTGCAGACCCGGGAGAAAACATGTGAAAAGTTTCAAAAAGACCGGTTTAAAACTGTATGAGTAGTTGCAATGACATGGTACCCACTGTCTATACATCTGAGGTCAGTAAATGACAAAGTTCAAAAAGAATAAAAAAGTGACAACAAATATGGCAAGGATTATATGAAAAGCATGTGCACATCTTCAGACTATGGAGACAACCTGTGCAAAGTTCCAAAAAGATTAGTATAAAATTGTATGAGGAGTTGTGCTCACGAGGTACCCACTGTCTATATATTGAGGGTGAAAAATGACTAAGTTCACAATGTAGAAAAAGTGAAAAAAATAATCTAACAATTACATCCAAATCACATGCACATCCTCATACCATGAAGAAAACGCATGCAAAGTTTCATAATAATCGGTACAAAACTGTAAGAGGAGTTGCACTCACAAGAGTTACCAACTGTTTATATATATAAAGGGTGAAAAATGACAAGTTCACAATGTGGAAAAAATGATAAAAAATGATCTAACAATTATATCCAAACCACATGCACATCCTCATACCATGAAGAAAACATACACAAAGTCTCAAATTAATTGGTACAAAACTGTAAGAGGAGTTGCACTCACAAGAGGTACCGATTGCCTATATATTGAGGGTGAAAAATGACTAAGTTCACAGTGTGGAAAAAGTGACAAAAAATGTTCTAACAATTATACCCAAACCACATGCACATCCTCATACCATGAAGAAAACATGCAAAGTTTCAAAACAATCGGTACAAAACTGTAAGAGGAGTTGCGCTCATAAGAGGTACCTACTGTCTATAAATTGAGGGTGAAAAATAACGAAGTTCACAATGTGGAAAAAGTGACAAAAAATGTTCTAACAATTTTACCCAAACCACATGCACATCCTCATACCATGAAGAAAACAGACGCAAAGTTTCAAAACAATCAGTATAAAACTGTAAGAGGAGTTGCGCTCACAAGAGGTACCCACTGTCTATATATTGAGGTGAAAAATGACTAAGTTCACAATGTGGAAAAAGTGACAAAAAAAAATCTGACAATTATATCCAAACATGCACATCTTCATACCATGACGAAAACACATGCAAAGTTTCAAAATGATCGGTACAAAACTGTAAGAGGAGTTGTACTCACAAGACACTCAAGGTAAATGTTCAGGGAAAGACGAACGGACAGAAGAATGGACGGATAGACAGAAACTTGCACGTCTAAGTCGCCCATGCTAAAGCAGGTGCGACAAATAGAATTCCAAGAATCGAATGTGTCACACCTGCTGTCTATCTTCATGCGCTGTAATTATTTAACAAGGAAATGTCTCCTCAGACGAGTTTCCTATAGATGAACTACACATCTTGAGATTTTAAGATAATTCTTAGACATGTCATGATTACCTTTAATTAGTAAATAATCTATTCTTATTTAGCTGATACAGGAATAATTAAAGATCTAGGTAAATGGACAGATCTGATTCTTTGCCAAATATCCAGTTCATAATTTTCTAATTAACCATAAAAGTTTACAAAATATTCCCCTTTTTTGCATTTTCCAGTTAATTTAGGAATAATTCTTTGCCAAATACCCAGTTTATAAAATCAATGAGAGTAAAACGACTGATTGATTAAATTTTTATGATTTGCCTATTGCCAGGTTTGACTTTGGTAACGTTTCTTTTTTTTTTTTTTTTTCCAATACATATCAATACAATCAAAAACATACAGTTGAATAACAAATATCAACATCTCTCATACTATCTCCCATCCTTCTTAATATATATGTTTATAATGAGATATAAGATATGCACTGGCCTTTTTGTTAAACCTGGCAACAAAAGGGAAGGGGTGGGGAGTGTGTGTGAGGGGGGGAGGAGGGGGGGGTGGAGGAGGGGGGTCCTGCCCAGCACAGAAAAAAAAAAAAACAATAATAATTGAAATACAAATTTATTCAAGTAGCATGGATTGGCTCTAATATAATATCATACATTTATTTTCAGTTTACTGAAATACTATTAATGTCGTTCAATAGCAGTTGGTATGGATTCCATTCCTCCAGGAAAGTTTCCAAGTTATTATTTTCACGCGCTATTTGCAAATGAATTTTGTACATAAAATGTAATCTTTTTTTATATACGGTAACAATTGGTGGCTGTTTATTACATCTACAGCAATAAATGTAGTATTTGGTATATAGTAACAAAAACTTCATGATACTTGTTAATCTTTGTTCTTTTTCTAAGCCAAATAGAAACAGTTCTTCAGACAATTCAATATAAATGTTAAAACTCTGCAACCAAGTTGTGACAAAATTCAAAAACACTTTAGTTACATTACATTGCCATAATAGGTGAGTAATTGTTTCTTCTTCTTGTGTACAAAAGGTACAAATAGAGTCTTCTTTAATTTTCATATAGTGTAGCAATTTATTCGTAACTAATATGTTATGATTTAGACTTACCTGGAACCAACGCAAAAGAGAGTATGTTGTTGTTTTGAAGGGAAACATATATATGGTTTTCCAGTCTTTCTCTTCAAAGTTATATTTTTTATTCCATGACTGTTTTCCAGTTGGTATTTCATCATTTGTATTTAAGATGTCATACATTTTCCTAGCTCCCTGCTTGTTTTGTTTTATAGGCAATATATGGCTAGGTATAAATGGTAACGTTTCTTAGTCAAGGCAACAGTTAATAGAAAAGGTTGTTTATCTCTCAGCATGAAGATGGACAGCCTCGTGTTAATTTGGTATTGGACTCTTGTCCAACTGGGAATTTGAAAGCATTTCTTAGCCCTGGCAAAACTAAATAAAAGGAAAGGCTGATTACATCATAATGTACAGTTTGACAGCCTCATAATTTTAAAACTCTTTAAAGTAAAGATCTTTATACTGTTTGATGCAATTAAAAGATCTTTTACTTTTGGATGCGATTAAGAGATCTAATTAACTTTGAAACAACTGGGTTAGAATCAATTCTATTACCAGATTTAAAATATTACACATTGTTATATATGAGGTGTTTGATTGTTTTAAGTATCATTATTTTCATCTTTTGGGTCAGTCTTTTAAACATGAGACAGACAGACTTAAGTGACAAGTCACAGTTCAGTCATTTCTCTTCAATATCAAATGACCAAGGTCAAGGTCATGACTAGGTGTCAAGATCACAGCTTTATAAGGAACAGCATAATGATCCTGAAATTTTGCCTTTGCTTGAAAGGGCTTTTGATGAGAAAGAAACAGATCAATTCCCAGTCTGTTTCTATGTCAAAAATGGAATTTTAATGAGAAAATGGAGTCCTCCTGATGTCTCAGCAGAAGATGAGTGGATTGTTAACCACCAAATAGTGGTTCCATGGGTTTATCACCCTGAAATTTTAAACTTGGTCCATGAGACTCCCATGCCAGGTCAGGTGTAAACAAAACCCATCACAAAATTCTTAACCATTTTTACTGTCCAGGGTTAAAGTCTGACGTTTCTCAGTTTTGTAAATATTGCCATACTTGTCAGATGGTGGGAAAGCCCAACCAGACAATACCAAAAGCTCAATAAAATTTTCCAGCCTAATGCTATTTGCCAAAAATTTTGTTTTATAGATAAAGTACTTACCTAATAGCAATATGTAGTTAAGTAGTTCACCGTTTTCTTGTTTAGAAAAAATAACATTCCTTATGGTTAAATGAAGTGTAACATTAGCTTGAATTCTTAGCCAATTCTTCATCGCCAACCAAAATTCTTTCACCTTATTTTAGTTGAAAAGCACATGTATTATTGTTTCAGTTTCCAGGCCGCACAAAGCGCATCTGTCATTGTCTACTTTATTTATTTTGTGAAGAAAAGATTTTGTAACTAGTATATGGTTATTTACTTTAAATTGAAACTCTTGTAATTTTACTTCTTTGATATAACTATCCCATTTTTCCTGTGAAATATTTTCTAATATATTAACCCACTTTTGTGATGGTGGACTTGAATCCTGGTTTCCAACAATGATATCATAAAATGTTCTACTACCTTTTTTGTCTTTACATAATAATTTAAGATAACAATTTCGAGCAACATATTGTTTTATGTTCTTACATACAAAATTATTTTGGTTGATTTTAATTTTCCAGTGTGCAGGCAAAAAAGGTAAGAGAAAAGTCCAGGGAGTGCCACAATCACAAACGGCAGCCCTTCCCAGACCCGAAGAGGAAGAGGAAACCGACAAATCCAAACAAGCACAAATCGAACAAATGTACGAAAAGCACTAAGATTAGCTCTCTCTTCCCCAAGCAAGGTAATCGCAATACTAAAAGGACTGAAAAACACACAAACATAATGACACATGGAAAGACATACAACAAATCGCCTCGTAGAATAAACCACAAAGCAACAAAGAGTAAGACTAACACCGGGACCACCGCCTTAGAACGGTCAGTAGAGTAAACCACCGGGGGGTTTAAAGCACTTTTACAGCTAGCTAACTTCATCCTGGGTCCCGATGCTACTCTTAATACAGAAACACATAAAAATTTGGTTCGCATAAAGGCTCCCAACTCAGTCAATGCATCAAAGCGAAAACTCAAAAATCAAATTAATCACTATAATAAACAAGAGGCCCACGGGCCACGGGTCGCTCACCTGAGTGACATAGCCACTGCAGATATGCAGATGTTATGCAACATTTTTCCAATCCTGTCATCGCAACTAATTAAAAGATCATCATTTAAGCAGTTCTTTATTTTGAAGAAGATATATGGCATGCCAGTCAATTGAGCGTGATAATTTCAACAAACTCTAAATGGCAGCCAGCTTGGATTTACGATCGGCACGATTTTAGCTATTTTTGATCTACGAGTCACCCCAATGCTTCCTACCAAGTTTCGAGTCAACTGGCCTTTCAGTTCAGGAGAAGAGGCGAAAAATAGATTTTCAAGATGGCTGCCATGGCGGCCATCTTGAATATCCGATTGGCACGATTTTAGCTATTTTTGATCTACAAGTCACCTCAATGTCTCCTACGAAGTTTGGAGTCAGTTGGCCTTTCGGTGCAGGAGAAGAAGCTAAATATAGATTTTCAAGATGGCAGCCATGGTGGCCATCTGGGATTTCTGATCAGAACGATTTTAGCTACATTTGATCTCCAAGTCACCCTGATGCTTCCTACTAAGTTTCGAGTCAAGTGACTTTTGGGTTTAGGAGAAGAAGCGAAAAATAGATTTTCAAGATAGCCGCCATGGCGGCCATCTTGGAATTACGATCGGCATGATTTTAGCTATTTTTGATCTACAAGTCACCCAAATGCTTCCTACCAAGTTTTGAGTCAACTGGCCTTTCGGTTCAGGAGAAGAAGCGAAAAATAGATTTTCAAGATGGCTGCCATGGCGGCCATCTTGGATTTCCGATAGGCACGATTTTAGCTATTTTTGATCTATAAGTCACCCCAATGCCTCCTACCAAGTTAGGAGTCAATTGGCTTTTGGGTTTAGGAGTAGAAGCGAAAAATAGATTTTCAAGATGGCGGCCATCTTGGATTTCTGATCGGCATGATTTTAGCTATTTTTGATCTACAAGTCATCCTGATGCTTCCTAGCAAGTTTGGAGTCAACTGGCCTTTCGGTTCAGGAGAAGAAGCGAAAAATAGATTTTCAAGATGGCGGCCATCTTGGATTTCCGATCGGCACGATTTTAGCTACTTTTGATCTACAAGTCACCCTGATGCTTCCTAGTAAGTTTGGAGTCAACTGGCCTTTCGGTTCAGGAGAAGAAGTGAAAAATAGATTTTCAAGATGGCGGCCATGGCAGCCATCTTGGATTTCTGATCGGAACGATTTTTGCCATTTTTGATCTACAAGTCACCCTGATGGTTCCTAGCAAGTTTGGAGTCAATTGGCCTTTCGGTTCAGGAGGAGAAGCGAAAAATAGATTTTCAAGATGGCGGCCATCTTGGATTTCCGATCGGAATGATTTTAGCTATTTTTGATCTACAAGTCACCCCGATGCTTCCTACCAAGTATCAAGTCAATTGGCTCAGGGGTGTAGGAGGAGTAGGCTTTTAAAGCAATTGTTGACGCCGCACGACGCAAGACGGACAACGGACATTGACTGACCACAATAGCTCACCATGAGCACTTCGTGCTCAGGTGAGCTAACAAAGACGAGTACTCATGGCTAATTCTACTGTATGCCAGAGTAAATGAAAACCAATAGTTGAACCACGGCGGGTCAAGCCAAAGACATATCATCAAGCCCCAACCCACTGGGTAAAGTTTTATGAAGAGGCCGTAATTGGGTCTGAGGCCCGAACCGCCGTCGTGCAATTAAAGAGTGAAGCATAGCCATCAACAATGACTGGGTTGACAACTAGGCATGCAGTCTGCTGCATAATATCCAGGCTATAGCCAATTCTTTTATAACGGTTAATAAGTTTTCTGAATTGCTCCGAAAAGTTACATTTACCTACAATTTTTCTAAATCTGTACACTAAGTCACCGTAAAATTCTGGTTCCGATATGCCTTGTTGCAGAAGTGTTTTCAGACTGACGCTATATTTTTCTAACAAGGCATTGTGTCTGCGATAAAATTTCAAAAATGCCTTATGAAGTTTAAAATAAAGATAGCCCTGCCTAAGAAGTTTGGCAGTAAGGGCTTTATTACAGTAGTTAAAGTCATTAAGATTTGAAGAAGCTCTGGCGAATCTAATAAGTTGAGATATGTATACCCCATATGTGGTACGCCGGGGGACATCGCCATCCAAAAAAAGGGAAATTGACTATACCAAAATCAAAATCATCCTGTTTATCATAAATTTTAGTGGAAGCTGTACCATTAGAAATATGAAGTTTTTTAAAAGTAAAACGTATTTTAACGAGTAATACTTAACCTATAGATAATGTGCTATTCTCTTCTGTTTTCACACCTTCACAGAAAAACAACCTTTCAGCGGTTAATGAAAGTCTTAAACCAGAAGGTCCCTTAGGCAGTTACCTGTGTGACGTAACTCTTCCGGCTCAGTTGATCACGTGTCAGTTTCTTTTATGTGTAAAACAATAGACACAATTAGGAGAGATAAGCGAGGGGGTGGGGGGGGGGGGGGGGGGGATGGGGGGAGGGAGATATAGGTTAAGTATTACTCGTTAAAATATGTTTTACTTTTAAAAAAACTTTATTTTAACTTCATAACTTCATAATACATTAACCTATAGATAATGTGCTGGAATTTGCAGAATAGGAGGGAGGTGCTCTCCTAATTCTAACACCAATAAATAATATCTCACCACTTCTGGTTAAAGACTCAGGAAACTCTAAGGAATCAGATTTGTTTGTTTGTGTTGAGGTTTTACGGCCCAGTCAACCCAATGGGGTCATGTTGAGCACGGTCAGTTTACCTAACCACACGTTTACTGGGCAGGCTTAGTCCTCTAAGCGGTTAACAAGTAGTGTGCACATTCTTTCGCCAGAAACTGACAACTGCCCTTCTTGAATCAGCGGAAGGGAGAGAATGACCGTAGAAAATATTTCATGATCAATCTCCACGAAAGAATGTTGCCGACCTCGGCGGGGGTTGAACCGCGACCTCCTGGTCTCCAGTCGGACGGCGCATCCAACTGAGCCACTGAGGCCGGTAAGGAATCAGATACATTCCAATTCTATATTTAATAGAAAGAATGATCTAGATTCACAAAATAGCATATCTTTAAGGAATTATGATCTAACAACCTTATATATAATAGTAGACTCTAGAGGAAGCCAGTTCTAAAGTCTCAGAGACCTAACATTGCTGCCCCCCCCCCCCCACCACCCCCCCCCCCCCCCCCACCCCTTTTTTTCTTTTTGGGAAACAACAATTGGCTCAAAAAAGAAAAAGGAGTCATTGAGACATAACATAAATATTCCATTGCAAAGTAAGATGGGGATTAATATTGTTAATCCATTATTGATTCTTGAGAGTTGCTGCCCTTGGCCCCTTAATTCCCTTGTTTTGTGTCCTGCCCTGCTACATGTACTGGTGATCACGTTTACAGTCCATGATGTATTCCAGTAAAATTTTGTATGCCCAAATTGAAATGCAGAGTTCCTCACGGCTTGCTGATAAGCAGACTGAGGCTTGTGCTCACGCGAGGGGCTGCTGGGTAAACCTCAAACCTGATTGGCCGGAAAATGGACTGCCCCATGATGGTGGACCAGTCCAGAAATTGATAGGCTGACAGATAGGCTGTTCCGGAAATGGTGAAACCATCTGGAATACAATCATGGACTGTAAACGTGATCACCAGTACATGTAGCAGGGCAGGACACAAAACAAGGGAATTAAGGGCCAAAGGGCAGCAACTCTCAAGAATCAATAATGGATTAACAATATTAATCCCCATATTAATTCTACTCAGGTGCTATATATAGCAAAGGGGAAAGACGCAATAAGAAAGACTGGGTTTGGGAACTTGTAGACCATTTATTATTGCAAGCAATGAAGGCATGCTCATGACATTAACAAGTCACACTGATTCCTTGTGACTGGCTACAGTAAATAAATCATGTAAATGATCTCCAAACACCTCGAATAAATAAGGAAAAGTCTACTCAGTGGAGTTTCCTATAGATAAATGACATATGTAGATATTTTGGATAATTTGTTTGTGTTGCGGTTTTACGGCCCAGTCAACCCAATAGGGTCATGTCGAGCATGGTCAGTTTACCTAACCACACATTTACTGGGCAGGCTTAGTCCTCTAAGCGGTTAACCAGTATTGTGCACATTCTTTCGCCAGAAACTGACAACTGCCCTTCTTGAATGAAAGATATTTTGGATAAAATTCTAGATACCGTAAAATCTCTATTAGACGCCCAGGCTCTAATAAACGCCCACCCCCCGATTTGGATGTTAAAAATGGCGATTTTTTTGGACAATTCTCGAAAAATAACAGCCTCTATTAAACGCCCACTGGAAAAAAAAAGACCTTACCTTATGCTGAAAGTTTCCAAATTTGTTGCTTGATCGCCGAACGCAAAAATCTTTTTCTCTTGTGGTCCAAATTAAATCGTAAATACAGGGAATTTCCAGTCCTCCGCCTTGAACAAAAGTCCCTTCTGCAGCGGAGTAATTTCGGAAGTGATATGAACAATACTGCCCTCTTTGTGCAACTGTGTCAAAGACTGACATAAACCTTCCGGAATATGTCCGACAGTATTATCGCCTTTCTTTACAATGATCGCACTGTCACTATGCTGATTATCAGGCTCAAAGAAACAATCCAAGTTTGTCCCACAAGAATAAGTAATCCGGTAAACATGGTGACCTTTAATAACACATTTGACCGACACGATCTTGCTGACCGCCATCGTGTGTTTGACGCGTGTCTTCCTAACATCAAAGGCGGCACCGCAGCATTTTCCCGCAGAAAGTTTTAGAGCCAGCGTCCATAAACACGTGGTCGATTAGGGTTGATCAGTAAACAATGAGCTACAACTACACAGAAAATTAAATTTGATTACACTACACTGCATAATAAGTTGAAAAAATATTAGTCAACCATTGGAAGTATTCAGCCAATATACGGTATGCCTAGCGGGACATTGGCAAACAGTGTAGACCCAGATCAGACGCAGCATCGACCACCGCGGCATCTGATCATGGTCTACACCGTTTGCTTAAAGTTCACACGTTTCTGTTAATTTTACCATAAACAAAACAAACCTATTACTGCAAAAGGAGTGCTCAAAACTTATTAGGCGGAACAAGGACGTAAATAATACAATTTTATACGTCTTTGGGCGGAAGATTCCATTGTCATATAAAGGGTTAAATCTTCAATAAATTCAGCTGATTTAATGTCAGTTATGTATAGAACATAGGAAGAAATATATGAGAGAGTACACACGTTTGACTGCCCCTCGCATATTCATAATACGTAATCGCAGCTGGCAGCATATTTGCAGAACTGCAAAGAGGCCCGATGCAGGAGATCGTGTATTATAAATTCATCATGTTAGCTTATACTCCCTAATGAAGCCTCAGTGGCCAAACTATACTTGTTAATGAAGCTAAATGACAGACAAACAGGAGCCTTGCCTCCGATGTTGATTCATAGGAACTTTTTTGTGACATTGGATTCGAAGAATCGGAAATTAAACAAGTCAAACAAAATAAAGGTTTTATGTATTTTGCCATTTTACGCGAAACGAGAAAAGTGTTAATGATACTCGCAAAGTAAAGAGAGATGTGGTACTACTACTATTCTATTCTAAGGCACGACTATTGTATCACCAGTCATTTTCTGAGAAAACAAGATGGCGGCCATTAGAAAGAAACTGATCGTTTTGGACCTTCATATGTGATTTGCAGGTTTCTATAGCCTTTAATAAACGCCCATCCCCCTCTTCATGAAAGATAATGATTCTAATAAACGCCCGGGCGTCTGTTAGAGATTTTACGGTATGTGAAGCTATCTAATTGTAATAGTCTAATCTATTAGAATTATAAACTAATTAGATTCTGTTAATTGGAGCGATAGGACAGTTTCCGATGAACAGACATAGACTTAAAATAACCATAATGTTGTATAATTATTCCCCTTTGATAAAATTAAAGAAAGGGAGATAATAAAGGTAGATGGAGTTAACTTAACTATAACTCAGTTATCCATCAGAAGAAAAGGTATACACAGACATAATGGTTAAAACTATTGCTAGACTAATTGTATTACGAATTTTTAGTCAAGCAATAAAATAATACAGAGGTTGCATAAAACTGCTGGGAAGAAAAAGCAACCTAAATCATTGATAATTGGTTTTGTCATGGACATATAAAAGCGTTTGATGTCCTGACAAAATAATAAAGAAGAAACTGTCAACATCATAACTTAGAGTTTGACAGACAATAAGAGAGATAAGAATAAGGTTGATCGCAGCTAACTGTAAGACGGTCATAGTTTGGCTAAATCTTACCGTATTGCTAAGATTAAGCAATAATAAATAAGCTGGATAGAATCTTTCTATGCCAGAAGATTGCCATGAAAAGTACTCCTGAGTAAATAATCATGGAAATCAAGAAATGTTAAAAAGTCCACTGTAATGACGAATCAAAATGTTCATAAAAAGAGAAGGACTCAGAGAAAAATGTAATAGTGTGATAATCTCTGAAGAAAGATTATACAATAGTACTGATTAATAATCTCTAAAACACTTAATTTATAAGGTAAGAGATAGTATTACTATTCTATACGCATATTTAAGAATAGTACGAAATATATGAATACTAAATTAAAATTATACTACAGAACAAATTCCTGCTATAAATAAAAGATTAAGCGTAACTATTTATTAAGCAAGGAATTATTAAACATATAACTCGCTATAAAATTACTGCCCAGAATTTTATAGATAAATATTTAATTAAATTTTTAGAATTGAATATTAATAAAACAAGAGGGCCATGATGGCCCTGTAACGCTCACCTGAGCAACATAGCACTTTGAGAGCCTGATCTAGAACTGATCAAGGGAAACATTCTGATCAAAGTTCAAAATGATTATAACAAAGTTTTCTGCTGATTTGGCCCAGTGACCTAGTTTTTGATACCAAGTGACCCAGTTTCCAACCTGACCTAGAACTCATCAAGACAAACATTTTGTGCAAGATTCATGATGAGTGCTTGAAAAATGTGACCGCTAGAGTGATAACAAGATTTTATGCTGATTTGGCCAGGTGACCTAGTTTTTGACCCCAGGTGTTCCAGTTTCGAACATGACCTAGAAATCATCAAGACAAACATTTTGAGCCAGATTCATGGTGATTGTTTCAAAAATGTGACTGCTAGAGTGTTAACAATGTTTTCTGCTGATTTGGCCTGGTGACCTAGTTTTTGACCCCAAGTGACCCAGTTTCAAACATATCTTAGAACTCATCAAGACAAACATTTTGAGCAAGATTCATGATAATTGCTTCAAAAATGTGACCGCTAGAGTGTTAACAAGGTTTTCTGCTGGTTTGGCCTGGTGACCTAGTTTTTGACACCATGTGACCCAGTTTCGAACCTGACCTAGAAATCATCAAGACAAACATTTTGAGCATGATTCATGATGATTGCTTAAAAAATGTGACCGCTAGAGTGTTAACAAGGTTTTCTGCTGATTTGGCCCAGTGACCTAGTTTTTAACTCCAAGTGACCCAGTTTCAAACTCGACCTATAAATCATCAAGACAAACATTTTGAGCAAGATTCATGATGATTGCTTCAAAAATGTGACCGCTAGAGTGTTAACAAAGTTTTCTGCTGATCTAGCCAGGTGACCTAGTTTTTGACCTCAAGTGACCCAGTTTCGAACCTGAACTAGAAATCATCAAGACAAACATATTGAGCAAGATTCATGATGATTGCTTCAAAAATGTGACCGCTAGAGTGTTAACAAGGTTTTCTGCTGATCTGGCCCGGTGACCTAGTTTTTGACCCAAGGCGACCCAGTTTCGAACTTGACCTAGAATTCATCAAGACAAACATAATGAACAAGATTCATGATGATTGCTTCAAAAATGTGACCGCTAGAGTGTTAACAAGGTTTTCTGCTGATCTGGCCCGGTGACCTAGTTTTTGACTCCAAGTGACCCAGTTTCAAACCTGACCTAGAACTCATCAAGACAAACATATTGAGCAAGATTCATGATGATTGCTTCAAAAATGTGACTGCTAGAGTGTTAACAAGGTTTTCTGCTGATCTGGCCCGGTGACCTAGTTTTTGATCCCATGTGACCCAGTTTCGAACTTGACCTAGAATTCATCAAGACAAACATAATGAGCAAGATTCATGATGATTGCTTCAAAAATGTGACCGCTAGAATGTTAACAAGGTTTTCTGCTGATCTGACCCGGTGACCTATTTTTTGACCCCAAGTGACCCAGTTTTGAACTTGACCTAGAACTCATCAAGACAAACATATTGAGCAAGATTCATGATGATTGCTTCAAAAATGTGACTGCTAGAGTGTTAACAAGGTTTTCTGCTGATCTGGCCAGGTGACCTAGTTTTTTACCCCAGGTGACCCAGTTTCGAACTTGACCTAGAAATCATCAAGACAAATATATTGAGCAAGATTCATGATGATTGCTTCAAAAATGTGACCGCTAGAGTGTTAACAAGGTTTTCTGCTGATCTGGCCCGGTGACCTAGTTTTTGACCCCAAGTGACCCAGTTTCGAACTTGACCTAGATTTAATAGAGGCAAACATTTTGAGCAAGTTTCATCAAGATTGGGTCAAAACTATGACCTGTAGAGTGTTAACAAGTTTTTCCTTTGATTTGACCTGGTGACCTAGTTTTTGACCCCACATAACCCAGTATCGAACTTGACCTAGATTTCATAGAGGAAAAATATTCTGACCAAGTTTCATCAAGATTGGGTCAAAACTGTGACCTCTAGAGTGTTAACAAACTAATTGTTGACGACAAACGACGGACGATGGAAGACGACGACGACGGACATAGGGTGATGACAATAGCTCACCCTGAGCTTTTGCTCAGGTGAGCTAATAAAATCTATGTCTGCATAATTAGTAATTCCTGAAATATCAAATTACGTACTCGCAAATGAATTCAAGAAGAAATTATATTATATATATATATATATATATACTCTCGAGATCTATGCGTAAACCATAGAGAGTAATAAAATAATAATATTACCACGATCCTTTACGCAAGGGTAAAAACATGTATAAATATTCAAGAGATAATTACTAATTTAACGTCATATAGATTTAAGATAAAATTCGTTTAATCTTTAACCAATATGCAGCAACAGTGACTCGTTATTCTGTATTCGTACGTAGAAAAAGAGTACTTAGTCATTAGAATTTTGTATGATTGAAATAGAGATAATGGGATCTAAATGGATGTATCTCCATGAACTGAATCGAAGGATAATATCCATTCTAAAAAACTACAGCTTGTTTTAGGCTTAGTTTAACAAGCGTAGAATTGAATTATTTCCAAGTATTCATGAAGTCGTTACACTCTGAATACAGAGAAAAACTGTTAAAATATTGTTTAGGAAATATTTTATCTGTAACAAAAAAGTGACTGGTCCATAATGTTAGCTAGATTTAAACCTGGAACATAGCGAGAAGGTCAATCTAACTTAAAAGTAAGTTGAGAAAGATAAATAATGATGATAGATATATAAATATCGGTATAATATATTATCTCCAACTATTATCAAATAATCTGAATGTTTAAGAGCATAAATGCTACTCGAAAGTTTATTTACCGAATGTTTTATTGGAAAAACTTTCAGTATGTTCAAAAACGTATCACAAAAGTAAGATCTGACCAGGAACGTAGGTGCGGCACTTACAATGTTGTGAAGTTTATATAAACATATTCTATATTATAAATTGAGGCAGTGCATTTCAAAATCATCGAAACGTCTTGAAATGACTTATTGTGTGAGAAAGAATAAATATCCAGTTTCGGAATAGATATTTATCTATATATATAGACCATTTTTGATGTGAACTGGAAATCAAGTTATTAATCTTTGCATTACTCGCAAACTGAACTTGAACTCTTAGCGAGAATTACTATGATCCCTTTAACGAATGTAAACATAAAGAAGAGGTAAAAAGATAATGAAGTGTATCTTAATTCTTTACCGACTCGTAATTAAGGATGTTTTCCCTCTTGTCTAAAAAGGTAAGAGAAAAGTCCAGGGAGTGCCACAATCACAAACCGCAGCCCTTCCCAGACCCCAAGAGGAAGAGGAAACCAACAAATCTAAACAAGCACAAACCGAACAAACGTACGAAAAGCACTAAGATTAGCTCTCTCTTCCCCAAGCGAGGTAATCGCAATACTAAAAGAACTGAAAAACACAAGAACAAAATGACACACGGAAAGACATACAACAAATCGCCTCGTAGAATAAACCACAAAGCCTAGACCGTACATTGATTAATATGAATATGATAATATCTGCTATTATGAGGTAAACTATCGTTAATCAACCTCTAAGCATATATTGAAAATATATATAAACATAATCTAAGGCTTCGGTTTAGAGGAAGGAAATGATTGACTTTGGCAGTTACTGAATAGTTACAAAGTCAATAAAAAAATCAAAAGGACAGTATTGTATATAATATTTAATTTAGGCAATAATAATCTGTCACGTACTGAATAATTAATGCCTTTACTAAATATGTATCCAATATCAAATATCAATATCAAAGGTGCGAGAAAATTTTGATTGACATGGACTCTAGTTATAAATAAAATATTAGAGGTATAGAGCTAGTCGAAGCAAAACTATTCCTCAATAAAGATAAAGTAGACCTATAATATACGTGGATTAATTGGGTCTAGTGATTATAAGTTTTAAACCTTCCTAAATAATTTCTAATCATAATCATAATAAAATTATTATTCCCAGATGAAGAATCTTCAGCATAATAGATTCTAACTGAGACAAAATTATCTGGTATATTGCTATCGTAGTCTTAAATGATCCAGAAGAAAAAATAAAATAGGCAAAGTAAAGAACGTATCGAATTATATATATGCCTAAATATAAGATTTTCTTCTTATTTATTATTTAAAAGCAGAGTTTAGACAGAGCACGACTGTGTTGGGGTTTAACGACACGTCAACCCTTGAGGGTCATTTTGCGTCGTCTCCCAGAGAAAGGGAGAAAAGAGATAGAAGAGAGAGTAGAGGAGATGAAAGAGAGGGACAGGGAAGAAAGAGGAACAGGAATGAAAGTGAAGAAACAGAAGAAATAAAAACATTCCCCCTCTACCCTTACCCACTACAAGGATAGCAGGCCTTGCCCAACTGTAAGCCAATATCAGTTGGACGCCCCAGTGATGTAAGATACACAGCACCTTCGCACCACCCGACCAGAGCACGACTGACCTAGACTCTAATATAATCAATCAAAAGATAGTATAAAATAGAATAATAGCTTAACGGATCAACTATTTTCCATGTACAAAGGCAAAAGGAAATATGTACCTCAACTAGAATTTTAAATCGTAGTAATCTAGAGAGGTAGCGGATAAATAAATAAACTCTTAATTTATTTATCTGATTCGTGCAGATTTCCGGTACCTTATGAATGAAATATTAATAGAAAGTAGAAAGGATCTATTGCTACTTTCTCGTCAATTTACTCCTTAGATTACATGCTGATTACATATCGGGAGCATGTACAAAATTTAGATTTCGTGTATATTTTTCTTCTTAGAAATAAGAATATTTTTATAGAATTCACCTTTGTCTTACAGCCGAATAAGGTGAATATGTAAGAATTTGTTTGTGTTGAGGTTTTACGGCCCAGTCAACCCAGTGGGGTCATGTCGAGCGCGGTCAGTTTACCTAACCACACGTTTACTGGGCAGGCTTAGTCCTCTAAGCGGTTAACCAGTATTGTGCACATTCTTTCGCCAGAAACTGACAACTGCCCTTCTTGAATCAGCGGAAGGGAGAGAATGACTGTAGAAAATATTTCATGATCAATCTCTACGAAAGAATGTTGCCGACCTCGGCGGGGGTTGAACCCGCGACCTCCTGGTCTCCAGTCGGACGGCGCATCCAACTGAGCCACCGAGGATAAGAAGTTAATCTCTTTGTAGCAAATAAAAAGAGATATAAATTATATAATTATAGATGGAAGTATCATCTACACTGTGAGTGAATTGCGAATTTGATCGTAACCGATAATTCTTAATTCATTTTCAAGAATAAATATATATATAGAATTTTAAGTCTAGTTCAAAAATGACTTGACAGTGTTCAACAATATAAGGGGCTACTAGGTATTAGAACCCATCGCTGTCACTCTATATTTGTTTGTGTTGAGGTTTTACGGCCCAGTCAACCCAATGGGGTCATGTCGAGCGCGGTCAGTTTACCTAACCACACGTTTACTGGGCAGGCTTAGTCCTCTAAGCGGTTAACCAGTATTGTGCACATTCTTTCGCCAGAAACTGACAACTGCCCTTCTTGAATCAGCGGAAGGGAGAGAATGACCGTAGAAAATATTTCATGATCAATCTCCACGAGAGAATGTTACCGACCTCGGCAGGGGTTGAACCCGCGACCTCCTGGTCTCCAGTCGGACGGCGTATCCAACTGAGCCACCGAGGCCGGCCTAACCTATAACCCAAGACTACACATGTCTATAGTGCTCAATGAATAAACATAAATTGAGCGAGGACTAGTGACTACTACTCGGTCACTAGTAATCCGACGTAATGCTCTGGCACTAGTCTACGAAACTACTGCCCGGTGGAATTTCGTTAGAATGACCTGGCACTAGTCTACGAAACTACTGCCCGATGAAATTTCGTTAGAATCGGAAGTTAACCTCTTTCTAGCGAATAAAAGAGATAAATTGCAGTTAATTTAAAATATTAATAGAATTACACTCCTATAATAAGTCAATGGAATATTTAGAATTCTTGTCTGATTCAGGAAAGACTGTACAGAAATTTATTATATAAAATGTTACTATGTATTTCATTTTATAACCTATATCCATTGACTTGACTTATCTATAAAGCTCTATGAACAATAATAGATTGTTCGGGGACTAGTGACTGTTACCCAATCACTAGTAATCCGACACAATGATTGGACACTAGAACTCGTAACTATTGCCCAGTAGATGTCACTAGTAATCCAATACAATGACTGGATAATAGTAATCATAACTATTTGCCAGTGGTATACACTAGTAGCCGGACATATGACCGGACACTAGTACTCGTAACTGTTTGCCCGGTGAAGTCACTAATAATTCGACACAATGACTGGACACTAGTACTCGTAACTGTTGCCCAGTGAAGTCACTAATAATTCGACACAATGACCGGATACTAGTAGTCATAACTGTTGCCCGATAGGAGTCACTAATAATGCGACACAATGACTGGACACTAGTACTCGTAACTGTTGCCCGGTGAAGTCACTAATAATTCGACACAATGACCGGACACTAGTACTCGTAACTGTTGCCCGGTAGGAGTCACTACTAATGTGACACAATGACCGGACTAGTACTCGTAACTGATGCCCGGTAGGAGTAACTAGTAATCCGTCACAATGACCAGACACTAGTACCCGTGACAAATGCCCGGTGATTTTATCGTTGCCTGGATGACTGGTGACTGGATGACCCGTGACCGGTGACTGGTAAGAAATGCCCGGTGATTTTATCCATGCCTGGATGCTCGGTGACTGGTGCCTGGAGAAGCTGACAATGAATGACCGATGACTAGTGACCGGTGACTGGTGACTGGTGAACTTAGACTTATTTTGGATACTAAAGCATCCATAAGATGCCACCTTGATGGGTCTTACCCCGGCAGTATAGCCATATGGGGTGGGGCTCCCATCAGTAAAGATTTGTCGTATAACCCATAAGGGTTGACAAGTTCTTTACTTATCAGCTTCTCCACCATAGAAATCTTCGCCAACTCGCAAGATATCCTGTAACAGTCCAGGTATAGCATGTCGCATCGCTGAATAACCTGGAACAAAAAGAAACAAGTTAAAATTTTTGATATATGAAACACGACTTCCGAACCAACAGCACACGAGCGTTGTGCCGATTATAGCGAGAGTCGCGAAAACGCATGTCAAAATAGCCAGTCAATAAATGCAAGAAATCGACAATCGAAAATTTTAAATAATAACATGGTTAGTGAAAGGAGTGATAAAGAAACAAAAGAAACACAAGGATACAGAAATTTATCCGTGAGGAAAAGAAATAATCCAAATTTCTTTCACAGGTAAAAATCCTTGTTGAATTCCTTTGTCCACAGAAAAGAAACTGACACGTGATCAATTGAGCGGGAAGAGTTACATCACACAGGCAACTGCCTAAGGGACCTTCTGGTTTAAGACTTTAATTAACGACTGAAAGGCCATTTTTCTGTGGAAAGTGTGAAAACAGAAGAGAATAGCACATTATCTATAGGTTAATGTATTATGAAGTTAAAACACAGATTCAAATCTAAAGAAGGTGCCTCGGTATCGGATGAATTTGCTCTATTTAACTGGACTTCTGTAGGGTATATCCGGTCCACCATTTGGTCAAAGTAAATATTGTCAATATTTAATAAATCATCAAGGTATCTTGAAGTTGAATTGAAAGCCTCAATAATATCAGCCTGATTTTCACGTGAGAGAGACTTAATCTCTCTCATAACAAAAAAGAAACAAATCTGCAACAAGAGGAGCACAATTAGTTCCCATCAGAATACCAATAGTTTGCCTATAAAGTTTAGTCACAAATCTAATAAAAATATTATCCAAAAGATAAACAAGGGCATCACAGACTTTTTGACACGACCATAAATTGTGATTATTATATACATCAGAAGTGAAAAAAGCACATTCTTCGTGCAAGCCAAATATTGGGTATTCTCCCGAATAAATGTTCGGTTAATTAAATCAATAAGTTTATCTTTCATAAGATGATGCGGTAACATAGTATACAGTGTAGAAAAATCATATGTAGACAATTTAGAAGCCTGAAAGTTTTTAGATTTAAATTTATTGAGAATATCATTAGAATTTTTAATTGACCAAAAATAGTTAATACCGTCCCTTTTGTAAACAGTATCATAGTATCTAATCCAATGTTTTTTAACAGCAGTAAGGCATGAAGTTAGCAGTTTGGACAAACTAGAATTAGCAATGAAACGTGTTTTATAAGGTCGTTTATGAAGTTTCGGTAAGCAATATAACGTAGGAAGTCTGTCTTGCTTTTCTTTAATACTCACTGCAAACTCAGCAGTAATATCGATAAGTGGTTTTTCTGAAGAATCATGATTTTATACATGTAAATAGCACAGTGGCAGGGAAATATAATAAATATAAACAAGATGATGGCCATCTTAGATTTCCAATCAGAACAATTTTAACTACTGCTGATCTACAAGTCACTTCGATACTTTCAATATAAATGTATATGACCCATACAAATGCATGGGGAAACAAATTTGACCTTGGAGATAAAAAGGTCAAATGTCAACAGAGAACCATCATTTTAGCAATTTTGGTAGATCTCCTGTCCCCCATAATTTGTGCAAAGATAAGGGCCCAGGGCTTATTTGGTTATGGAGAAGAAGATTTTTAAAAGTTTTTACCATATATGGGCATGGCAGCCATTTTGATCAATGGACAAAGTTTCCTTCTGGTTCAGTTAAAATTTGTCCTATATCACAATGGAAGTTATTATTTATTAAGATCATTACTCCTCGGCTAGCATTTACTCCATTCTTTGCACTCAAGACAAGATTATGTCCCACTCTCCTTTTACATATGAATACATGTTTTTGTCAATATGCACATCTTGTAAGCATGCTATATTGTATTTTTTTGAACGAATGTACTGGAATAAGTCTCTTCTTTTTTGCATATTTTTGAGGCCTCGACAATTTTGGGAAAAGACAGTTATCAATTCAACCATTTTTTGTTTAAAGTTACCCATACTAAAGCCCTTATGTTCACATATGCAAACAAGAGGGCCACGGCTCGCTCACTTGAGTGACATAGCCACTGCAGACATGCAGATGTTATGCAACATTTTTCCAATCCTATCATCACAACTAATGAAAATATCATCATCTGAGCATTTCCTAGTTTTGAAGAAGAATATATGGCCCTGACAGTCAATGGAGCATGATCATTTGAATAAACTATCAATCACATTTCAACAGAAGGATCAATGTGAAATTTAGTGGAAATTGGCTAAGTGGTTTCTGAAGAATCATGATTTTATGCATGTAAACAGCACAGTGGCAGGGAAATATTATAAATATGAACCAGATAATGGCCATCTTAGATTTCCAATCAGAACAATTTTAACTACTGTTGATCTACAAGTCACTTCGATACTTTCAATATAAATGTATATGGCCCATACAAATGGGGAAGCAAATTTGACCTTGGAGGTAAAAAGGTCAAATGTCAACATAGAACCATCATTTTAGCAATTTTGGTAGATCTCCTGTCCCCCATAATTTGTGCAAAGATTAGGACCCAGGGCTTATTTGGTTATGGAGAAGAAGATTTTTAAAGGTTTTTACCATATATGGGCATGGCAGCCATTTTGATCAATGGACCATACCCATTTTAGCAATCTTTCATTCTCCTGCCCACGGAGGCTCCGCATGAAATTTGAGCTGCACTGGCCCGGAAGCTTCAGAGGAAAAGCCATTTAAAATTATCAACATTTTTTCCATACAAATGTATGGGGCCCATACAAATGCATACAGAAGCAAACTTGACCTCGCCGTAAAAAGGTTAAATGTCAATGTATGATAATTATTTTAGCAACTTTGGTAGACCGCCCGTTCCAGATGATATATGCAAAGATTCAGCCACAAGCCATCCTTGGTTTTGGAGAATAAGATTTTTAAATGTTTTTTCCCATACAAATGCATAAGGAAGCAAACTTGGCCTTGCCGTAAAAAGGTCAAATGTCAATGTATGACCATTATTTTAGCAACTTTGGCAGACCCCCTGTCCCCGATGATTTATGCAAACATTCAGCCCCAAAGCATCCTCGGTTCTGGAGAAGAAGATTTTTAAAGGTTTTTACGATATATGGGCATGGCAGCCATCTTGGTCAACGAACCGTGACCATTTTAGCAATCTTTTGTTCCCCCTATCTAAGAAGGCTCCATATGAAATTTGAGCAAAATTGGCCCAGAGGCTCCAGAGGAGAAGTTGTTTGAAATTCTGAACATTTTTCCCATACAAATGCATAAGGAAGCAAAATTGACCTTACTGTAAAAAGGTCAAATGTCAACGTACGACCATTATTTTAGCAATTTTGGTAGCCCTCCTGTTCCCGATGATATATGCAAAGATTCAGCCATAAGGCATGCTCGGTTTTGGAGAAGATTTTTAAAGGTTTTTCCCATACAAATGCATAGGGAAGCAAACTTGACCTTGCCGTAAAAAGGTCAAACGTCAATGTACGACAATTCTTTTAGCAATTTTGGTAGACCTCTCGTCCCCGATGATTCCTGCAAAGGTTCAGCCCCAAGGCATTCTCGGTTCTGGAAAAGAAGATTTTTTAAAGGTTTTTACCATATATGGGCGTGGCGGCCACCTTGGTCAACGGACCATGACCATTTTAGCAATTTTTTGTTCCCCCACCCTAAGGAGGCTCCATATGAAATTTGAGCAAAATTGGCTCAGCCGCTTCAGAGGAGAAGTCGTTTGAAAATGTTAACGGACGGACGGACGGACGGACAGACGTACGGACGGACGGACGACGGACAAAAAGTGATCACAATAGCTCATCCTGAGCAGAGCTCAGGTGAGCTAAAAAGTCACACACAACAGCAGAATTTATTTTAAACAAGAAAACAACAAAAATAAAACAAAATATAAGTGGCATAATGTCCACATATAACACAAGTTTTAGCTCTTGGAAAACTTGCAGCTGTTGTATTGCAGCACATAGAATTTTTGTTTTACAAATAACAAAGAAGGGAGAAAAAAAAATAATAAAATAAAAAAAAAATAAATAAATAAATAAAAAAACAGAGTTGACCATCTAAAGAGATGTTCACAGTCCCATACGCTTTGCAACAAACACATACATGCAGCACAATGGCATTTTTACGACCATAAAAATGTTAATGTTCAGACGAAAAATGTGATTTCTTTTCAGTCTGTGCACACAACATAGATCATGGGCACTTGTCAGAACTGCTTCATCAAATGTCCATAAATCATTGCAGAACTAACAAAAAGTAATGCCTACCTCCAGCAACACCAATTTACTACGTAGAAGTGGGATATGTTACGATCCAAAGCGTATTGGACCATCAATATGATATTCAGTGATCTTTCTGGTGGGCTCTTGCAACCATTCCTTGATGCCAAGGTCTTACGTCTGCTAGTTTCCTGTTCCTGTGTGTGCATGCAGTGAAAGCCTGAGCAACGCTGCACAGATGTGCAGGATCGCCCAAGACCCCACCGGTTGCACACACCAACAGCCACCTTTTCCTTTACTGGCCCAACTTTTGATTCCTGAATTTTTTATGAATATCACATTTTAAACCTCTGCTTTTGTCTTCAAATTAGTAAAATACATGTGCTTTTTAACCCTTGTCCTGCTGAACCCGGATATATCCTGCCTTTGCAAACAGTGTAGTCAACTGATCTGGACCTACACCATTTGCCATTAAGTATGTGAATCTACAGCAACAATCTGGATCTAGTAATCTGATTGGCAGAAAATTAGAAGTTGGTGTGGCAGCTAAATTTATTCAGCAGGACAAAGTTTAAGTACCAAACAACCATTTCGCAATAATTAACGATGTCTAATACTAACACATACAACATATGGATTAATTTGCAATATAATGCAAAATTTATTTTTAAATATTTACATGTATATATAATTTTAGAATCCTTTTTTTTTCTGCAGTATACACTTAAATATTTTTGAGTACTATACAATAAGAAATGTAATTTCAAAAACTATACCTAAATATTAAGTTGTAAAGATTTTCATGATACCTTTCCCTTTGGCAACAACTAAGAACTAAGAATCTGTCTTGATTACGAGGGTCCTGCAAAAAGTTTTGTCACTGGGTTCAGATTACTTCAGTGCTACGTTTTATCAAACATATTTTTATTACAAACCTTCAAAGTATTCCCCCTTTACTGAAACACATTTTTGTAACCTTTTTACCCAGAAAAGCAGATAAATAGTCTTCTTTTGGTATCTGTTGGAGACACTGATAAATAGCATTGCCAAGAGAACTTCTAGACATATACTTATTTCCAGAAAGCATTTTCTTAAGCCTTGGAAATAAAAAGAAGTTACAGGGACTCAGGTCAGGTGAATAAGGTGGATGGTTTAAAACTTTCACCTCTTCAGAAGCCAAAAAAGACTTAACAACCTCACACTTATGAGAGGAGGCATTGTCATGTAAAAGGTGGACTCCTGACCATCATTTGCTTGGTCGTTTCTTATTGTAAAACTCTTTCACTTTCTTCAGTACAGAATTCTTGTAGAATCAGCCAGTGACTGTATGACCAGATGGACAAGGCACTTGAACGACTGGCCCACTTGAATTAAAGAAAATTGGGTACAATATCTTTTTCAAACTTATGGTTCTCTTGGCAATACATGGGCGTTTTGATCTATTCTCTTCCATTGCTTATTATCAGCCCTTCTTTGTGGCTCAAACATGTGCACCCAGGTTTCATCACCTGTTAGCAAGTTAGAAATAACCTGACTATTACAGCCTTTGTATGTTTTCAAAAGTCCCTGGGCACATTTAAGGCGTTGTGTCTTTTGCTCCTCAGTGAGCAAATGAGGTACCCACCTAGCGCAAACCTTTCTCAGGTCCAAACGCTTTTTTAGAATTGTTTTTACACTGCCTTCTGATAAGCCAGTACAACTAGCTATATCTTTGACAGACAATCACGCATCCTGTTCGACCAAAATCTTTACAACAACGATGTTAGCCTTGGTAACAGAGGTTTTAGGCCTTCCAGGACGAGTATCATCTTCAATAGAAAATTTTCCAGCTTTAAAAGCTTTAACCCACTTAAAACTGTGCGCATTGAAATGGTCTTTGTTCCATATATACCACACAATTCATTAAATATTTGCTTTGAATCTATATTAAGCCTAATGCGGCATTTAATATAGCTATGAATTTCAGTCTTCTGGTCCATGTTCCAATGTAACAAGTAAATTGGTCAGTGTATATGACTGCACCTATTTCAATTTCAAATAACTCAGTCAGTTGGAAAGCAATTTGCACAAAACAAACGGGTATCGTTAGCTATTTAACACACCATTCAAGTGCAGTGAAGCATTTTAAAATATACCTGGGATAAAACTAAGTAAGCCTATTAGTGACAGAACTTTTTGCACAACCCTCGTATATTTTAGGTTCTCTAAATTGTAGATGTATGAGGGCAAGTCAATAAGTAACCAGCCTATCCCATTTCCAATTGACCGAGACATCCAAGATTTTAATGCCTTGTTTCAATACATGTTTTAGGCCTGAGGGCAAAATTGCACCCTTATCGTGTCATTCACTCATAAGATATTGAATGTCAAACATGGCTAGTGATGCAAAAGTAAGCTTTTCGTCAAAAGTTGAGTACCGTGCTGTATTTCGGTACTTGTATTTGAAAGAGAAAACAGGTCAGGAAATACATTGCGAGCTGACCAATGTTTATGGGTCTTCTGCACCATCGTATGCACAAGTTAAATTCTGGGTTGGGGAATTCAAACACAGTAGAATGTCTTTAGAAGACGAAATCAAGTCTGGACGCCCATCAGATGCCACCGATGAAGAAATGTGTAACAAAGTACGGGATCTGGTGTACTCTGATAGGCGAATTAAGGTGGAAGAAATAGCGAATGCATTACACATTTCACATGGTAGCTTTTCAACAACTTTACATGATCGCTTGGGTATGCACAAGCTAACAGCCCGTTGGGTCCCAAAATCCCTTAGCGACAAGCAAATGGCAACGAGAGCATCAGTATACAGCTCATTGTTGAAGCGGTTTAGGTCAAAGAAAGATGATTTCCTTTCATGTCTGGTGACTGTAGATGAGACCTGGGTCCATTATTATGAGCCAGAGAATAAAGTGCAAAGTCGCCAGAGTGTAGGGCCGGGGTCTCCGAGGCCATAGAAGTTCAAGACGCATCCCTCTGCTGGCAAGGCGATGGCAACTGTATTTTGGGATGCACAAGGCATTATTATGTTGGACTTTCTAGCAAAGAAAAGTACAATAACAGGTGCGTATAATGCGAATTTGCTCGACTAACTGAGAATTGTGATCCGTGAAAAACGCCGAGGTAAACTCTCCAGAGGGATTCTGCTCCAACAGGACAATGCGAGAGTCCACACTTGCAAAACTGCAATGGATGCTGTTGAGCAGAATGGGTACGAGCTAATACCGCACCCCACTTATTCTCCGGACTTAGCTCCTAGAGACTATTTCCTATTCCCAAACTTGAAAAAGGATATCTGTGGACGTCATTTCCGGTCCAACGAAGAAGTCGTGGCGGCAGCTGAGGAGTGGGTCAGAGACAAGGACCCTGGCTTCTTCAGTTCTGGGCTGCTGGCACTGGAACACCGCTGGTCCAAGTGCATCATTCTAGAGGGCAATTACATCGAAAAAGAAGAGATCGATCTCACCCAGAAATAAGTTAGGCTGGTTTTTTATTGACTCACCCTCATACCTATTGTTTGTAAAAATAATACATTATTCGTATTTCCTACCACCCTTTAAGCTTCCTCAATACTGAAATGGTGTTAATTTATTTTAAAGAACCCCTACATTATCCGCAGGAGCTCGGTAAAGAAGAGAACATGCCATAAAGGGTTTCATGTACAAATTTATTTAATCCCCCAATTCTGCCTTGCCGAAAAGGTGAAAATTGCAAGACAAAATTCAGGAATTTATCTTCTTTTTGTTTTGCTTTCCATTTCCTGTACATTTTTTTAGCTTTTACGTCCATAAGTATTAATTCTATACAAAATAATCTCTTTATAACACTGTTTGTTATTATGTAGTATTTGATATAACAGAGTTTTAAAATGGATCCTAAAAATGTACTGATCATATAGAAAATGACCATAACTGGTCTGCCCATACAATCCATATACATTTCCATTTGGATTCAACATAACTGCTCAAATATACCAATCTTTCTTCCATTGAAATATCTGGACATGGTAAGATAGGCAGTGGGAGAGTTGGTTTTATGACTTGTAAATATCACTCATGTTTTGAGGAGGTAGAACTACTTGTTGCGTTAATTATATAACTCCTCTTAGAAAAGTCCTTTCTTTGTATCAGACTTAAAGGACTGTGATTAATTCCTAGACCTATATAATACATCTGCTTAGGTCTGGAATTTATACTGGCTGTCTAGGTTTCTAAACAATCCCGTAGCCAAATATGTTAATTTGTCATTAATTTGTATATTATCGGAGACGGCCAAAATCTATATTATTATACTTAGAAGTTAGATTTTGTAACTTCTTGATCTTATTAATAGAATTAATCGGAGCATTTCTCTTCTAGACTAAAATGATCCAAAAGAATTTAGATAAGGCAACGGTATAATCATATCGAATAATTTATGCCTAATATCATATAAGTGTTTGACTGATTTAACTACCCTTTCCAAGAATCTGGACAAGGCATGACTGACAGGGACTCTTGTTACAGGTATTAATAAACTGTCCATGAAATAAACCAACAGCCTTTAATTGTTGGCTGTTTTCCCATATTTCTATGTAACAAAATATTTGCCCCTACTAGACTATCTATGAGAAGCGTCAGTATCTAGAGAGAATATTTTGATTATTTATTCGTATAACACCTCATAGGAGTCAATAAACTGACACTTTGATGTGTAGTTTTGACCAAGTTTAACCCCTTATTATTTGTTCTGGATATAATTGGTAGTATTTTCTATCAATTTACATAGAGGAAGAACTAATACAGGAGTTAAACGCGACTCCGTAAATAGTTCCTGACAGAAATTTATAGGGAGTATGATCTTCCAAAGCTCTCGGACACATCTCCGGTAAAGTTTAGAAGACTTCATTTATAATCTTTCAAAGGATCAGGTATCTATTTCGAAGACTGATCCTGGATCTTTTGATGAATAATGCTCCGAATTATCAACTGTATATTCAGTGTTTCCTCTACAACTCTATCAAGTTGTGGTGCTATATTAACCCTTAGGCTGCTAATCACGACTATTGTCGCACTGGGGGGGTATGCCAACTCTAAAGCCTGTCAAACTTACTATATACTACATGCAACCATTCAGAGCAAGTGTTCTCATACAGGAGTGAACCTACTTTCATACAAACACGCCACTTTTCATTAGATAGTCAGGTGCTGGATTTTACCCCCACTAAAAAGACCGAGAATACCAAATATCAAGCTGCCATTAATTTCAGCACTCACTTCAACAGATTGATCACGATTTTCTGGAAAAAAAGCCCATAACACCTGAATCATTGCCAGTGAGGAAGAAGTAGGAATAACAGTAGAACCTTTGTATGTCACTTGTTTCATTCGCAATAGTACACAGTAGGCGCTGGTCCCTTGTAATTTTTTTTTTTTTGTCTTAAACGGTTCCCGGTTTACACGTGACTGTCACGTGACTTTCTAGTCACGTGACCATCCCTTCTCCGGTAAAATGGCCACCTACGATCGGCAAATTGTATGTGAAAATTCCATGTAATTCGAGGCAAAATTAAGGGAGTAATGACTTCTCGAGTAGAGGTACCCCTCTTACAGGCTTGATTCATTTTTTTCTTAGCAGCCTAAGGGTTAACAGAAAGCCGATGAAAAAATAAAATCCCCAAAATTTAGCCCAGATTTGACATTTTTGGTTTGAATTTTACACAAACAAAGCAAAAATCACATTTTTTATTTTTTTTTCTTCTTAACCCTTAGGCTGCTAATCATGACTATTGTCGCGCTGGAGGGGTCTGCCAACTCTAAAGCCTGTCAAACTTACTATATACCACATGCAACCATTCAGAGCAAGTGTTCTCATACAGGAGTGAACCTACTTTCATACAAACACGCCACTTTTCATAAGATAGTCAGGTGCTGGATTTTACCCCCACTAAAAAGACCGAGAATACCAAATATCAAGCTGCCATTAATTTCAGCACTCACTTCAACAGATTGATCACGATTTTCTGGAAAAAAAGTCCATAACACCTGAATCATTTCCAGTGAGGAAGAAGTAGGAATAACAGTAGAATCTTTGTATGTCACTTGTTTCATTCGCAATAGTACACAGTAGGCGCTGGTCCCTTGTAAATTTTTTTTTTTTTTTTTTTTAAGTGTCTTAAACGGTTCCCGGTTTACACGTGACTGTCACGTGACTTTCTAGTCACGTGACCATCCCTTCTCCAGTAAAATGGCCACCTACGATCGGCAAATTGTATGTGAAAATTCTATGTAATTCGAGGCAAAATTAAGGGAGTAAAGACTTCTCGAGTAGAGGTACCCCTCTTAAAGGCTTGATTCATTTTTTTCTTAGCAGCTTAAGGGTTAACGTTAACAATCTGAGGAGAAATATGTCTGGATCTATGATACCGATCATAATCTTAAATATTTTCAAAAGAAAAAGAAGGCGGTCATTGACTTCTTTTCTTATGAAATGTCTTGATTTCTTTGTCTTTCTGCTTCTTCCAAGAGAAGACAAAGAAGATGAAGAAGAAGAGGAAGAGGAATAAAGACAAAACTATATCTTCTCTTGTTTTTATTATTATAATTAGGCTGATCTCTTCAAATAGGTATTTAAGAGATACAGACCCATAGTCTTCCGTTGTTTGATAACAATACTAGGATCTGACATATTCCCCAAGCAGTAGCACTCTGTGTTTCGCTGTTAATGACTGGTGCCTGGATGACCGATGCCCAGATACTGGTGCCTGGTACCTGGTGTATTTACCAGTCAATGACCAGTCACTGGATGATCAGCGACTGGTGCCTGCTATATTCACCAGTCAATGACCGGTGACTGGTGCCTGGTTGACCAGAGCCTGATTGCTCTGTACCTGGTAAGCTGACTGTTGCCTGACACCTGGTGACTGGTGACTGGTGGACTTACACCTGGCAGACTGCCAATAGCATCCATGGAGTTGCCACCAAGAGAGGGCTTACCCCCGGCAGTAAAGCCTTACAGGGTGGTGATCCCATCATAAAACAAGAGGACCATGATGGTCTGGATTAAGACTGTATGGGACGACTGTACTGTCATTTCTTTCTGTGGAAGGCATGAACAGAATAGACTATAGCACATTATCTATAGGTTAATGTATTGTGCAGTTAAAATTACGAGGGCAGGTCAATAAATAACCAGCCTATCCCATTTCCGATGGACCGAGATGGTCACGATTTTCATGCTTTGTTTCAATATACGTTTTATACATGAATACAAAATTGCACACATATCGAGTCATTCTTTAATACGATATTGAATGTCAAACATAGCTAGTGATGCAAAGGCATGGTTTCCATCTAAAGCTGAGTACCGTGCTGTAATTCGGTGCTTGTATTTAAAAGGTAAAACAGGCAAGGAAATACACAGCCAGTTAGCCGATGTTTATGGGTCTTCTGCACCATCTTATGCTCAGGTTAAATTCTGGGTAGGGGAATTCAAACGCGGTAGAACATCTTTAGAAGATGAAGCCAGGTCTGGACGCCCACTGGATGCCACCGACGAAGAAATGTGTAAAAAAGTTTGGGATCTAATATACTCTGATAGGCAAATTCAGGTGGAAGAAATAGCGCAGGAAATAGGCATTTCACATGGTAGCGTTTCAACAATCTTACATGATCGTTTAGGTATGCGCAAGCTAACAGCCCTTTGAGTCCCCAAATCCTTTAGCGATGAGCAAATGGCAACCAGAGCATCAGTATGCAGCGCCTTGTTGAAGCGTTTTAGGTCAAAAGATGATTTTCTTTTGCGTCTGGTGACTGTAAATGAGACTTGGGTTCATTATTATGAGCCAGAGAGTAAAGCTCAGAGTCGTCAGTGGGTAAGGCCTGGGTCCCCGAGGCCAAAGATGTTCAAGATGCAACCATCTGCTGGCAAGGTGATGACCACAGTATTTTGGGACGCAAAAGGCGTTATTATGTTGGACTTTTTACCCAAGAGAAGTACAATAACTGGAGTGTACTATGCAAACTTGTTAGACCAGCTGAGAATCGCCATCCATGAAAAACGCTGAGGTAAACTCTCTAAAGGTGTTATGCTGCAACAGGACACCGCGTAAGTCCACACTTGCAAAGTTGCAATGGATGCTGTAGAGCAAATTGGGTATGAATTAATACCACATCCTGCCTTTTCGCCTGACCTAACTCCTTCCTATTCCCAAACTTGAAAAAGGATATCCGTGGACTTCATTTCCAGTCTGATGAAGAAGACATGACGGCAGTTGAGGAGTGGGTCAATGGAAAGGACCCTGACTTTTTCAGTTCTGGGCTGATGGCACTTGAACACCGTTGGTCTAAGTGCACCACACTAGAGGGCAATTACATCGAAAAAGAAGAGGTGGATCTCAACCAGAAATAAGTTAGGCTGGTTACTTACTGACTCACCCTCATATATTGAAATCAGTCCAGTGGTTTCTGACAAGAAGATTTTTTTTTAAGTTTTCACTTAAAAAATCTATTTTTAGCTCCTGTGACGTAGATATGCAATGGACCGGAACCATTTCAACAACTTTGAAAGAGGACCAACCAAGGATCATTCCTGTGAAGTTTGGTCAAAATCCAATCAACGGTTTAGGAGATGTTATTTAAATGTTGTGGATGGACAGACAGACAGACAGATGGACGACGACGACGGACAGTGGGTGATCACAATAGCTCACCTTGAGCCTTCGGCTCAGGTGAGCTAAAAAGTTGTCGTCAGACTAATCTGACTGCACAACTTCTTCTTTGCCAGCTTTCTCTTCAAGGTAGATCTTCCAGCAGAAATTTGTTTCTCTGCAAGATCCGAAGGATTCTCAGTTCAGTTATTACAGATCAAACAAGAAAATAAACTGGAACAAGATAAACATTTTGAATGATTATCCCACAACACTTTAATATAACCACAAACGACGCGAACAATCAACATGAAAAGACACGAAAACGTATGACATAGATCAATAATAAATAATAACAAGTAATCAAAATCAATTTAAGAAAAATACAGAGTCATCAATGAAAGAAATAATAAAGGAACATAAGAATAACAGGAAACAAGAACATAAACCAGAGAAAAGAAAGCAAAATTAGAATTTTTTTCACCCTGTAAAAAATCTTCTTGACTTTCTTTGTTCCACAGAAAAGAAACCGACACATGATCAAAATAGCGGGAAGAATGACGTCACACAGGTAACTGCCTTAGGGACCTTCTGTATTACGCCTCTTAAGACTTGTCGTTTTTCTGTGGAAGGTTTGAATAGAATAGCACATTTCTTTTTTTTTTTTTTTTTTTTTTTTTGATTTGGGTTTTATGGCCCTTTCAAGAATATTTCACTTATATCAAGCAGATCGTTCGAAGTTGGGCGAAAACTGGAGAACCCAGGAAAAAACACCTGACCATCAGCAAGCAAAACTTGGCTTTCCCACATGTGACTCAAGTGAGGCTTGAACCAGAGTGGTGAGAAATCTAATGGATTAAGAGTCAGCTCTCAGAAAATATAAGATAACCGGAAATTAGAAATTTATCACCCATTTGTAAATTTCTGTTGTTTCTTTGTCCACAGAAGGAAAACATATAATTAATATGGTGGGAAAGGTGCCATAATAAAGGTATTGCCTTAGGGAGCTTCTGGATAAGGACTTTAAAAAATTCTGTGGAAGTATAATGAAAAATAAATAGCACATTATCAATAGGTTAATGTATTATACAGTTAAACTGAATCTATTTTTTAACAGGTAGCAAACCTGCAGGGAGAAAACCTGGTAGAGATTGTAAAATTACTAGCTGCATATTAAAATATGAGCAGATGAGAGGTATGAAAAAGGTCTGGATATGAAAATTTCTGTAATCCTGTCGGATAAAGCAGCACAGGACAAATTAACCCTTAAAGTTCCAAATCCTACATTCTTTCTTATTAGTTTCCAAAAACAAAAGCTTGACATCTTGGAATGTCAATTGTTATTTTTTGTTTCTAAACAATAAACAAAAAAGAAAAATATTTTAGAATGACATCTGTTGCCATTGTGCTTAGCTTTAAGAGTTAAAATCTTACCTTTGCTTTAGGTGATGTAATCTGGTAGTTATACAAGCCATACAGCAGATAAAGAGCTCCAGCTCTCACTTGGAATGAAGAAGGTGGCAACCAGAACTGCACAGCTATTTTAAGACACTCTTCTACAAACTGTTTAAATATAAGATGACCACTTTTGAGTTAAACAGTTCTTTTTATTTATGCAACTTGTTCACCCTATTTTAAGTGTCATGCAAAATTATAGCAGACATTTTTTTTTTTTAATTTTCTAAGTAAATAAAGTTTGAAATGTCATCTGCAATGCATCCACTATGGCTGTGACTGTGGTTGAGGAACATTTCAATCCCATGACAAACATCAACCCAGAAATAATACTGATGATGCAAATGTGCAGGTAATGCAGGATGTAGTCACTTGAAAATTTTATTTTACAGATCAATGAAGGATGCCAGGTTGAAACAGGGTGAGGAAATACACCCATTCCCCTCCACTTCCATTCCCCACCCTCCCCTGTATCGGATCTGATTTATTTCATTTTCATATCAATGAATTCTGAGAAAAGCCAGGAAAATCTGCTACTTTTTTGCTCAGTTTTCCTATTGCTCAGGTTCATAAATTTAACCCCTTTCAGAAATTTCATGAACTTAAATTCTGCACCCTAGGAAACAGTTCTACTGCTGCAATCTTTTGAGCTATTTAGGAAACTGCAAAAGTTATCCACTTGATAACATTATTAGCTCTTTTTCTAAACTGATACCAAATGTCATTTTTAGACAGATATAACATTAAAGGATCCATATTCCTCAAAAATAGACATTTTTTTATCCAAAAACTGGATCAAAAATGAAATGATTTTTTATTGTATCTCTGAATTAATGTTGGCAACATTAATTCTGAGATACAATAAAAAAATCATTTTATTTCAAGAATGAGAGACTAACTGAAATTTTACAGGCTGTCAGGTGCCACATTTTATGATTGTATTAATACCATATATCAATTTATTAGACATTTGTTGGATAATAAAATGTCTACTTTTTAGGAATATTGAGCCTTTAACCTACTGTCCTTTCGACATCACTTGAAAAGATGTTTTTTTGTTTGGCATTTTATTTTAAATGAAAATATTTTTGTTCTGATATACCGTATCTTATCAGAAACCATTTGTCTTTCTGTTTCTGCATTTTGTTCTCAAATATTTACTATAAAATTAAATTTACAGCAAAAAATTGGTCTGACCCATGAATTTTTACAGTAAAGTGATTTTTTTTTTTTTTTTTTTTTGAATTTTTATCTAAGAAAATATTTTTTACTTTTCTTTGCTGAATTTGAATTGCTGTTTCACAACAATGTTGTGAAAATATCAGAAAAATTGAATTAGCGGAACTTGTTGAAAATCTGCCTCCAAGTTACCTACCCTATAGATTTCTGCATAATTTGCATTAATTTTTACTATGGGAAAAAGTGAAAATATTTTATTTTTTTAAAAACCAATGACCATAATAAAACTTTTTGTGCAAAGATAGTTACAACAAATGGTTTTGCATTAAATCATGATAAAAGTTTGCAAAATGACATCTTCTGTGTAATTTGAGCACCAATCAAAAAACGACTTTCTGAAAGATATCGAAAGCATAGTGACATATTGTGCCCATTTGGCAGAGTAGATCATGAAATTCAGGAATTTGTTAATATTTTACAAGAACCATTCAGAAAGTTCTGATCCTTATCAAAAATTTTATTTCATTCCTTCAAAATAGTCTCCCTCAACAAAAATCCACTTTTCAAGTCTCACAATCCATAAACAGAATGCTGCAAAGTAGTCCACCCTTTGTATAGTGTTGAGGCACTGATATATTGCACTACTAGTGCTCCAGCTAGGATCTGAGGGCAGGGGGGTGCTGGGTTGGGTACTTTTTGCATGGTCATACAAGAATGAGGGCATCATGTGTCATGTAATGTGCTAAGTATCAAGATATGTTACAAAATATAATCCCATTCTACAACTAGAGGCCCAAGTGGGCCAGAAATCGCTCACCTGGATTAGGCTGATCATGATAATCTTCCATTGTGCCATGGTGAACGTCTTGGCTATCAGATCAGACTGCCTTTAGCAATTCAGCAGCAGGGGGGTACGAATGCACCACTTTTTGGGCCCCAAAGGGGCTCCCACGTAGACAAACAATTCTGTATGTACGTCTAGATGACTTCCTCGGGCATGTGGCCGCGCTTCAGCTCTTCCTGTGGCCCGAGCCCCTGCGGCCCCCTAAGCATAGTGAGAGCCCCTGGGGACAGCCCCCACCCTCACTGGCCTTGAGGCTCATCTATTAAAGAAGTGGGCGACTGCTGATAGACCACTACAAGCGACATGCCCAAGGGACACAACACATGCAAATGGCTGACCGTGAGCTCAACGGAGCTCTGTGGTAAAAGCTGTCTTACGGACTTTTTTAAAGTTCATCTTGTGAGACTCCGTAAAGGCTCACGCACTCAGCCCTGCAGGGGTTGTGGGGTAGGGGTTACTAACAAGCAACAGCTCTGTTGTCAGTGCGGGTATAGGAGTAAGTGGCGTCGTGCAACAAGAGCAACACGAAAGGAATTTGCATGTCTGACCGCCATCGAGATTTCCATTTAGAGGACGGTGATACAAAGTATCTACCCATCTGACACCATGGCTACAATGGATGACCTGATTGAAGAAATACTTGCAGAGTACGAGCCAAGGCCCATCCTCGATGAGCCCATTCCAGAAGCTGAGGAAAGACTCCCCCCCGGCCACTTCGACCACAGTGGCCATTTACCGACCTGGATGATCGTGTCCCCCACCCAGTAAGACTCCTGGCTTATGAGCCATGGGTCGAGCTACTTAACAACGCCAAAGACGAATTCGAGGTAGATGGCGCCACCGCAGTCTTCTCTACATGGAGGTTTGAAGGAGAAGACCCGCTGGACATCGGTGATGTCGAGATCGCCAACGGTATGCATGCCAAAGCTGGCAGGTTGGCACTGGATGGCCGACGTCAGGGCTACCCAACTTCTGGCGGCTTTCCCAGGGGGCACGGAGTTTCTCCTGAGAATCAAGTTTCTCCGGGAGAAAGCTGAAGCTGATTGGGTGCTTGAAGACAAGTTTGATCCAGCCCGGGCTGAGCAAAAGAAGGGCTGGGGGGTCATCGAGGTCGCTCGGAACACAAGCCCTGGGGTATTGACTGGAATCGACAGTGTGTTCTATCAGAACGCCTACCCCGTCACCGCAGTTGTCTATGGCCTCTACCCCGTCAGGGATCCAGATCCTGCCAACCTAGCCCCGTTAAGAGATGGTGACCTCAACTGTGTGGCCCAGAGAGTTGTGGAGCACTTTGAGGGCGCTTTGAGAGGCCACGGACTTACACCTACACGGCAACAAAAGATCCAGGAGTGGGAAGAGAGAGTCCACAAAACCGGCGCCTCGGTCGATGACGTAGCTGAGCTGGAAAAGATCCTCAAAAGAGCAATCATCTTGAGGGACATTGCTGGTGAGGACATCTACAACAGTGGCAAGTACCAGAGAGGTGGCAATGGAGTCAGAGGCATAGTAGAACTCATCTACCACAACGGCCATGCCTGGTCCAAAGATCTCCACTTCCCGCAGTCCAGAGAGGTCCACATCTATGAGGGTGATGTCTGGCACGCCATCCGGGAAGTCACCCAGGGCGAGCCATTAGCAGTCTGGCTCCTGAGCGGTCAAGACCGACAGCTCTCTGTCGACCAGTTCGTGCTCCAGGACGGCCGCACCTACAGGACACGAGAGGCCCAGGAAAGACTCAAAGCGATCTGCGCCAAACTGGGCAACCCTGAACTTGCTGAGAGAGCCTTCGGCGAAAACCACGCGGCTAGCATTATGGCAAAGGGAAGGAACGGCTGGAAGCAAACCCCAGCCAACCTCCTCCCAGACATTGAGAAGGCCTGCGTGGAGCATGGTCACGGCGGCCTCTGGAACTCGATGGGTTATGACACGAGGGAAGTCCCTTCTATCGACATGAAGGCCTGCTATCCAGCATCCTTCCAGGGTATGGGTGAAGCCAAACCCTATTTCGAGCGGTTCGGGTATCCGACACAGCATGACATAAGTGGCAATTAATGGCCCTCTCCCCAAAGACATAGGCACAGGCTTCGCAGAGGTTCAAGAATGGGAGTTTGAGGCTACCTGCCATCCGGTCATCCCAGCCTGGTTTGGAAGGCATTTCTCCAAAGGTGGTTGGGCCCAGCTCCTTGCCTTCCTGGCAGAGTCTGGCCTGCTGAGGTCTCTCAAAGTCTGGGAGGCAATCATCTCCTTCGAGAAGCATCTTCGAGACTGAGGTTTGGTTGCCCGAAAGCAGGGACCAGGCCTGCTCCGTCATCGGCAAATTCACCCTGGGCAGCAAGGCAGATGGAAAAAGGCTCACAAGGAGGTTGGTGACCGACCGCGGCGAGCTCGGGCACTTTGGTCGGAGCACCAATGAAGTGCGAGCTTGGTCACATCCTCACCTACTACGATGGCTCTCAACCACAGTTCACCCATTTGAGGGCCTCGATGCTGGCCTACGCCCACATCAACCTCCTATCTATGCTTTCAAGGTTTGAACCTGACGAGGCCGTCCGAGTGGCAACCGATTCCATCTATGTAAAGAAAAATGCGCTCTGCAAGCTCGAGGGGGTCGAAGCCTACAAGCCTCAAGAGGTACACCCAGAAGGGAATTGCCGCATCTGTCTCATCTGTCATGACAAGGCAACCCCGAGGCAACCACGAGATGGGATTGCCCCAGCCCAGTGGCGTGACAAGGGCGATAGCCTCTACATGCCGATGGAACACGCAGCCTATACCTCGCCAAGCCTGACTACATCTGTTCTGAAAAGGACCTCACTCCCAGCACCACGCCGCGCCGCAACCATGCCCTGACCCGACATCAGCTGAGCTACCTAAACGGTGGCGGGGGCAGTGGCAAAACCACGGGAGCGATCGAGGTCTTCCGTACCAGAAACCCCGTCGTCTTCACCCCGACCCATCGCCTGGCCAAAGAGATGCGGGCCAGGGGCGTCCAGGCCCAGACCTATCACGGCGTCTTCCACTGAAGCGGCCAAACGGACTGGACGTCCGAAAGGATGGGACAGAAATTCGTTCCCCGTGTGATCATCTGGGACAAGGTCTGCACAGTGCCCCACCCCACTCTGGAAACCTTTCTCGACTGACTCAAGGGTCGGAGCGTCCAGGTCATCTGCTGCGGTGACCAGAGGCAGCCGGCCCCAATCGCCGGAGAAATGCCACACGACTGGTTCCGGGAGCATGCCGCCTATTACGAAGAGGTCGAGGTAGACCACAGAGCCAAAGACCCTCTTCTCAAGGCCCTTAAGAAGCGAGAGGTGCAAAAGGCGCTTCCTGGTTGCCTCGGGTGGGAGCGCTTCATGGAGGCCTTGAAGCCATGTGATCTCATCTTGACCTCGAGGCAGGGTCGCGACCGGGCCCAGAGGCTGCTGTTCGAGCGCCATGAGAAGTATTTCCCAGACACCTCTGTGCCTCTGCTATACCGCCCCAAAGACACTCGGCGGTAGAACATCATGGTCACCATCCCCGGGCCCTTGCTGGATGGCAGGCCAGACCGGCAGGAGCTCGTCCTGAACGACATTGGTGAGGTGCCCTTGGAATATGCCCGCGAGGTCCTGGACGGCAGGTGGGGCCAGGACTGGGCTCTTGGCTATGCCATCACAGTCCACTCCAGCCAAGGTCTCACTGTCGCAGAACCCCGAAAAGTCTGGATCATCGATGACTATCTTCAGTGGTCAGAATCTCTCGTATTTGGCTGTCTCACAGGTGGAGCGCATGCATCAGCTCGAAAAGGTAGTCTGTCCCCCAGAGGAGGGTTTTGAGGGTGCACGCACTCACCGAGCAGCAGCTCCGCAGAGTCATCCAGAGGAAGCTGGTGGCCTATAAGCGACAGGACCAAGCCAAGGGGCTCAGGTTTAGCCTGAAGGTTGACCAGAACAATCGCTGTGCCCCGTGCAACATCGAGCTCGTATGGGCTTACCAGCCAAAGGACACCCAGCAATTCAGTGTCGACCAGTTCGACAACTCGGTGGGCCACATCCACGATAACGTCAGGCTGACCTGTCTCGATGCAACCGAAAAAGAGGAGCAGCAGCGCTCAACGCTTGAGAACCCCATCCGGAGGAAGCTGAGTGTCAGGCAGCACTACGAGAAGTTCCTCCCTGACAAAACCACGTGGCGGGCCATCCTGCAGGTAATATAACACAGGCTCACCGGGCTTGGCCACCGAGCGTCCAAGCCGGTGAACCGTTAAAGACCATACAGGGTCAGTTGCGCGGCACCGACCACCCTCCAGCTCGCCAGGCTGGTACAGATAGCAAACACCAACACCTGAAGGGAGCCTCTGCTCCTTGAAACCAACAGGGCGGTCGGGAACTACAGAGGAGGGCTTTTGCACCACGGTCTTGGCTTTGATGGCGTCGGAGGGTTTTTTGCCAGTCAACCTGGTCCGCTGTTCAGAGCGGCTACTACGCTAGGCAGCCGAGCCACCCACTCTGCTGACCTCTGACCTGAAGGGAGGCGCATCTCCTGAGCATACTGGTGTCCAAAGAGCCTGAAGGGAGCCTCTGCTCCTTGGGCGGTCAGGAACTACAGAGGAGGGCTTTAGCCCCACGGTCTTGGCTTTGATGGCGTCAGAGGGTTTTTTGCCAGTCAACCTGGTCACTTCGACACTGAAGGAGCTTCGGCCACCGCAAGGGGCTCCGCTTGTAAATCCGAGCCATGCCATTGGCAACCTCTGCCGCAGTCTTGCTAGTCAAAGGCTCAGCCTCTTTGTAGCGTGAGGCCACATCAATGACCGTTAGAGCGTAGCAGAAGGTTTTCCGCCCTACGCGGTCGTGTGGCAGAAAGAGCAGATCCGCCTGGTGGATTGACTGTGTTATTTGTCTAATTACCAACAATAAATGGGTATAAAAAAAATCAAAGGGCAGTATATGAATAGGTCAACATTTTGGTTTTTTTAAGTTCGGGGGAGGTCGGGGGGTGCGGAGTGAGTTGAGACAGAGTCTGTCGGGTTTCAGGAAACATTCCATTCTTTTTTTTTCTTTTTTTTAATTTTGCCTGTGACCTTAGTTTCCTTATAAAATGCGAAGTATCCTTATTAAATGTCATGGTTTATGGAGCAGGTGACTGGATGGGACATGACCAATGGACACATGGACATGGGTAAAACTTAATGCTCGTCTACATTAAATAAACACATACAAAAAGGTGGATTTTTGTAGCAAAATGCATGTGCACTCAGCAAAGACTGCACATCCGTGTACTCGCTCGTCCGTGCACTCTATAGAAAGCTAAAGACCCAAAGCTAATTGATGCGGACAACCAAGACTGGTAAGATGTGCAGGCTGATCTGAGTCTTTGCTGGGGCGCACATGTAATTTTGTAGAAATTGCTGTTCCTCTGCTTATTATACAGAACTAACTAAAGATAAGAAAATATGTGCCATAGTGTTGACCAAAACAGATCACTACATGCCCCAAGTGCCAGCCAAGTGGCTCAGTCGGATGCATGTTCGACTGGACGTGGATTCTATCTAGACTGACGAAAGGATAGGCACTGAGTACTAGTGATACACTTTATATAAAAGGTCTACAATAAATTGTAAGCCTACCCAGGCCGGACTCCATAGCTCACATGCGCATTCGACTGGAGATCAGGAGGACGCAGGTTCGATCCTGCAACCTCCTTTCATGGAATATTTATAGAGTGGTCATGAATTATTCTTCCGTCATTCTCCTATTCTGGAAGATGCAAATAGTTAGTAAATGAATAATGCTTCTTAAAACACTAAGATGCCATTTTGAAAGCTCTGACGTGCAGCGCTATTGCCACCCCTGCCAATATCATATAGCAATTGCTGCTGAGCCTCTCGTCCAAATTAAGTCCAGTGTTGCATGCAAGTCACGAAATACGAATCACACTACAAATATACCGAGCAAAAGTGAAAACGCTACACTACAAAATCTGATTTCCTGGGTAAAGTAATAGTAATCTGCTTTCCTGAATCGCATACACCATGTGCAGTAAACAGCATTTATATTATCTCCCTTGTCAATGCTAAATCCCTATTCAAAATTGGTTTTGGAAATACCATCTTTATTGGGAACCCTTAGTGCCCTTATGGGTGCAAATAATGTCAAATGAACGCAAATCACATCAAGGGAGCTGTGTTTTAGTGGACCTATAGTGAATCTTACTTCTGACGTCAGTTTGATGCATATGCATGTTCAGAATTTATTCTGTAATGATAATTCTGTAACTCACTTTTCTTACTCGAAACTGGCTTTTCTTACTCAAAACTTACTTTTCTTACTCGAAACTTGCTTTTCTTACTCGAAACTCACTTTTTTAACTCAAAACTCACTTTTCTTACTTGAAACTTGCTTTTCTTACTCAAAACTCATTTTTCTTACTCGAAACTCACTTTTCTTACTCAAAACTCGCTTTTCTTACTCGAAACTTGCTTTTTTAACACAAAACTCACTTTTCTTACTCAAAACTCGCTTTTCTTACTCAAAACTCACTTTTCTTACTTGAAATTCACTTTCCTTACTCGAAACTCACTTTTCTTAATCAAACTTTGGGAAAATACTGTTAACAGGGGAATTTTGCGCCTGCAAGTCTGAGAGAGCACTTAGACTCAGCTGGACACAACGAGAATGATATACTTTTTATCCATTAGCCCTGCACAGTGGGGACCTGCTGACAGTCATAGTACCACTCTTTTCATACAGTAAATTCCGCTGGGATATATTTGTGCAACACAAGCCTGGCACTGCAGGGAGCTGCCCTGCATATTATCCCCGCTATCCCCCTTCCGATCCCCGTAGGTAGGTTATGGGTGGTGGGGGCAGTAAGTTACAAGTGGCTTGTACATTCCGCAAAATAAGTCAGTCTTAATTTATGAACTTCCCATTGTTCAATTCTGGAGAATACGACACGGGAATCCAGACACTGCTAAGTTATAACATCAAACTTTAATGCACCGACTGAAATCATCATTGAAATGTTTTACATAGCATGAACGAGACCATGCCATGAAGACCGTGGCAAACTTCACATCACATCTTTACACTGATTTTGCAGTGATCAGACATATGTGAATAAGGAGGAGAGTGCACTGTCCGTTCAGATGTAAAAGAGAAAGTTCTGCAGCCACAATAATTTACAACTACGAAAGCAGCAAGTTGCATGTAGCAAAATGGTTACATTCATCGCTTCACTGAATGACAAACCTGTCAAGAATGAAAGTTTCCCAATCAAAACTGTCAGTTAAATCCAGACGTAAAGAAGCCACTTGCCGTAAATAGCTTCAATGAGCCCTTTAATGTGGTCCAATAGGTACATGGGTGAGAATCATGGGAGTTGTCAGATACTGTACTTGTCAATCACAAACTCCGCCGTCTTCGTTTTTACACTATAGCTTCGAAGCAATTTCCATTTGAACCAAAAAATTTATTGCAAAACAAATATACCGGCATTGTAAAATGTGAAGACATGACTTTATGCGATTTTATCTAGATCTTATGGGATTTACTTTTTTTAAGGTCATGTAAAAAGGCTCCTCTGAACTTCCAATGTTCAAATTGAGTTAGAGTTTAAGGGCCCGGTTAAGGTTATGTCGAGCTGATAAGTTCACCCATTTAAGCTTAGCGTACCATAAAAGGGGCACTGGCAAATAGTGTAGACCCAGATCAGATGCCGCATCGTCTGATCAGGGTCTACATTAATAAAACAAGAGGACCATGATGGTCCTATATCGCTCACCTGAGCAAACAGATTTGTATACATATTATTTAGTGTTGAAGTTTCAGCCAAGTTCACTGTTCTAAATTTTATAGCCCTGCACCCCCCACCCCCCACCAACCCGCCACAGCAGCCATGTTTTTTTCTTTTTAACGCATCATGACAACTAGATCTTGAAAGAGGGTCACCAAAGGAACATTTCTGCCAAGTTATATTGAAATTGGTCCAGTGGTTTCTGACAAAAAGATTTTTAAAGTGTTTTATATTGCTATAAAGCCCTACCCCCTAACAGCCATTTTTTTCTTTTTGACGAATCATGACACCTTGAAAAAACTTGGTTGAGGGTCACCAAAGGAACAATCTGTTTACCAAGTTAAACCAAGTTTAATTGAAACTGGTTCAGTGGTTTCTGACAAGAAGATTTTCAAAGTTTTCTATCTAGATATATAGGGAAAATAAGCCCCACCCCCTAACAGCCATGTTTTTTTGACAAATCAGGATTGCTTGAACATTCTTGGTAGAGGGTCACCAAAGCAACATTGAAATCGGTCAGGGGTATTTGACAAGAAGAATTTCAAAGTTTTCTATACAGATATATACGGAAAATAAGCCCCGCCCCCACTGGGGGGCCATGTTTTTTGACGTATCATGAAAGCTTGAATAATCTTGGTAGAAGGTCACCATTCCTGTCAAGTTACATTGAATTCGGTGTAACGGTTTCTTACGAAAAGATTTTTAAAGTTTTTTTATATAGATAAATAGGGAAAATAAGCCCCGCCCACATAGCGGCCATGTTTTTTGACGAATCATGACACTTGAACAACCATGGTAGAGGGTCACCAAAGAAACATTCCTGCTAGGTTATATTGAAATCGGTCCAGTGGTTTCTGACAAGAAGATTATTAAAGTTTTCTATATAGATATATAGGGAAAATAAGCCCCACCAGCTGGCGGCCATGTTTTTTTGACAAATCACGATTACTTGAACAATCTTGGTAAAGGGTCACCAAGGAAGGGTCACCAAGGTAGCATGTCTGCCAAGTTATATTGAAATCAGTCCAATGGTTTCTGACAAGAAGATTTTTTCAAGTTTTCTATATAGATATACAGGGAAAATAAGCCCCACCCCCTAGCAGCCATGTTTTTTGACAAATCATGACGGCCTGAACAATCTTGGTAAAGGGTCACCAAGGAAACATTTCTGCCAAGTTATACTGAAATCGGTCCAGTGGCTTCTGACAAGAAGATTTTTTTTCAAGTTTTCTATATAGATATATAGGGAAAATAAGCCCCACCCCCTTGCAGCCATATTTTTTGACGAATCATGATGGCTTGAACAACCTTGGAAGAGGGTGACCAAAGACACATTCCTTCCAAGTTATATTGAAATCGGTCCATTGGTTTCTGACAAGAAGATTTTTAAAGTTTTCTATATAGATACATACGAGGGATGTTCGAAATGAATTGCTTATTGTCCTCTAGCTCGATATCCACGTGGGGCACGATAAAAACCAATACATACCTGTATAGGGCTATTCAATATCTACACAATGGTGTATAAATGTACATGTTAGACTAAGTGTAAGACATAAAATTTGCCATTTGAATACACGCAGTCATTGACCACTGCAGTAAAAATGGTTGGTAGAAGCGTCGACAAAAAAGATGAAATACGGGCTTACATCAAAGCTCGCTCAAAACTTGGTTGTTCTTTGAAGAAGCTGATGACTGAAATTTCTACTGCTTTTGGACCTTCTTGTGTGTCTTATGACACAGTTCGGCGGTGGAAAAAGAAATTTGAGTCTGGTGTAGAGTCCATCAAAAATGCACCGAAATCAGGCAGGCCAAAATCTGCATCTCGTAAAGAAATCGTTTCCAAAATAAAGGAAATCATTGAAGGAGATGCCAGATTTACAGTTCGTGATATTGCACGAAAGGCAGGCATATCACTATCAACGGTTCACCTTATTTTGAAGAAGCATTTGAAAGTCAGAAAGATTTCTGCTAGATGGGTGCCACATCTGTTGACTGACGAGCAAAAGAGGCAACGAGTTAAAGTGGCCAAAAAGCTGCTTCAAATGTTTCCAAAATATGACAAAAAAACAGTTTGTCAATGTTGTCACAGGTGATGAAACCTGGGTCCATTATTTTGAGCCCGTCAGAAAGGTTAGCAATAAGATCTGGGCCACTAAACACAGCAAACGCCCAATAATTGCCAAACGTTCTTTGAGTACAAAGAAGGTTTTGTATGCAATCTTCTTCTCTGGTGAAGGAGTCGCAATAAAAGTGCCAGTGAAAAAGGGCAAAAGCATCACCGGAAAGTACTACAAAGACGTAGTACTGAAGAAACTGAAAAAGTATTATCAGAAACGACGCCCTGCCACTGGTTTTAAACATGTCCGTCTTCTACATGACAATGCCCCAGCTCATACCTCCGCAATAGTTACGGCGTTTTTGAAGAAAGAAAAAGTAACTGTTTTGCCTCACCCCCCGTATTCCCCAGACCTTGCCCCATGTGATGTCTTTTTGTTTCCGAAACTGAAAGCATTCCTTGCTGGGCGGAAATACCAGTCCCGACAGGCACTTGGATCTGCTATTCATCAGTACCTTATTACTGTGCCCAAATCAGCGTACCGTGACGCCTTCAAGAAGTGGATACATCGGCTGACACTTTGCATTTCTAGCCACCGCGAGTACTTCGAGGGCATGAAATGAGTACTTTTGGGCTAACTTGAAATTTGAAGTCTCCAGATAGAAATAAGCAATTCATTTCGAACATCCCTCGTATATAGGGAAAATAAGCCCTGCCCCTGGTGGCCATGTTTTTTGACGAATCCAAATGGCTTGAACAATCTTGGTAGAGGATCACCAAAAGAACATTTCTGCAAAATTATATGGAAATCGGTCCAGTTGTTTGGGACAAGATGATTTTTACATTTTTCTATATATAGGGTAAAATAAGCCCCGCCCCTGGCAGCCATGTTTTTTGACGAATCCAAATGGCTCAAACAATCTTGGTAGAGGATCACTAAAGGAACATTTCTACAGAATTATATGGAAATCGGTCCAGTGGTTTCTGACAAGAAGATTTTTAAAGTTTTCTATATAGATATATAGAGAAAATAAGCCCCACCCCCTGGCAGCCATGTTTTTTGACGAATCCAAATAGCTTGAAAAATCTTGGTAGAGGATCACCAAAGGAACATTTTTGCAAAATTATATTGAAATCGGTCCAGTGGTTTCGGACAAGAAGATTTTTAAAGTTTTCTATATAGATATATAGGGAAAATAAGCCCTGCCCCCTGGTGGCCATGTTTTTTGACGAATCCAAATGGCTTGAACAATCTTGGTAGAGGATCATCAAAGGAACATTTCTGCAAAATTATATGGAAATCAATCCAGTGGTTTCGGACAAGAAGATTTTTACATTTTTCAATATAGATATATAGGGAAAATAAGCTCCGCCCCCTGGCGGCCACGTTTTTTGACTAATCAAAATGGCTCGAACAATCTTGGTAGAGGATCACCAAAGGAACATTTCTGCAAAATTATATGGAAATCGGTCCAGTGGTTTCTGACAAGAAGATTTTTAAAGTTTTCTATATAGATATATAGGGTAATTAAGCCCCGCCCCCTGGCGGCCATGTTTTTTGACGAATCCAAATGGCTTGAACAATCTTGATAGAGGATCACTAAAGGAACATTTTTGCAAAATTATATTGAAATCGGTCCAGTGGTTTCGGACAAGAAGATTTTTAAAGTTTTCTATATAGATATATAGGGAAAATAAGCCCCGCCCCCTAGCGGCCATTTTTTTTAACGAATCCACATGGCTTGAACAATCTTGGTAGAGGATCACCAAAGGAACATTTCTGCAAAATTACATTGAAATCGGTCCAGTGGTTTCTGACAAGAAGATTTTTAAAGTTTTCTATATAGATACATAGGGAAAATAAGCCCCGCCCCCTGGCTGCCATGTTTTTTGACGAATCTGAATGGCTTGAACAATCTTGGTAGAGGATCACCAAAGGAACATTTCTGCAAAATTATATTGAAATTGGTCCAGTGGTTTCTGACAAGAAGATTTTTTTAAGTTTTTAGTTAAAAAATCTATTTTTAGCTCCTGTAACCTAGATATGCAATGGACCGGAACCATTTGAACAACTTTGAAAGAGGACCAACCAAGGATCATTCCTGTGAAGTTTGGTCAAAATCCAATCAGTGGTTTAGGAGGAGATGTTGTTTAAAGATTGTGGACGGACGGACATACGGACAACGACGACGACGGACGGTGAGTGATCACAAAAGCTCACCTTGAGCCTTCAGCTCAGGTGAGCTAACAAGAGGACCATGATGGTCCTATATCGCTCACCTGAGAAAACAGATCTGCATACTTAATGTTGAAGTTTCAGCCAAGTTCACTGCTCTAAGATTTATGTATAAATTTTATAACCATGACGAATCATGACAGCTTGAACAAACTTGGTATAGGGTAACCAAAGGAACATTCCTGCCAAGTTAAACTGAAATCGGTTCAGTGGTTTCTGACAAGAAGATTTTTAAAGTTTTCTATTTAGATATAGAGGGAAAATAAGCCCCACCCCCTAGCAGGCATGTTTTTTGACAAATCAGGATTGCTTGAACATTCTTGGTAGAGGGTCACCAAAGCATTATTGAAATTGGTCAGGAGGTATTTGACAAGAAGCATTTTAAAGTTTTCTATACAGATATATACCGAAAATATACCCCGCCCCATGGAGGCCATGTTTTTTGACGTATCATGAAGGCTTGAACCATCCTGGTAGAGGATCACAAAAGCAACATTCTTGCCAAGCTACATTGAGCTCAGTCCAACAGTTTCTTATGAGAAGATTTTTAAAGTTTTTTATATTGACTTATAGGGAAAAATAAGTCCCGCCCCCTAGCGGCAATGTTTTTTGATGATCATGACAGCTTGAACAACCTTGGTAGAGGGTCACCAAAGAAACATTCCTGCCAAGTTATATTGAAATCAGTCCAATGGTTTCTGACAAGAAGATTTTTTAGTTTTCTATATAGATATATAGGGAAAATAAGCCCCACCCACTAGTAGCCATGTTTTTTGACAAATCATGATTACTTGAACAATCTTGGTAGAGGGTCACCAAGGAAATATTTTTGCCAAGTTGTAATGAAATCGGTCCTGTGGTTTCTGAAAAGAAGACTTTTAAAGTTTTTCTATATAGATATATAGGGAAAATAAGCCCTGCCTCCTGGTGGCCCTGTTTTTTGATGAATCATGTCGGCTTGCATAACCTTGATAGAGTTACATAAGAAACATTTCTGCAATGTTAAATTGAAATCAGTCCAGTGGTTTCTGACAAGAAGATCATTAAAGTTTTCTAAGTAGATATACGGGGAAAATAAGCCCCGCCCCCTACCAGCCATGTATTTTGACAAATCATGATAGCTTGGACAATCTTGGTAAAGGGTCACCAAGGAAACATATCTGCCAAGTTATATTCAAAATCGATCCAGTGGTTTCTGACAAGAAGATTTTTTCAAGTTTTCTATATAGATATATATAGGGAAAATAAGCCCGCCCCTACTAGCCATGTTTTTTGACAAATCATGAGGGCTTGAACAATCTTGGTAAAGGGTCACCAAGGAAACATTTCTGCCAAGGTATATTGAAATCGGTCCAGTGGTTTCTGACAAGAAGATCATTAAAGTTTTCTATGTAGATATACGGGGAAAATAAGCCCCGCCCCCTACCAGCCATGTATTTTGACAAATCACGATTACTTGAACAATCTTGGTAGAGGGTCACCAAGGAAACATTTTTGCCAAATTATAATGAAATCGGTCCAGTAGTTTCTGACAAGAAGATTTTTCAAGTTTTTCTATATAGATATATAGGGAAAATAAGCCTCGCCCCCTGGCGGCCATGTTTTTTGACGAATCCAAATGGCTTGAACAATCTTGATAGAGGATCACCAAAGGAACATTTCTACTACATTATATTGCAATCGTTCCAGTGGTTTCTGACCAAGAAGATTTTTTAGGTTTTCTAAATAGATATATAGGGAAAATAAGCCCTGCCCCCCTCACCCCCCCCCCCTCTGCCCCCCCCCCCCCCCCCCCCCCCCCCGGCGGCTATGTTTTTTGATTTATCCAAATAGCTTGAACAATCTTGGTAGAGGATCACCAAAGGAACATTTCTGCAAAATTATATGGAAATCGGTCCAGTGGTTTCTGACAGGAAGATTTTTTAAGTTTTCTATGTAGCTATATAGGGAAAATAAGCTCCGCCCACTGGCGGCCATGTTTTTTGACGAATCCAAATAGCTTGAACAATCTTTCAAGAGGATCACTAAGTGAACATTTCTGCAAAATTATATGGAAATCGGTCCAATGGTATCTGACAAAAAGATTTTTAAAGTTTTCTAGGGAAAATAAGCCCCGCCCCCTGGCGGCCATGTTTTTTGACGAATCCAAATGGCTTGAACAATCTTGGTAGAGGATCACCAAAGGATCATTTTTGCAAAATTATATTGAATTTGGTCCAGTGGTTTCGGACAAGAAGATTTTTAAAGTTTTCTACATAGATATATACGGAAAATAAGCCCCATATTATATGCAAATTGAGGAAAAAAACCCGTTGGTCTAAAGATCCACTGATCTTCACTCCTGAGAGCCTCTGTTGGCTACTTTTTGGTGCCTGAATCCATGGATTTTCACTCCTGAGAGCCTCTGTTGGGCTACTTTTTGGTGCCTGAATCCATGGATTTTCACTCCTGGAGCCTCTGTGGGCTACGTTTTTAGTGTCTAAAAACCACTGGATCTGTATTTTTATATGGGTTGTGGGCTACTTTTTTGGTGTTCGGTGACTGGGCATGCCCGGTGGCCGGTGACCGGGCATGCCCAGTCATTCAGGTATGTCTTCTTTTCCATAGGGTGATTGGCCGGTGATGGCCATTGACGGGGCATGCCTGGTGGATGGTTGGTCGGTCGTCGGATGCCCGGTGATTGGTGACCAGAGGCCATTGGCCGGTGGACTTGTATTCCCTTGGGTACAAGTACCCAGGGAGTTGCCACTAATTTGGGTCTTACCCCGGGCAGCAGGGCCATGAGGGGCAGTGTTCCCATGTTTCTTTTTCTTTTCGTCTGATGAAAGAGACACATCAAGAGACTTCTTTTTGGGCATGGCTCTCTTTCTGGAAAAATAAGTTCTTCTCTTTTCTGAAAATTGCCAGATGGTATTAGACCAGCTGCTACATGTGGGGCAAGTAGATTCTCGGAACAATGAGAACAATTAATACATTTTTTATGATTATCCCAATACGATTTTATAGGGGTGTGCAATACCGGTACACCGGTATACCACGGTATTTCTTTGGCGTGGTACGTACCGTGGTACACTTGCCTGTACCGTGGTATTCTGATGATTCTATTTTTAGCAACAGTCTATTTTAGAAAACCATAAATCTCCAAAATATTGAAACAGTTGAAGTTGAAACAGCTTCAAATGGTGTGGTTCAGTTATAAACCATTGAATTTCATTTGCAAAGGGTAAGCCTTTATGTCTTAGGCAATGGATGAGGTGAAATAATTATACATACACCATTACTTGTAGTAAATACAAGTATATTTATCAATAAATGTTGATACTTAATGAAAGTATAAAAGGGGTTATAGGGATGTAAATAAGTATGCAGTTTTAAAATTGATAATAAGCAGAAAAAGGTAACTAAAGCATTACTGTAAGTGCTAGAAACTGTTTACTTATGGTCCTACATGTATCTCCAATCTCCACTCTCCACAGCTGATTTTTAATTTAAAATATAAATTTCTATTATAATATACAATGTAAATCAATATTTCATTGAAAATAAAACTCAGCACAGATGATTGAGGTGGTTTAAACTTATAGATCATCAGATGTTGGTATATCAACCAAATGGCAACTACTGCTGGCAATTTCACAATGACCTCTGCAAAAGTTAATACTGTTGCGGTACCCTGGTACATACTGCGGTACTCTGCTAAATACTGCGGTATACCGTGGTACTTTATTTTTCGTGGTACCCAGCCCTACGATTTTATATGACCACAATCACCGCGATGAATAGTCATGAAAGTCACGAAAACTCATTAAGACGAATGAGAGAAGAAATAATTTCAAGAAATCGAATCGTTAAATTTTCACAAATTTAGCATGAAAAGTGAAATGTACAGTACAGCTTTCACGATGGTTATATCGTTCGCTCTAATGCGCGATCGCGGAAAAGATTAAATCCCACGCTATTCCCGCGCTTATCCCATGCTAAACCCGCGCTAAACCCACGCTAAATCCGCGCTCAGCTCACGCTGGGATATCATGCAGCGTGAAAATGATCACGCTCGCACTAGCTTCCACTCTTATCCAGGCTCACCTATGCAGTCTCAGGTAAAAATGCTCGAGTTATCTGAACGTAAAATTTTGAATATTAAAAAAGTATGTGCACATTTCTCCTAACATACATGTACAACAAAATAGAATAATGATTTATAATTGACTTATTATGTTTAGTCAGAACACAAATAAACTACAAAGTAATGTGTGATTTTGTAGTGTTCTTCCCAACAGCGAAGCCCCAAAACAATCTGCACAATCTGGTCAAGGTCTTCGTTGTTCGCCTTACGTATTCTACACGGTCCCTAGAAGAATCTTAGCAGAATGTACAGATGCCGACAATCACGTTTTCCCCTAAACCTGACAAATTCTATATTCAGGCTGGCTCATTTTTCCCGTGTCACTTTAGCAGCGGAAATGTCCCTTTTCAAACCATCTTATTGTTTGTTTACCAATTTATCATGCTTCTCTTCCTAAGTCGGAAATTCCCGCTTTTCACCCATTATTTTCAAGGTTAGCAGGTGCTGCTGCTGCCAAGAAAACTGCTTGAACCTCTGGAGCGCTGCTGGAAATTTTAGAGCAAATGCCAATCTGTTTTCAGTATTTTACAGCAAGAAGGCTGAACTTTTCATGTGAATCGTCTGCCCAGCAAACGGGCCATATGTAATGTCACGCCTTATTTGCCCCGTTATTTGCACTGGAAAATAAAGAAAAAAAATATGAAAATGCCGTCTGCTGAATGTGCTGAACGCTTCAAGTATTAAGGGAGGCCTTAAGGAGTATGGATACATTTCATTTGTCATGGGAGGCAGAAACGGACAGGCTGAAAGGTATCTACACTTCTCGGATCGAGGCCTCGGCGGTTTCTCACGATGACTGGACCAGGTTTAGAGCTGTCCATTTAAATCACCACTTAATGATGCTGGTGATTTGATGTCTTACGTCTCTTTCAACATAAATTATTTAAGTCATACCGAGATTATAGAACGCGGCGTCTGATCAGGGTCTTCACTATTTCCAAAAAAAAAAAAAAAAAAACTAAAAAAAAAAAAAAAAAAAAAAAAAAAAACAGTTTAGCAATACCTAAATCTAATAGCCGGATGCACCTAAAATGGGTGGACTCTCTCTCTATCTCTCTCTCGCAAATATGATATGCCTCCTTTCGAACTATAAGTTGTTAGCACTGACTTTATTGGAAAGAATGTTATCGCACCGGCGGGAATGGAACGTGAGACCTGATCGCGGATTTGATTCTTGATCCCTACATACAGATTGTGCGGTTTATTAGTAAACACACATGTATTTGCTATGGTCATTCGCTCCTTCTGCTGCTTCAAGATTGGCAGTTACAAGTTTCTGACGGAAGGGTGTTCAGTGAACTGGTTAACCGCTAATGTAATAAGCCTGCCCCCTCTTCATCCCATTTCGGATGGGCCCTGACTCGTAAAGCAATTGCAGTTAGCTCCCGCTCCCTTTAGTCAATTGCAGTTAGCTCCCTTAAAACAGTAAAACCTGTAATGTGGGGACTTTGCCGGGCATTTATCACGGTACAAATAAATATTATGTTATGTTATTTGCTTCCAGTATATACATTTAAAACATTATATTTAAAGGCTTACAGAGTATTCTTCAGAACTTTCGTTCTCATGTAAAGTGTTCTGTTTTTATGACTTCAGCATCCGATATGCAAAACCAAGACCTCAATTTATTTAACGAATAAAACAGACGCACATATAAATCTAGCATCGGCGGGGAAGCGTCTTCAAAATGATATATATTATATACCCTTGCGGACATTCTAGGCAAAGTCTTCCTGGGTAGAAACCAATACTAAGTTATGAAGATAAGGTGTCTTGCTCAAGGACACAACACTTGGTGCTCCCGGTATCGAACACGAAATTTCTGGATTACCACTCAGGGCTAATTCAATAGACGACAAATAAACGGTTATTTTTTTTATTTCCCAGAAAACAGCAGATTTGACATTTCATGTAATAGAAAACAGGATTTGACATTTCATGCAATGGAGACAATTTGCATGAAATGTCAAATTGAAGAATGAGAAAAATATTTCAAAATGCCTGTTGAAAATTTTACTCAGAGTGCTGCGTAAAGGTTTGCACAAATACTACGCGCGCGAGTGTGTGTATGGCAAAACCAACAATAAAATTTGTATGAAGAGTCAGGTCAGCATGCACACTCTGAACCTGCACATCAGTAGTCTGATCAGAGCCTTCGCTAATCAGATGTACCTCCTGTAATCTCTGGATTTAACAAAACGTCTTGTGCGACAAGCGAATACTCGGGTGAGTCTGCGCAACTGCACATTCTGATCAGAGCATTCGCTGATCGTATTAACCTTCGATAGCCGGACTGTCCAAAGCGGGATCAACAGTGCGACTGCAATAGCACATTCTGATCAGACCTTGGGGTGGGGGAGGGGGCGGTAACTTTGGGGTAATTTTGGTACGGGTGTGCGAGCCAGTATTTCAAAACCTACCCTATTCATATATCCGCCTTTGAAAAAACGGACCCATTCATACACTTGATCATCTAAAATGTTGACCTATTCTTTGATTTTTTTGTACCCACTTTTTGGCTGGTTGTTACACAAATATCACAGTCAATTCATGTAATACCAAGAGGATAAGCAGCCTCGAAAAAATCTCTGAGCGAAAAATATGTGCATAAACCAGGATGTCAGAAAAATGGGCCCTTTCACATAGGAAACCAGAAAAATCGGGCCATTCATATACTTTTTGTTGAAAAAAAGGGGGCCAATCATATACCTGGCAGTGCTGAAAAAGGGGGGTATTCGGCACGCACATCCGTACTATGCCATATATAGGACCCCCGCCCCCGAGGATCAGACCCTTCGATGATCATACAGTATGCACCGTCTGTGGACTCAGGGGTATCCAAGAAGCTTGCTTTATATAGTGGGTCGATGCACAGACTGACCTGAGTCTTTGCTGGTCATACATACATTGTAGTATTGTAGGTTTTGTCCGGCGCGGGCTCATATTCAATGTACGTACATCGTAAATTATACTTCAGGCATAATAACCTTGTACCGACGTAGACGGCCCAGTCAAAACTATTTCGGTCCTGTCGAGCCCGCACACATTTCCGGGGCAGGCAGACATTAGCTGTTAATCAATTCAGCAGAAACTGACAACTTCCCTTCTTTTCTTTCATATACGTTGATGAGTGAGCCTACTTTTGGAGTCATGGCCCTTTGAACATCGAGAATATCATAGTGATTTCTGTAATATATTTGTGTTCGCTCTGTAACTTGAAAACAATTCAAGATATTTTCTTGAAACTTTATTAATTTATTAACAGTGTTATGACACTTGCTTGATGTTAGTATAGTGGCGGGGCATGGTGCAATATCTGCGATCCATTTATAAAATATTTAACAGAATGACATATTAGGAAAGGGTGCCTCGGAGTCGGTGGTGTAGTGGTAAAGCTGCTCGCCTTGTAACCCATGCAGGGGTCACGAGTTCGATCCCAGGCTTCTTCAGTCTTTCATATGAGACTTTAAACCAAGGCCCCCATCTCTCCATGACCTAACTGTTAGTTGGACGTAAAACACTCACTCACTCATCTGAATTGTCATAAGCTTGAAGGTGAAAGACACCTTCTGAAGACACCAATATTGGCTTTAATTAAGAAAAGTATACACTCGGAGAATGATCTTGAAAAGCCCAGAGGCCAAAGAAGCTCATACAAACAGCGAAGACTGATTCGCAGGTTGATCTTAGTATTCACTGGTCGCACAGGTCTCATCGTCCTAAAAGTGTTTTCCAAATAGTCATGATTCCTGTTCCCCCAAATTAGTTTCATTCCCTTGTTCTCTGCGGCGTCTAATCTGGGTCTGCACTGTTTGCATAGGCCTATCTGTTCCAATACTTAGGTTCTTTATATTTTTAATACGTGCCAGTTTTGTGTACATTTCTGACGAGAAAAGGCTCTATAAATTAAGTTGTGTTTTTCTCCCGAAGCGGGTTCCCACCACGATTTCACGTGACGTTACCGCTGCGAGCACGTGGTTTCTTCATGCGGGGCAAGGGAAAGAATGTTGCTTTGTAACTGTTGCATTTTCTGGGTATTTTAATAATCCTAATGTTCTCAATATATAGATCTAATGTTCTCAATATATAGATGATGTAAAAGAATAACAGTGCCAATATTTATTTATACCCTGGTAAATGCGGGGTAAGGCCCTCACTCTAGGTTTTACTGTTTAAAGGGAGCTAATTGCATATGCATTGATAATGAACTTTACGGGTCGAACACAGCATTTTTTTTATGAATCAGGGGCGGATCCAGGATGATTTCTGAAAGGGGTTCGATTTGATCTAATTTCCGTACTTACTCTACGTATTCGGACAGACATGCCTGAGCAAACAGTGTAAACCCAGATCAGACGCCACAGAACGCATATAAACCTTCACTGAAACGGTGATGTATTTAACCAGAGATTTGTAATCTCTTCAAGAACTGAAGTTTACATGTACATGTCTGTTTGTCACCACAACCGGCAAAATCTGACCGCCCTTGCATCGGAAGATGATCTGAGTCTTCACTGGTCGCACGTCTTATGTCCTAAACGTGTTTCCGAATTTCCATGTTCCCTGTTCCTCCTCACTAGTTCCATTCCCCTTTTCTGTGTGGCGTCTGATCTGTGTCTACACTTTGCATTGGCCTTTCTGTCCCAATACTTAGGTTCTACTTTTTATACATGCCAGTTTCATATGCAGTTCTGACGAAAAAAAATTCTCTATAATTTAACGCACATAAGTGTGTTTTTCTCTTAGCGGTATCCGCCTCGATTTCTCGTGACGTTACCGTTACGAGCATGCGGTTTCTTCATGCGGGGCAAGGGAATGTGACTGTTGCATCTTCCGGGTATCTCCACTTGTATTTTTGTAATCTATACTGGAAATGCGAACGTCCCAGAATTGTGTGTCGTCGTCTGGTGGCGTATCATTGCAACTTTGGTAAATATTTTAAGAGAACAAGGGAATGAACCTAATTTTTGGGGACACGGAGTGAGGCGATTGGGAAAACATTTGGTACAATGAGACTTTTGCGACTAGTGCAGACTCAGATCAACTTACTCATCCGCATGAGAATGGATGATATAACCTCCATGCTGACTGTACTATATGATGGAAAAACAAATAAATAAAAATCGGCCAGGTATTTCGTCAAATTACACCAAGGAACTCCGGTTAACGTCGGGCTGTACATGCTGGTCGCATATGCAATAACTCATCTAAACCGCTAACAAAAAAAAAAAAAAAAAGAAACATTTTATTGCCAGATTGTGAAATACTTCCCCGACTGGACATTAATTAAGTTGAAGGGGAATCTCAATTTCCCGACGGACAATTTGTATTTGTCGCGTAGGCATTGAGATCTCAAATAAGCGAAATGATATAAAACAAGGAAGACTCGGCTCAGGTTGCGCGTCCACACATACATGTAGATAATGTGCAATTTTATTTATTGTGCTGTGGTTTTCTGTCAACAGAATGAGAACTTCTGGATCAAAATCTACTGCAAAAGTACCGTGAATCGATCTTTATTCACAGACTCACCTGTGATAGAAATATTTTACTACTGTCGTTAATCCTTTCCACGCTTGTCACGCTCGTGCCAGTAATACGTTTCGCGCTACGATTACGTAACCTCGTGTTCCATTCTTCACGCTTTGCGCAAAACCCACGCTAAACCCGCGCTAAACCCACGCTTGTTTCGCGCTAACGAGCAAAATTTTTTATCGTGGAGCGCGAACGATATAACTTTCGCGAAACTTGTACTGTATGATAAAGGATCATAAGAAAGAACAAAGAATCAAATTTCAACTGGAGAAAAAAGAAGAAAATAGAATTTTTTCACCCGGAGAAAAATCCATGTTTACTTTCTTTGTTCCACAGAAAAGAAAACTGACACATGATCAAAAGAGCGGGAGTGACGTCACACAGGTGACTGCCTGGGTGACTTTTGGATTAAGACTGTATGGGATGACGTTCCTGTCGTTTTTTCTGTGGAAGGTAAGGGCAGAATAGAATATAGCACATTATCTATAGGTTATGTATTGTGCAGTTAAAACGCGAGACTTGGCCCCTTTTTGACTCTGATGTCCCCTAAACCTTCATCTTACAGAGACATTGATGTTCCTTAAAATTTGCAATATTTTCTGTACAATTCAATTAACCCCTGAAATTACCCCATTGTCCCCTAGAATGTGGGTCAACAGAGACATTATGTCCACTTAAATAAATTTCTGAGGAAAAACCCTGCTTACCACTTAAGCACATTTGGTATCAGACTTGCAGCTTAATACTTCTTAACCACGTAAGACATTGCACTGTCTGCAAAATAGCATATTACCTCTAAACCATATTTGGTGTATTGACAGTCTTGAAAATATTGGCTTACCTCTCTAACCTCTCGCTGCGTTTGCCTGCCTGCACAATATTTTGAGAATTTCATGTCTCTCCATATTTCAGAAAAGTCTTGAAAACGAACTGTACCAGTTTCAGTAAACTTCTGAAGTAATGTCTCAAAATCTGTTTTCACTCCAAGTGCTGGAGCATAAACATACTTCTTACTTGTATACCGTCTCATTGTACCTGAAGTAATGATACATGTAGAACTGTAGTAATTAAATACATCCCTCGACCCCTCTACCTACATGTACAACATCGAAAATTCTTTAAGTCCATTACACAAGAGCCTTTTTCATTCATCTAAATGAAACAATCTAAGCATATTTGCAGACCTATGCAAACACAATTTTCTTTAGTTACCTATTTCTTTCATTTTATTTGAGCTGTGACATGATCAGAAAATGTGTCTTCAGGCATATGCTTACAGTGAAGGCCAAGATCTATGCATATAAGGTACTCTAAACAAGTAGACAAAGTGACAACAAGAGCTTCGTAAGTGAAGGCATTATACGCCCTGGCAAGTAATAAGATCTAGCCCATAAACTGACTCCTGTATAATTCAGTGCTCCAGATGTAAACTGTAAGTGGAGTTAATTGGAAACAAAAAAAAAAAAAAATAAAAATTAAAAAAAATTCAAAGGGGCACAACTCTGCTGATATTTGGTGAACTGTAACCTCAGGGTCCAAGCTGGCCCAGAAATTTAGGGAGAAGTGACTTCTCCCTCCTGGGAAAATAGGGAGAAGTTTGCTGCGTCTAGGGAGAAGTTGTAGTAGTATATATAATAAGGGTTCTGGGCCACCTCCCTCTGGGCCCCAAAAGGGCTCCCACGTAGACAAACAACTCAGTATGCACGTTGAGACGCTCCTACACAGACAGACAACTCCGTATGCACGTCTAGACGACTCCCCCGGGTGTGCGGCTGCTTCTCCTAGGCCCGAGCCCCTGCGGCCCCAAGCGAGCATAGTGAGAGCCCCTGGGACGGCCCCCACCCCCGCCGGCCTTGGGGCTCACCTATTAAAGCAGTGGGCGACTGCCGATATACCAATACAGGCAATATGCCTAAGGGACACAACACATGCAAATGGCTGACCTTGAGTTCAACGGAGCTCTGTGGTAAAAGCTGTCTTACGGACTTTTGTAAAGTTCATCTGGTGAGACTCCCTAAAGGCTCACTCACTCAGCCCTGCCGGGGTTGTGGGGTAGGGGTTACGAACAAGCAACAGCTCTGTTGTCAATGCGGGTATAGGATTGAGCAGTGTCGTGCAGCAAGAGCGGTACGAAAGGAATTAAGGCGCCTCGCCGCCATTAAATTTTAATTTAGAGAAAGCGATTCAAAAGATATACCCATATATATATTTCATTAGAGAAAGCGACTCAAGGGATATACTCATACCATCTTTCATTTAGAGAAAGCGATTCAAGGGATATGCCCACACTACCTTTAATTTAGAGAAAGCGATTCAAGGGATATACTCATACCATCTTTCATTTAGAGAAAGCGATTCAAGGGATATACTCATACCACGATAGCATGGATGACACAGTGAAGCATCTCGCTAGACTGCTTTGATCGGGGGCTATTACGCCACAAACCTGAGCGCCCTTACTGAAACCCCACCTACACCGGTCCCGCGCCAGCGACGAGAGCCACCCACACGGGCCCCGCGCTAGCGGCGGGAACGGCCCACCCCGGACCCACGCCAGCAAAGGCCCATCCCAGGCCCGCGCGATGTGCCGACAGCTGAGATGGACGCCTACATCAAGGAGATCCTTTCAGAAATGCCGGGCGAGCTGCCCATCACGCCCCCACGCAGGCGAAGGCCTATCCCGGCCACGCCAGCTGGTGTTCCACCCGACTCGCTGGGTCATCGGCTCATTCCTGCGAGGATGGCAGATGGATGTGCCTCAAGGGTACCCCCATGGATGGTGCAGACCCCCGGGCTTTCTTAGACGGGGTGCGACCACAGATTCGGGCCAAGCTCCAGGAAGAGATCAAGGCTCTGAATGGAATTAAATTTCAGCTGGCTCTCAAGGTACAGCTTCGGAAGGACAACCCAGACGGCAGTGAGGAGTACACAGACCCTGTGCGTTTCCTGCCGGGTGCAAATAACTTCCTTGCCTCGTCCCACATCTGATAGGCACGCATCCCCTGACTAAAGAGCTGGTTGGGGATCCCCTCGATCGTGACTTCAACCTTCGTTATTTTCGGGTTATAGAAGGACTCCGCATTGCGAGCGAAGGGCTGTTGCGCGGTAACGTCCTCAAAGAGCATCAAGACCCCCTTCACGCTGCGGGCGGGCACGTTGAGGTTGATATTCCAGAGGGTGTCGCTCTTGTCTCTGCTTATTTTTTGGTGCCTCAGAATCCGGTCATAGAGGATCGCGAGGCGGCCGTTGTACTGATTGGGGATCCAGGGATCATTTTCTGGCGCGATTTCGCGATATTCTCGCATTTTTTTGCAAGAAATCGCATCAAAATTCCCGGCGTGAGAAAAAAAATCGCACGCTAAATTTTTCTCATTTCGGGCCGTTAAGTTCCTATTTTGCACATGCGGCTCATTTCGAGACTATCGGACTGTTCTGTTTGACCGGTTTCTGAATTATTGTGACGCCAAAATTCATTACGCATACGACCGCAGGTAACCAATCATTAATCTGTATCACTGAAAAGCTTTATCGTAAAATTTCATTCTCGGTCTCTGGTTTAAGTAAGCGCTTTTTTTATCGCTACCTCGAGTCAGCAAAAAAAATGTCCGCCGACTCGGAAAAAGAAAGAAAATTATCCACCCCGAAGCCGTCCAGTCGGGATGGCAACATGTTAATACCATGTTCGAACACAACCCAGCCCGACTGAAGCGGCCACGCTCTCCTCCCCTGATTCGGATGGCGATCAAACACGACCGAACTGCCTAATGAATACCCTTATTCAGCTGTTTGCATTTTGTTACGAGCCAGGCGTAACGAGAAAGAAATGAAAGGGAAACCAGCATCAAGCTTTAAAAGTATTTACAGTATGTGTTGATAACAAAAAATAAGAAAATGTGCAAGACAGAACAAATTCTGTCCAGTCTCAAGGACACATAATTGAAATTCCATGAGTCCTATGATAAAATCATGAGTCTGTAATATATTTTAGAGCAGATATCTACTGTTTTTGTGAGCTGAGGGATCTACTGTTTTGTGAGCTCAGGGACTCGCTTATATAAATATTTGTGAGTCCCAGAGAAAAATTATGAGTATATGAATCGGAACTCTCTGGTAAAAAATCATTGGCTAATGTCACAAAATCCCTGCGAAATATTCCAGAAGAATTTCTGAAACAAATCCTTTAAATTGCAGTTTCTGATCCCACAATTTAAAGTCCCTGAATTCAGGGTTTAATTCCAGAATTAATGAAACATTGAAGTAATCTAGTAAAGAATGAAAGTGTACAAAGATGCTCATATGAAAATCTTCTCTCCTTATATAATATCAAAGCACAATCTAAAAAAAATTACAGTACTAAAGGCATCACTTATTATCCAGCATTTATCAAGAAAAAATTAAATGTTCTGTGACATGCCAAAAATAGCTTAATCTAGAATATTCCATCTGTAAATTCCAAAAAGAATATAACAACTTGTTATTGTAAACATGATTTTCCAGAAAGTTCAAATTTATATATAAACACTTGCAGTAAACATGAAAATAATGATACTTAAAATAATCAAACACCCTATATATAACAATTTTATTAACCTGATTTAGAGTACATTACAAAATAAGGAATAATAATACTAATTACTTATACATACAATTCTGATACAAAATCTGACCTTTACAAAAAAAAAAAAATCTTACTCAGTTTGTCTGAGCGAGCAAAAAAAAAAAAAAAAAAAATCTCACTGAATTTGAAAATCTCTCACTGTTTTTGTCCAAGTGGGATTTTTTCTCTCACAAAAATCCGGGGCCAGAATAATCCCTGGGGATCATGCGAGCCAGCTCTGGCTGCGTGACGATCTCATACTCTAGACTGATGTTTTCAAAGTTATATGAGGTGTCGGCATCCCTGTGGCCGGAATTGCGCAGCTGTAGTTGTTGAAGGTGAGTTCATACTCCAGCCTGTCTCCAAGCGCGCTTTGGTAGAATGGCATGTGGCCCTCGAGCAGCTCGAAATCGAGTGGGATGCAAAAGCGGTCGCCGACAGCATCGGCGATGGCCTTGTCGGCCGCGACTGTCTCATCTTTGTTTCCGGCATCGATGCGAATCGATGCCTTGGTATTGGTCATTTTTCCTCTCCAAAGCCGTCTTCCAGAGATCGCCGTAACAATTGAAGACGTCACTATCGTTGACAGACATCACCTCGTTGCCAGAGATCTTGATCACAGTCTTCTTCACGATGGCGCGGCCCAGGTTCTGAACCACGGTCCAGTTTGCATCTTCACTATTCAGCGTGATTCTGAAGGACAGGCGGGCAGTCCCTGGAATGATCACGTTGTGTGCGCCGAGGTTTGGGAATCGAACCAGCAGCTGCTGATTCTGATCAATAGTGCTCGGGTTATTGGTTATCACGACGGACTGCCGCAAGGGGCTCGCAGAGGCACCGGTAAGGATAAAGCTTGCGCCCGAATTTACTGCTCGAAGCCATGGGGTATTTGAACCTACGCAACAACCTTCAAATAAGCATCCACTGTCAAGGCCGCGATGGATGACGTCACTTTCAAGAACCCCACGTTCGACCCTGACGGGCCTGGAGAAGATGATGATTGCGACCTTCCCGACCCCGCTATGGAGCCACCGCTTGACGTCCAGCAGCTGCTCAATGTGTCTGGCGACAATTTGCAGAGCTTGCAGGAGGAGTTAAGAGAGGCGGAACTTGAGGCCCAGAAGAAGCGCCTCATTGATAGTTTCTACAACGAAGTGAGCCATACCTATGGGCTGCGCCCCGAAGGCAGGATCGACTATAGCCACTTCGGGATTGACCCCGACAGTAAGACACTTTACTGGACGCCTGAAGTCAAGTAGATCTCTATTGCTGCGACGAGGGGAAAATTCCGGTTTCTGGGTCTAGACACACTGGCCCGAAGATATGGGGCGGGTGGCGCATATGCACTGCGTAGATCGCTAGGTCTCCCTGATTATAAATCGGGGGCATCGTGGGGGCTCGGCAGAGAGGTCGTGGAGACATTCCAGAGAGCAGAGGAGACCCTCCCAAAAAACATTGAGGCAATCGAGCTGAAGGATCTCTCTGGTGTGGCTGATACCACAAGTCAAAGCGTAGAAGAGGTCGAGACCACATTGAAGACCATTAATGATCTGCAAATGGACACCGCGTGGGTCTCACAGGCCAGAAGAGAACAAGCCGGAGTTTGGGAGGCCATGACGAGATCGAGGGACGAGCTGGCTAACAACCTCGCGAAGCTAAGCGCCATCGACGATCGGAAATCCGGTCGAAAAGCACTTGGCCAGGGAACGCAAAAAACTGACCGAAACGGACGACACCGAAATTCAACAAGATATTCAAGACCAAATGGAGAAGCTTAAAGGCGAGCTCTCCAACATCGAGCTTGAAAGAAAGGCAAGGCTCGAAGCCCTCTCTACGAATAGAGCAGCTCTCCGGTCGCAGATCAACAGAATTCGTGAGACCATCAGACAAGACACTAGCTGAACGAATTGGAACTTTCTTCCGCAAACAGGGGATAACGATGGCGAGCATCCTTACAGCAATCGGCATGGTGATAAGCACTCTTGCTCTGCAACATCAGCAGCATGACCCTGTTGCTCCGCAACATCAGCTGCGGGTTTGCCACTCGGCGGCCCCTTGTGATCAGTCCCAGCTGGTGCTGCAATTTTTCCTTCGAAGGAATTATCGCCTGTGGTCTTGCCGATCTGCTCCGACTTGTTGATACCCGTGTTTTGGCAGATAGCTGCTTTGGATCCAGCTATCACGATTTCGTTATTGTAGCCCTGGACACTGCCCGGGTGGAGGGCCATGTCGCTCGGGGCGAGGTAGAGCCCAATCCCAAAGACGAAGTCTAGAGGGGTTGATGTATATTGGAGCGTTTTTTGAGCATTTTGAGCATTTTCTGATATCGAGCGATGCTGCTGGGGATGTTGACGGGTGAGGCGATGGTAAGGATTAAGCTTGCGCCTGAATTTACTGCTCGAAGCCATGGGGTATTTGAACCTACGCAACAACCTTCAAATAAGCATCCACTGTCAAGGCCGCGATGGATGACGTCACTTTCAAGATTCACAAGTTCGACCCTGACGGGCCTGGAGAAGACGATTGCGACCTTCCTGACCCCCCTATGGAGCCACCGCTTGACGTCCAGCAGCTGCTCAATGTGTCTGGCGACAATTTGCAGAGCTTGCAGGAAGAGTAAAGAGAGGCGGAACTTGAGGCCCAGAAGAAGCACCTCATTGACAGTTTCTACAACGAAGTGAGCCATATCTATGGGCTGCGCCCCGAAGGCAGGATCGACTATAGCCACTTTGGGACTGACCCCAACGGTAAGACACTTTACTGGACGCCTGAAGACAAGTAGATCTCCATTGCTGCGATGAGGGGAAAATTCCGGTTTCTGGGTCTAGACATGCTGGCCTGAAGATACGGGGCGGGTGGCGCATATGCACTGCGGAGATCGCTGGGGCTCCCTGATTATAGATCGGGGGCATCGCGGGGGCTCGGCAGAGAGGTCGTGGAGACACTCCAGAGAGCAGAGGAGACCCTCCCGAAAAACATTGAGGCAATCGAGCTGAAGGATCTCTCTGGCGTGGCTGATACCACAAATCAAAGCGTAGAAGAGGTCGAGACCGCATTGAAGACCATTAATGATCTGCAAATGGACACCGCGTGGGTCACACAGGCCAGAAGAGAACTAGCTGGAGTTTGGGAGGCCATGACGAGATCGAGGGACGAGCTGGCTAACAACCTCGCGAAGCTAAGCGCCATCGACGACCGGAAATCCGGAGTCGAAAATCACTTGGCCAGGGAACGCCAAAAACTGACCGAAACGGATGACACCGAAATTCAACAAGATATTCAAGACCGAATGGAGAAGCTAAAAGGCGAGCTCTCCGACATCAACTTGAAAGGCAGGCAAGGCTTGAAGCCCTCTCTACAAATAGAGCAGCTCTTCGGTCACAGATCAACAGAATTCGTGAGACCATCAGGCGGCTCCTCCATGAAGACAAGACGCTAGCTGAGCGAATTCGCTCTCTTCCGCAAACAGGGGATAACGATCGCGAGCATCCTTACAGCAATCGGCATGGCGATAAGCACTCTCGTCCTTGCTGTCACCAGTGGGGGAAGTGCGCCAGTGCCGGCTCCAAAGCCATCCGACAAGGGCCGGGTTAAGGAGTGGATTAAAAAGCACCTACAGGCCTTTGGGCATACCCTGGCCAATTTGGCCGGCAAGGCCGCTGCGGCCCTGCCTGGAATCATAGGCTCAATCGTCTCTTGGTTCCTGAGCATGTTAGGGAAGGCCGCGACTTGGCTCGCTGACAACGTGTGGGCCTTGGTCATTGGCATGGGGGCGCTTCTTCTCGTGGCCACAAGGAACTGGCTAGCAAGGCACCAACCAAAGCGCCCCTAGGCCAAACCCGACCTCTGCGGCTATGAGAGCCGCCTTTTCGTCTTCGTGGCTCGTCGCGGCCGCGCGACCAGACGCGTGTTGTTCTTGACCCCATTGCATTGCTCTGCAACATCAGCAGCATGACCCTGTTGCTCCGCAACATCAGCTGCGGGTTTGCCACTCGGCGGCCCCTTGTGATCCGTCCCGGCTGGTGCTGCGATTTTTCCTTCGAAGGACTTATCGCCTGTGGTCTTGCCGATCTGTTCCGACTCATTGATTCCAGGGTTGTGGCCGATGGCTGCTTCGGATCCAGCTATCACGATTTCGTTATTGTAGCCCTGGACATTGCTCGGGTGGTGGGCCGTCGCTCGGGGCGAGGTAAAGCCCAATCCCAAAGACGAAGTCAAGAGGGGTTGATGCATATTGGAGCGTCTTTTGATATCGAGCGATGCTGCTGGGGATGTTGACGGGTGAGGCGATGGCGTCTTCGACGTTGGCCAGGAACTGCTTTTGAGCATCGAACCCTGTCCCGGCCTTGAGAATATTTGAACGGGTTTGAGCTTGCGCTCCCAGGATAGCCCACACATACGTCCTGATCGAGTCATTGAGGTACTCCACACCTGCTTGTGTGAAGCCTTCTGATTTATCGAGAATGAACATTGTCCACGCCCCTGATATGTCACAGTTATGGCGTATGGCGTCCTTCGGGTGGAAGAAGGGGCCACTGGAGTAGTGCGCATGCCGGTAGGCACCCGACGGCTCCATATACGTGCTCCAAGATCCGAGGCCTTGGCACCCATGGTCTAGCTTTTGTCTCCAGTCCGTTTCCAGGGACACGCCGAACTCAGAGCAAAGCCGCTTGTGGGCCCTGGCATTGAAGGTGTTCAGATACCAAGAATGAGATTTTTCTCCAGGAAGGGCGACTCGCAGCTCCTCAAGAATACGCCTAGTGGTGAAGTAAACATGGAAGCGATACAGACTCGCAAGTAGGGGATCTGTGGCTTGGATGTGGTCCTCAACCGAGACGCCACATCCGGCGGTGGCGTACCAAACCGCGAAGTTCAGTTTGCACTGCCACCAATCGAAAGGAGTGGTTTTCCAGGAATTCCAAGCCTTGTTTGCCATAGCGTTATCCCTGGTGAGTGGGAGGTTCTGGTAGTGGGCGAAGGTGTCTGGGAAAGAGGCCTGAGTCACCTCCCCGTCATCAACCATAATCTTCTGGCTGGCCAGAGATGCCTGCTTCTCTTTGAAATGGCCCCCCGCCTGATATGTCGCAGAGCTTTTGAACAAGTAGGCCCTCTTGTCCATGCTTTGGGTCACTATGTACGTCACACTCACCGACATTCAAAATGGGGAACCGGTCTATCTTACATCTGTTCCCAGCACTGCGTGTGGGGAGCTGGAGGTCGCTCTGTGAGCTCACATATTACCACCGCTGGCTCAATATCAGCGCTGAGTTATTGAATAACAAGTTCTCAGATGGGGGCACCGTGTTGGACATACCTGGCGGATACTATAACGTTTCCGAGCTGGACGAAGAGGCGTTCCAGCCTTTGGGTGCTGAACTCAGTTTGCATGACCCCACCGGCTGCTTGCAGCTATCTGCGAATAAACGTCTGGGCTTAAACGGCGGGCTGGCCAAACTCCTAGGGTTCTCTCAAAGGACGTTTGGGCCCGGCGAGAGCCACATTGCAGACGAGCCACATCCTCTGGCCATCCATCGGGAGATCTGCGTGCATCTTGCTGAGGTCAGTACGTTGGGAGAACATCCACAACGGTCTCCCCTCCACACTGGTGAAATCCGTCCCCGTCGAGAACGAAAGGTGCAGGGGTGGTCGGACAGCGTCATTCCCCATCTTGCAGTACAAACGGCTGGCATCGGGACCTCTTTCCCGGCTGATGCTCAAGATATTAGACACAAGTGGCAGAAATATAGATTTCGACTATTTGAGTGCAGTCCTACACATAAGAAGAAATGGCTGACGCGGGTGGCCCAGGGAGCGCCAGGAAATGCCCCTGGGTGGCTTTAGCCTATCTCGGGGACACGGAGGGCTTTGACAAGGGTGGGGAAGAGGGCCAGCTGTACGCTTTCGAGCTGTCCGACGGGATGTACAAACAAAAAAAGGTCACCACACAAGAGGGAGGTGGGGGGCAGAAGCTTGGAGAGTTGAGCAAAGTCGACGTCTCATATGCCGTCCAGCTGGTGTTTACTGGGAGCAGGTGGGTCGCCTTTGCGGACCCCGTTCAAGAAATGGGCTGGATGATCGACATTCAAATCTCTTCTCCCTACGTTGCAACGGGGCAGCATCACAAGGTTTGAAAGGTGACGAATAGCAGTACCCAGCTGTGTTCCTACGTTCCTGAGACCAGGAACATCGTCGTCAGCGAGCAGTACACGCTGAAAACAAGAAACAGCCGGGAGGGGATTATGAAAATGGTATCGGAGTTCTCTCCAGCGGGAATCATCAGCACGGGAAAAGAGCCCATATCAACAATCCTCCTTGAGGTGATCCTCGGAGACCCGCCCGTCGACTTAGTCGAAGTTTTGCCCGGCTTCAAGCTCAAGTGGACCAGCGGGCATGCGCAAAAAGTTCAGGTGCGACCTGTGGTGCGCTTTACCTTTGGGGGAATCCGGCACGAAGTTGAGCACCGCTTTCTGGATATCCTTTGATCACACCCTCACTTACTATGATGGTTCCCCCTCCCCCCTGTTCACCCAGTTTTACACACACTGACATCAGCCTTCTCATCTGGTAAACAGTAATATTATCAAAGGTAGACAACCATGTCTGTTTTTTGAAACTAAATATCTGTTTTACAACTTCCTCGATGTGATTTACACACGTCATTGAAATATTAATCGTCTGCTTACGCTCATCGATTTTCTGGTCAGTAACGGGAAAGTTTGTCAGTGAAAGATTTTCTTGTCAGGTTTTAATCACACTGACGATTTTATCGCAATGCACAGAAAAAGATATGTCCCGATACTCCTTTTTCTAAGCGAATATCGGAATTTTGCAAGGCGAATTGGCCAGTTTTGGAGACGTTTCTTTTTCTGAACAGCCTACTAGCACATGACATTCGCCGGATGTGAAAGTTGAAGCGGTTTGTCAAAGCCTGACCAACCTTTTACACGGCACGACGTATGGCTTACGGGTAAGTGCATCCTTCCTGCGCTCAGCCCCAGGCCGGCGGTGGGCCGTCGCCTGGCGGCTCGGGCGCCATAGCGGAACGGGCTGGAGGCTGGCCTGGATAACAAGCTCGGCCCGGAGGTCTGTGCAATGGAGACGGTCGGTTATATGAATTACTTGTGTTCCACCTAATCCTCCTATTTAATTTCGCATTTTAAAAGAACCCTTACCATGCTAATGGTAGATTCAGCAGATGCTGGCCCACGGTACTTTAAAACCTCAGGAGCTGGGTAGAATTCTTTACACGCACATCCCAGTCCTGGGGGTGAACCACCTGTCTGTGCCAAATCCTGTTTTCTGAGAAAAATATATCAATATGTCGTCTGCTAAAATTTTTACTCAGAGCATTAAAATATACAATCTGGTAAATTACTACTGTTCATTCAGTACACATAATCCCATGTCGTGTAATATCCACCAAGCAGAATGGATGCGGGCACCAGATAAATCAGATAGTTTTCTTGTTCAGGTAAGTGCCTCTTTTTTTGCGTTCAGAGCCCCTGGGCTGGCGGGGTAGGGGGCCGTCCCAGGGGCTCTCACTATGCTCTCTTGGGGCAGCAGGGGCTCGGGCCTAGGAGAAGCAGCCGCACGCCCGGGGGAGTCGTCTAGACGTGCATACTGAGTTGTTTATCTGCGTGGGAGCGTCTCGACATGCATACGGAGTTGTTTGTCTACATGGGAGCCCTTTTGGGGCCCAGAGGGAGGTGGCCCAGAACCCTTATCATATATACTACTGTTGTTTCAGACGGAGGACAGAGGACAGAAGCATAGCTTTACTATTACCTCATATGAGCCTTTGGCTGATTTGTTTTTCCTATACTTCAAAATATGACCAAACAATAACAAAACAAAAATAAACAACAACAAAAAAAAAAAAAAACAAGAGGGCCATGATGGCCCTGTAACGCTCACCTGAGCAACATAGCACTTTGAGAGCCTGATCTAGAACTGATCAAGGCAAACATTCTGATCAAAGTTCAAAATGATTATATTAACAAGTAAGACAATGTAGCATGTCTAATGGACTGTGAAATAAAGGTCAAGGTCAAATATGGATGACTGCACTCAAGAGGCCATGCTAAGATGTACATGTATGCATGTACTAAGTATCACTGGCTATAGGAGCAATGTTACTGAGAAACTGACCTAAACACAAACACTTCACAAGTACCAATTATCACTCTGTAGGACCAATAACCGCGTATAACCGTACAGTCACTAAATCGGAAGCGACAATGGACTGTACACCTTAAAATCATTAGTTCGATGTAAACAAGTTGATAGGCAACACGGTCAAAAGCACATAAGTCCATAACGAAATTTTTCTTTTAGATGCGGTTTTCGACATCGGGGAGAGAATCGGATGTACGTTACCTGTAGCATTGTCAATTTGATATATTTCGACCCAATCTGTGTGTAAAATCCAACTCATTCTGCTCAATCACCAGTTTTGCTTTATTTTCTGCCGATTGACACGGACAATCAAGGCTAAAATAACCAGAATTGTGGCATCATTTCTGTTAAAACCAACATAAAATCATCGCTACATCTTTATCCTGTAATGTCTAATAGCTGAATCCATCGAGATATTACTTTAAACAAAGATATTGCCTCCTGAATCGCACACGTTCGTCTCATTTGACTGTCCGACTAGTGACAACTGTACCTAATCATTAGCAACATATCAAGAAATGAAAACTGTCCGACTAGTTGTGATTGTATTTGCACATTCATGACGATCATTTGCAACAAAAGTTAGTAATAGGTTATAAAAATATCGTTTTGGATGCTTTCATTGGAATCATCATTTGCTGAGATGGATATCAATCATTTCTTGAAAAAAATGGTGATCAGATGGCTAATTTTTCTCTGTCAACATTTCCATCAAAATTGTGACATAGCCACGTACCGCTTTCGTGGAGTGCTATGTATGGATTTTCAGAAATTCACATTTTTCCGTCTTCCGGTACTGTTCCAGCAATCATTAATGCAATAACAAGTAAAGAAAGCTAAACTCCCACCACCCCTTACCTTCAAAACTGAATATAAGGGGCTGTTGACTCAACTAAGCCTCTGATGAGACACAATCCAGTTAAAAATCCAGTTTTGTGCAATACTATGCCGTGCTCTGATGTCACTTTCTAATAAATTCCAGTTTTAGATATGATAGGAAAAGCAAGACACTCGTCCACTGCTTACCTTTTTACAGAGGTTCGGCGTAGGGATATGATGTTTACCGGTGTGATATATGTTGGGTTCAGTTCCACTTTTAACCGAAAGCCATTGATGCAGATAGTTTACTGTATCAATTTATGGAAAAAATTTATACTGATTTGGTGGTTGGGCTGTAATATGGACCCTAACTCCATACGATCATGTACGCCTTATAAGCATTGTGTAAATTATTACGTCTGAGAACGATCTTTTTGGCATAAATAAAACTTTTTTGAAAGGTTAGGTATTTAATTTTCTGACAAGTTGTTGGTACTAAACTTGTTGTAACATGTGCTGCAAGAATTTTTGAAAACGGTTGTCTAATAAACTTTTTTCACAGGTCGTTTTGGTCCTCGGTAGTTTCAGTCTGGTTGAGTGTGTTAGTGTAAAGTAAAATGATAGGCTTAGGATAGTGCAGGGAGAGGAATGTGGGTAGGGGAGAGTTTGTTTCTTTGTTTGTCTGGATTAGCGGCCCGGTACACAGTTAAGGCCATGACGAGCCGGTCGACAGTTAGCTCTAAGCAGTGAAACCAACACTAATGTGTAAAATTTGACATCTGATAATCATTTTTCCGAGAGAATTTTTTTCTCTTGAACGGGGTTGGGGGGGATATTTTCTTGTCAGCATCTTGAGCTAAATTTGTCCTAATAGGACCTGCAAAAATTTTGAAAATCGGTCAACAGATAAAGTTTTAATGGCAAAAATGAATTTTGAATAGGATGCATTAGCAAGGGAGATAATCCATGATCATAAATTTTCAATTAATGCAATACATTTTACTTGAATATGCTGACTTGATCGCAAACAAGTCTTTTGCGTCATTTGATGATAATTTCGAGTGATCCTGATAAAAAAAATAAGTATTTAAAATTTTTGCGGGAAAATAATTAATTCCCTTCAATGAATTTTTACTACAGGAAATCCCTATTCAAAATTATTTTTGGGCAGAACTTTTTTAATTGTCAACCGATTTTCAAAATTTTTACAGCACATTTTACGACAAACTAAGTGCTCAAATTTGCAAAGAAAATATTTTGTAAACATTTAAAAAATTAGAAAATATCTGCAAAATATCGTTATCAGACACTAGAAATCACACATAAGTTCTCCCCCGACACTAACTGACAACTACCGTTAGTTAAAACCGCACATGTCCACATATATTTCAGTGGGCATGTTAAGCTGTTTCCCCAGGAGATAGGGCATTAGAAAGGTAAGATAGGGTAGACGTGAAATAAAAAACACACAAAAAAAAACAAAAACACACACACACACACACTAAAAACAACCCCTACATTCCGCACCTGATGCAAGCACACGTCCTCGCCTTACAGGGTAGTTTACGGTAGGGTAGGTAAAGGGGGTACAGTATGTTAGTTTAGGGTATCAACACCTGACTTTTAAAGTGAAACTAGAAAAAGTGTCCATAGGACACGGATGCCCCCGCCAAATGCCATTCAGAAAAAGGGTTTATATGTAATTGTAACAGGTATACCATGAAGTTATTATTAAGGCCCGGACACAGTTTACTATATGGAACTAAGTCAAGGGAAGATAATTCAAAAACGAAAAATGCAAGAGTTGTCTTCCTTGTTCATGACACATCATCTCAATGTGATGCATGCACCTGTAAAGTTTCATGAATATATTCCATATGGTTTAGGAGTTATGGCCCGGACACGGTTAACCATATGGAACTAAGTCAAGGGGAAATAATTCAAAAACAAAAAATGCAAGAGTTGTCTTCCTTGTTCATGACACATCGTCTCAATGTGATGCATGCACCCATAAAGTTTCATGAATATATTCCATATGGTTTAGGAGTTATGGCCCGGACACGGTTTACTATATGGAAGTCAAGGGGAAATAATTCAAAAACCAAAAATGCAAGAGTTTTCTTCCTTGCTCATGACACATCTTCTCAGTGTGATGCATGCACTGGTAAAGTTTCATGAAATATATTTCATACGGTTTAGGAGTTATGGCCCGGACACAGTTAACTGTATGGAACTAAGTCAAGCGGAAATAATTCAAAAACCAAAAATGCAAGAGTTGTTTTCCTTGTTCATGACACATCATCTCAGTGTGATGCAGGCACTGGTAAAGTTTCATGAATATATTTCATACGGTTTAGGAGTTATGGCCCGGACACAGTTAACTATATGGAACTAAGTCAAGCGGAAATAATTCAAAAACCAAAAATGCAAGAGTTGTCTTCCTTGTTCATGACACATTGTCTCAATGTGATGTATGCACCTGTGAAGTTTCATGAATATATTCCATACGGTTTGGGAGTTATGGCCCGGACACGAAGTGAGACGTACGGACGGACAGACAGACGGACAGACAGACGTACAGGACGGACAGGGGTAATACTTAATGCCCATCCGCTATTCTTCGAATAGGCGGGGGCATAAAAAACACATTATATACAGACGGTGGGGTAAGAACACATATTGGCGCATTTGTAGTTTTGTTGTATCAGATAATCTTACATGTAGGTGCCAATATTCTGCCATTTGTAAAAAATTGTTTTCATGTCTTATTTAAGCTGCTAGTCTGACTATTGTATTTAGTTTAGTCTGTTGGAAAACACATTCAAAGTACATTTTCTTTACATAGAAAAACTCAGAAACGCTGCCAGTATTTTCAATTTATTCTGAATCTTACGAATAAATCCTTGAACCTGTCATGCTAACCTGCGCAAATTTATGGTAGATATAAACAGCATACTGGACCTCTAAAAACAAACTCAACCCAATTTCTTACCCTGGTCTGTCGTTTCATTTCGATAAGGAATATCCCAGAAATTAATGTTTATTAACAACTTTTCTGCTCAATAACACATAGAACAAAATCGTCGCTATTCGTTCAACAACAAATTTTGTTTTTGTCACTAGTCGGACAATCAAATGAGACGAACGTGTGCGATTCAGGAGGCAATATCTTTGTTTAAAGTAATATCTCGATGGATTCAGTTATTAGACATCACAGGATAAAGATGTAGCGATGATTTTATGTTGGTTTTAACAGAAATGATGCCATAATTCTGGTTATTTTAGCCTTGATTGTCCGTGTCAATCGGCAGAAAATAAAGCAAAACTGGTGATTGAGCAGAATGAGTTGGTTTTTACACACAGATTGGGTCGAAATATGTCAAATTGACAATGCTACAGGTAACGTACATCCGATTCTCTCCCCGATGTCGAAAACCGCATCTAAAAGAAAAATTTCGTTATGGACTTATGTGCTTTTGACCGTTTTGCCTGTGAACTTGTTTACTTCGAACTAATGATTTTAGGGTGTACAGTCCATTGTCGCTTCCGATTTAGTGACTGTACAGTTATACACTGTGAATAATTACTGAGAAACTGACCCAAATGGAAAAACTTAAGAGAGTCACTGGACAGAAAACTATACATCACCTTGAAATCATCAAGACAAACATTTTGAGCAAGATTCATGATGATCACTTCAAAAATGTGACCTCTAGAGCATCAACAAGGTTTTCCTTTGATTTGGCCAGGTGAACTAGTTTTTGATATCAAGTTACCCAGTTTTAAACTAGACCTAGAAATCATCAAGACAAACATTTTGAGCAATATTTATGATGATTATTTCAAAAATGTGACCTTTGGAGTGTTAACAGTTTTCTGCTGATTTGGCCAGGTCACCTAGTTTTTGACCCCATGTGACCCAGTTTCAAACTTGATCTAGAAATCATCAAGACAAACATTTTGAGCAAGATTCATGATGATTGCTTCAAAAATGTGACCGCTAGAGTGTTAACAAGGTTTTCTACTGATTTGGCCAGGTGACCTAGTTTTTGACCCCAAGTGACCCAGTTTCAAACTTGACCTAGAAATCATCAAGACAAACATTCTGAGCAAGATTCATGATGATTGCTTCAAAAATGTGACCGCTAGAGTGTTAACAAGGTTTTCTGCTGATTTGGCCTGGTGACCTAGTTTTTGACCCCAAGTGACCCAATTTCGAATCTGACCTAGAAATCATCAAGACAAACATATCGAGCAAGATTCATGATGATTGCTTCAAAAATGTGACCGTTGGAGTGTTAACAAGGTTTTCTGCTGATCTGGCCCGGTGACCTAGTTTTGGACCCAAGTGACCCAGTTTCGAACTTGACCTAGATTTAATAGAGGCAAACATTTTGAGCAAGTTTCATCAAGATTGGGTCAAAACTATGACCTCTAGAGTGTTAACAAGTTTTTCCTTTGATCTGACCTGGTGACCTAGTTTTTGACACCAAGTAACCTAGTATCGAATTTGACCTACATTTCATAGAGGCAAACATTCTGACCAAGTTTCATCAAGATTGGGTCAAAACTGTGACCTCTAGAGTGTTAACAAACTAATTGTTGACGACGAACGATGGACGACGACGGATGACGGACATAGGGTGATGACAATAGCTCACCCTGAGCTTTTGCTCAGGTGAGCTAAAAATGCTGCAAGAAAATTTTTTGTAAAGCTTTAACTGGTTCTATTGTCGTTCTTCAAGAGAGGCAACTCAGAAGAGTATTTAAAAAACAAGAGGCCCACGGGCCACGGTTTGCTCACCTGAGTGACATAGCCACTGCAAACATGCAGATGTTATGCAACATTTTTCCAATCCTATCATCGCAACTAATGAAAATATCATCATTTGAGCAGTTCTTAGTTTTGAAGAAGAATATATGGGCCTGACAGTCAATGGAGCATGATCATTTGAATAAACTATCAAACACGTTTCAACAGACGGATCAATGTGAAATTTGGTGGAAATTGGCAAAGTGGTTTCTGAAGAATCATGATTTTATATATGTAAACAGCACAGTGGCAGGGAAATATTATAAATATAAACCAGATGATGGCCATCTTAGATTTCCAATCAGAAAATTTTAACTACTGTTGATCTACAAGTCACTTCGATACTTTCAATATAAATGTATATGGCCCATACAAATGGGGAAGCAAATTTGACCTTGGAGGTAAAAAAGTCAAATGTCAACACAGAACCATCATTTTAGCAATTTTGGTAGATCTCCTGTCCCCCATAATTTGTGCAAAGATTAGGACCCAGGGCTTATTTGGTTATGGAGAAGAAGATTTTTAAAGGTTTTTACCATATATGGGCATGGCAGCCATTTTGATCAATGGACCATACCCATTTTAGCAATCTTTCATTCTCCTGCCCACTGAGGCTCCGCATGAAATTTGAGCAACACTGGCCCGGAGGCTTCAGAGGAAAAGCCATTTGAAATTATCAACATTTTTTCCATACAAATGTATGGGGCCCATACAAATGCATACAGAAGCAAACTTGACCTCACTGTAAAAAGGTTAAATGTCAATGTATGAAACTTATTTTAGCAACTTTGGTAGACTGTCCATTCCAGATGATATATGCAAAGATTCAGCCACAAGCCATCCTCGGTTTTGGAGAATAAGATTTTTAAATGTTTTTTCCCATACAAATGCATAAGGAAGCAAACTTGACCTTGCCGTAAAAAGGTCAAATGTCAATGTATGACCATTATTTTAGCAACTTTGGCAGACCCCCTGTCCCCAATGATTTATGCAAACATTCAGCCCCAAAGCATCCTCGATTCTAGAGAAGAAGATTTTTAAATGTTTTACCATATATGGGCATGGTGGCCATCTTGGTCAACGAACAGTGACCATTTTAGCAATCTTTTGTTCCCCCTACCTAAGGAGGCTCCATATGAAATTTGAGCAAAATTGGCCCAGAGGCTCCAGAGGAGAAGTTGTTTGAAATTCTGAACATTTTTCCCATACAAATGCATAAGGAAGCAAAATTGACCTTACCGTAAAAAGGTCAAATGTCAATGTACGACCATTATTTTAGCAATTTTGGTAGCCCTCCTGTTTCCGATGATATATGAAAAGACTCAGCCATAAGGCATGCTCGGTTTTAGAGAAGAAGATTTTTAAAGGGTTTTCCCATACAAATGCATAGGGAAGCAAACTTGACCTTGCCGTAAAAAGGTCAAACGTCAACGTACGATAATTCTTTTAGCAATTTTGGTAGACCTCCCGTCCCTAATGATTCCTGCAAAGATTCAGCCCCAAGGCATTATCGGTTCTGGAGGAGAAGATTTTTAAAGGTTTTTACCATATATGGGCGTGGCAGCCATCTTGGTCAACGGACCGCGACCATTTTAGCAATTTTTCATTCCCCCACCCTAAGGAGGCTCCATATGAAATTTGAGCAGAACTGGCTCAGCGGCTTCAGAGGAGAAGTCGTTTGAAAATGTTAACAGATGGACGCACGGACGGACGCAGGGACGGACGACGGACGAAAAGTGATCACAATAGCTCATCCTGAGCAGAGCTCAGGTGAGCTAAAAAAAAGAAAATCCAAAAAGAATTATGCTTTGATATTAGTCAAGCTTCTTAATTCTATATAATCTAATAAACTTATTTTTAAAGATTTAATAATGGCAACATTTGCGTGTAAAGCTAATAAAAGAAGATAAAAAAAATAAATAACTTCATGCCCCAGTCCTTTGCCCAGTTCTGCAGATTGTTAAGGTCGTGCTGAAGGATCCGGTGATCTTTGATGGAGTTGATCGGTCTGTATAGCAGACAATCATCTTTATAAAGGATTAATCGTACAAGTATAAAAACCGAGGAATGAACCTCCGCTGAGGGAAACTAATGTGACTGTGACATCAGCCCATTCGTCCTTAAGGGGCGACTGTTCTAATCAAGCTATGGAGGTTATCTGTTACACCAGATAACGATCGGGAATGAAAACGTACAGGGAGCGAACCCCTTTCCGCGAAGGTGCGAAAATGTCCACACAGCGAACTCGCAAATCGCGAACCTCCGTATATAAAGAGAAAACTGATTACAAATGAAAGATTGTGGGGCAACTCTGCACATAGCAAACTCGGCACAAAACCAACTCGGCACATAGCAAACTCGGTCCATAATTAACTTATTAGTCCAATTATCTATTGTTATGTTGAATACTTTAATTCACCGTTACAAACAACCAATTAAAGGTTGCCTCTGAACTTTAATCATTTTAACTTGTAGGTGGCAAATATTTATAATGTAAATGTCATGCTTAGAAACGATTCTACCGAGCAACTATAATCTATGATTTTGAGCAGAAATAAAATATACTCCTGGAAACCACCTGTTTTACTATTTGGGCTTCGTCGCTTGAAAACCTGTCTTCGAGGATTCCGATTGATCAGGTTAGACAAAAATTGGCCTGCTCAGTCTCAACTCAAAACCCACGAGTTTTGGCATACAGCAACCTAATTAATCATGCTTTCCAAGTAGGGAACAACAAAAGCGTTGATCAGACTGCGCAGTTGATCTGCACCTTTATTGTTCACACATGCAATTTGCAGGTGGCCCTGGGGGGGTTTCTCACGACGGGGCTGAAATACTAAAGTGGGGTACATAGTTCCCTTAGAGTATCTTACAGAGTTGAAATATGAAAAAAATACAGTATGAGCCACGACGGAGAAAAAGGATCATTGATTTCGGACAGTCCTTACGGTCAAACCTTCAGTGTGCATGCTCAGCACCTTAGCACGTCAAATACTTTGGTGCTTTGGCTGAATGTTTCTCATGACCTACAGCTTAGGTGAGCAAACAGCGAAGGGTTTTGGCGAGACTGCGTGGCGGTCATCTGAACCTTCGCTGTCCGCATATGCAATAAATGGTAATTCGGATCAATAGTCTACTTTTCAGGCTTTTTAGAGCAGAAATAAAGAAGAAATCTATTAGAGTAACAATTAAGAGGACGATAACTGGAGAAAACAGCATATGCCCTTTTCATGGCCTACTGAATGGTTAAAGATATAATTTGAAGAAAAAAAATAAATTTATCTTTCCCAACTTTTCCTTTTTATAATTACCTATTAAAAGTGTAAAGTACATCTAGAAATAGACGTATAAATGTACAGATATATAACTATTTATGTGCCGAGTTTGCTATGTGCCGAGATGGTACGGGCCGAGTTGATTATGTGCCGAGTTGGTTATGTGCCGAGTTTGCTATGTGCACCCAAATGAAACACACGTTCGCCCCTTCTCAACAGCTGAAGTTTGATTTGTTCAATAGTTCGATTTAAATGCAATTACCTTACGAAAACAAAACAAATCTAGCAAAACTGTAACTGTTTTCCGCGAATTACTAAACAACACAATGTAGTTAAAATGTACCGCAGCGATGACTACTAAAACCCTGTCTCCAGAAAGACCGAAAAACACCTAATGATCGGAAAGCACAGGAAATTGCCAGAAGACGCAGGAAACTGCCGGAAAAAAAACAAAAAAAACATTATGAATTAGAAATGTCGTGAACGGGCGAAACGACTCACGGGCGAAACGACCCGGGACCGTATAATTGAGCTCTTCGGTAAATTATTCACTCTGGTATTTTTCTGATAAAATATGTGATAAATAAAAAGGCTGGGAAATCTATTGGGATGCAAGGTTATGAGATTGCGATTTTCTGAATCTTTCTGTCCTGTCAATGTACTGTCCTACTTCCTCCAAGATCAGTTCTCTCCAGTTCCCTATCTCTTCATGGTCATCATATCCAAGCAGGGTGGATATCAGGTGTGTGGAGACCCAACTGTTCTCTAAGTCCATTGAAAAGAACAGCTCTTTCTTCTTCGTATAGGTGGCATTCAAGAAGGTAATGCTGTACTGTCTCCATTTGTCCACATTCACAAAGTCCTGAATCACATTGTCCGAGCTTATGTCTGTAGTCATTCAGTAAGCTGTATCCTGTTCTTAACTGCAGGATCTGCTTGTAATGTCTTGTGTTTGGAATGTCCAGTCTAATTTTACTTTTCAGGAATGGCTTACATAGGTAGAAGTCTCTACCAAACTCCCCAATGTCCCATCTTTGTTGCCACTTTATCTTTATACTATCTCTGGCATGTTTTTTTTATGTCTTGGACAGTGACCACACTTGTTTCTTCTTCCAATTCTTTAGCCTCCATCGCTGCTTCTTTCGCCAGCCTGTCTGCAACATCATTACCTTCCACGTCGCTGTGTCCTGGGTTCCAAACAATATCTATCCTCCAGCCTCTGGACTCTAGGATGGACATACCTTCTTTAATCTTCTTGATTACATCCTGGTAATGATTGCTGGCCCAATTCAAGGTAAGGATTCCTACTGCTGTCTGACTATCGCTGAAGATCCTGATCTCTTTCTGATGTACCTGACGATCATTGCCCAATAGATGCTCCAACACAGAGAGAATGGCAACCAGCTCCCCTAGAAGGATAGATCTATAAGCTGCCACTGGTCGCTTGATAGTGTCTAGCTGCCCTTCTGGGTGGTAAATGGCCGCCCCAGCCCCACAAGGTCCAGGATTTGTAAGGCATGATCCGTCTGTGAAGCACACCAATGCTTTTGCTGAAACTTCATTCACCATGTTCTGGATAACAGCCTTTCCTTCCTGTTGTTGTTCAGAAGTTCTGTTTTTTGAGGAGCCCAGCTGTGTCCAATATGATGGCTTCTCCAAAGATCTCACAAAGGCATTCTCTGCAAACTCTGCCTCAGGCTCCACAAATTCATTCCCCGTGCCTGTAACCGTCTTCATCTCTATAACCTGGCTCATGGCTAATCCTACTGGTGTCTCTACACTGTCCCAAGATTCTTCCTCTGTATACTTGTTCAGCAGGGTTTTCAGTGGAACATCCTGTCTTTTGGCCGCTATCTTTGCTATGTCCCTAATGGCAATTTCACAGAATCTCAAATCAAGGGGAACCACTCCAGCTGCTACTTCCATTGCTTCCCTTGATGCTGTCCCCGGTAGATCAAGACACAGAGCCAGAGCCTTTCTCTGGATATTCTCAAGTTTTCTTAGATCAGGTCTTACTACCGTTTGCCAAATTGAGCAACCATACTCCATAACTGATCTGATTAAAGTGAAATACAATTCAATTAATTTCTTTGATGAAATTCTAGCTATCCCCTTCTCTGAGAATACGTAATGCCCTGCTTGCTTTCCTTTCAGTCCTGGTAACATGCTCTTGAAAATTCAATTGCTCATCCAGTGTAATTCCCAATATTTTAGGACAAGGATTATACTGGAGTTCTTTACCATTCACCTTACACAAGCCTTCTTTGTCCAATCTGTCACAGGTATCTTTCGTATGAAACACTGTCACTTCTGTTTTACTGAGACTCAACTTCATTCTCCATTTATTGCACCACAGTAGGATCTTCTCCACATCCTCGGAGACTTTTATAGCCAGATCAGCCACATCGTCTGCAAACGTGGTGTGTTCTCCGGTAACTTCTTCAAACATATCCATTATAAAGATGTTGAAAAGTAGTTGTAACGTCATGAAACTTTCATTTGCTTGAAAAAGGGAACAAGACAGTTCCCCGACACGGCTTTTGGAGACAGTTCCCCGACAGATTTGAAGAGAGTTCCCCGACACTTTTGAAGACAGTTCCCCGACACTTTTGTTCAAAGTCAAATGACCTGTAACTGATAATTTTGATTGGTAATTATAGGTAATTAAGGACAATTATAGATAAGTGATGGATTGTGATTGGATTATTTGTGCCTGTGACTGACGGGGACCATTCGACTTTGTAGATGTAATGTCAGGACCGTTCCGGATCGTTTCGGCCCAGAGTCGTTTCGGCCCTGAGTTGTTTCGGCCTGGATCGTTTCTGTCGGGGAAATGTCTCCAAAAACCGTGTCGGGGAACTGTCTTGTCGGGGAACTGTCTCGATTCCCATGAAAATACTGGAAGGAGATGAATTATTTCATTGCTAGAAATGCGACATGAAAAATGCTGTAAAGCTGAGAAATCTTGAAAAAAAAAAAAAAAAAACGCGACAAGAAAATGTCGTAACCGGGTCTTGAAACTATTTCATTGCGTCATGAAACTATTTCATTGCTTAAAAAAGGGACATGAAATGACTGGAAGTTCATGAATCATTTCATCGATTGAAAAAAAAGCGACAATGAAAATGCTTACTTGAAAAGTCCGTATTAAGTAACCAAATATTGTAACGCCATGAAACTATTTCATTGCTTGAAAAAGCGACATGAAAATACTGGAAGGTCAGGAATTATTTCATTGACTGAAAAAGCGACATGAAAATTCTGTAAAGCCGAGGAAGTATTTCATTGCTTGAAAAAGCAAAAGAAAATATCGTAACGTCATGAAATTATATCTTTGCTTGAAAAAAACGACAAAGAAATATTGAAAGTTCATGAATTATATTATCGATTGAAAAAAATGTTGTAAAGCCAAGAAAGTATTTCATTGCTTAAAAAAAATCGTACGATCATGAGACAAAAGTACCTAAGTAAGCTGGAACGTCAAGAAATTATTTCAATGCTTCTTGTTTAAAAGAAAAAAAAATATTTCGACCACTTCATGACTCTCATCAGATGGTGACCATATTGCAAAGACAGATGTCCCCACTATATTTTTTTTTTTATTATTATTTTTATTTCTTCTAGTTTAAAACAGTACTTTTGGGTGTAAGTAAAGTTGGTGGTTACTTACGGGCTTTTTGGCCGCGCCAGGGGTCTACCTTCAATCTTAAAAGTCTCACATTGAATGAATGATGGTAGAAAAAGAGAGAGAGAAAAAAAAAATAGGAAACATTTTGTATACAAGGGAAACAACTACAATGCTAGTCACACCAATTAACGGAGTTACTTTACGTTCTTTAAAGACACGTTTGAAAAAGAGCTGATTTTTTTTTTTTTTTTTTTTTTTTTTTTTTGATTTTGGTTTTACGGCCCGTTCAAGAATATTTCACTTATATTGAGCCGATCGTTCATCAAAGGTGGGCGAAAACCGGAGAACCCGGGAAAAAAACACATGACCATCCGTAAGCAGAACTTGGCTTTCCCACATGTGACCTGAGCGAGGCTCGAACCACTGCGGTTAGAAGCCTAATGGATGAACTACCGTATTTACCCTGTATTGGGACACCGACCTCCTAAACCATTCTTGTCCTAAAATTTGAAAAAAAAGTCTATTTTACTACCTGTTGATGTGTCTAAAATAGTGCTGGATGAGTGACATGAGTAGACCTTAATCAGATGCCGCGTTCTCGTCTGAACTGGGTCGACACTGTTTATTCAAGCCTGTCAGTCCCAATATTTAGGGCTATTACAGTGGTAGAATTCTGTGACCGGACGCAATGTTCTTACCATGAAAGGTCGCTATTTCAGATTAAAGCTACTAATAAATTTTAAGGTATCATGCACCGTGCAATATATTTATTTTTCTTAATTTCCCTACTTCTAAAATTTAGAGGACTGTCTGGTTCTTTATTATCCTTTAAAGATTTTTGGTTACCAATGCATTTATTATTATCTTTTCCTTCTTTCTTTCATTCTATAATGCTGTTCACCAGAAAGAAATAAAAAAAGAGGGGAAAACAAATATCACCACTGAACACCATAAATAATAAAGCCTATTTAAATTACATGTAACTCAATTAAACTTAATGCCACAGTCACAAGCCATTTAACCATTTGTCACAAGTGTTTAACTCAAAACTGAGCGACAGTAATTACCTCGTGCTTCTTTTGATGACACGCGCCATCATCAAACGACCAACTCATGACAAATGTGAATGAATGAATGAATGATCGATCCTGCTTTTCTTAAAAAATTAGAAATGTTTTTCACTCTCGCTTTGCTCAGAAAATCTTATTTTGTTGCAATACATTTTACTTTTTTTTTTCAAATCTTATTGGTTTAAACTGTGTATAACATGTACAAAATAACGAACATTACATAATACATGCTATAAATGATGTATACAAAAGGGATTTGAAAAAAAGCCATTCGGCTTATATGAATTCAGCTCCCATAATAAGTCTCCATATCATGAATTCGTGATCATGAGTCAGTGCATTCTATCAATGTGATTGCGCAAAAAGCTGCAAATTTGAATTGATTACAGCATCATGGTATTATAACAGTAATGTTGAAGAGTATAAGATATATAGAAGAAATGTCCGATTATATGTCTTTATCTAAATGGCAAATACTTGTAAGAACAGGGACTCGAAAAAAAAAGCAATAAAAAGCTGACAATTCAGAGGGAAAATGGATAAATGAAGAAAAGATAAGATAAGAATAAGGATACACAGGGAATTCCACACAGTTGAAAACAGATGCTGAAGGGAAAACAGAGTTTGAGACTGCCTTTAAACATGCTTCAGCTGTAAGGAGAATAAAGTATGTTGTTGTTAGTGTTGTTGTTATTATTATTATTATTATTATTGTTATTGTTGTTGTTGCTTTTCAATGATTCTCTGTTTAGACGATTGACAAGGAAATGTTGATTGCTGATCTCAATATATAAACCGGTGAGACTAACATGTATTTTGTCATTATTGTCATTTATTGTGTAGACTGTTTAATTGGTACATGTACTAACTAATTGGCTGAACTGAATCGCTTACTCCTAATTATAAACTTCTGTACCGACTTAAATATACTTGAGTTATGCTGGTCACTAAGTGCATCCGATCCATTGAGTAAGTAATCAAGTGTAGGTGTACAAAACGAACGAATTTCATTCAAAATTTCTTGTCTAATTTCATTAAAAGCATTACACACTAAAAGAAAATGTTTTGTATTTTCTACTGCTCCACATACGCAGTTGGGGGTCAGTGGTTATACTCTTTCGAAATAGGTGCTCATTTAATGAACTACACTGGGTTCGGAGCCGCGCGTGATATATTTGGTCTAATCTTTCACTAATGTAATAATAAGGTGACAGTATCCATATTAAGGGATATTTTGAAAGATTCAAGTGTGGCCGCATCTCGAAAAATATGCTTCAATCCGCTAAGGGGCATTATTTGGAAAGTTACCTATGAGAAGCGGCAGTTGACTGAAGACAGTCATTTCCCCTAGGTCGCTATGGCCATGATTCTATTATTGGACAGACTTATTTCAAACATCTTGGCGATAGTTCGGGAAAGCTTAATTTCACAAGTTTAGAGCGAAATGGAAGAATGAAGAAAAATACTTATTCTACAGTGTTATATACCAGTACAAACTACAGAAAAATCTCTTTGTGGTGATAACATATAAAACTTTCCCTGAAAAGGCAATCATTTTAAAATAGAGGCTAAAATTAGCGTTTTGATAATTTTTGACAAAATATAATGGTAATATATAGGCACAAATAGTCTGAATTTCAAACGCATAGGGAAGAACTAAGATATGAAGTTATTTTGAAAATTTTCATACCTTGTGAAAGTGCAATAAATGTAGATTTTGAAAATAACTTATAAGAAGTATCGTTAAATCAGAAATACATGTATTATCTATTTTTTATTTTATTTTTCTATTTAACTCAATGTATCGCGGAGTCGAATTTGTACAGGTAACTGTTCGGGTAAATCCGTAAGTTAGTATCGGTAAATTTCGTGATTTTGAAGGATTTATTTCCCTATGGCATTTCTGCTCGAATTTGGCAAGCTATTCCATTCTCTAACCACTGAAGGCAGGAACGAATTATAATACAACTGAGTATTTGTGCGGACTGTAAGATAATTTTCAAGATTTCGAAGGTTATAAGAAGAAGCATCAGCAACTTGAGAGGGTATTGTCTGATCAAGATGATCCGGGCCAAGGCCATTAATCATTTTGTAAAATAGAATAAGTTTGTGCTTGCGCCTTCGACAGCCTAGACTTTCCCAGCCCAGTTCTTAGAAAAAGATAAAGAGGAGACTAATTTGGTGGTACCAGTAACAATTCTAGCGGCTTCTAACTGAATTTTGTCCAATTCGTTTTTAGCTCACCTGAGCCGAAGGCTCAAGGTGAGGTATTGTGATCACTCACCATCCGTCGGCGTCGTCGCCGTCGTCGGCGTCGTCGTCGTCCGTATGTCCGTCCGTCCACAATCTTTAAACAACATCTCCTCCTAAACCACTGATTGGAATTTGACCAAACTTCACAGGAATGATCCTTGGTTGGTCCTCTTTCAAAGTTGTTCAAATGGTTCCGGTCCGTTGCATATCTAGGTCACAGGAGCTAAAAATAGATTTTTTAACTAAAAACTTCAAAAATCTTCTTGTCAGAAACCACTGGACCGATTTACATATAATTTTGCAGAAATGTTCCTTTGGTGACCCTCTACCAAGATTGTTCAAGCCGTTTGGATTCATCAAAAACATGGCCGCCAGGGGGCGGGGCTTATTTTCCCTATATATCAATATAGAAAACTTTAAAAATCTTCTTGTCAGATTCCAATGGACCGATTTCAATATAATTTTGCAGAAATGTTCCTTTGGTGATTCTCTACCAAGATTGTTCAAGCCATTTGGATTCGTCAAAAAACATGGCCGCCAGGGGGCGGGGCTTATTTTCCCTATATATCTATATAGAAAACTTTAAAAATCTTCTTGTCAGAAACCACTCGACCGATTTCAGTATAATTTTGCAGGAATGTTTTTTTGATGATCTTCTACCAAGATTGTTCAAGCCATTTGGATTTGTCAAAAAACATGGCCGCCAGGGGGCGGGGCTTATTTTCCCTATATATCTATATAGAAAACTTTAAAAATCTTCTTGTCAGAAACCACTCGACCGATTTCAATATAATTTTGCAGAAATGTTCCTTTTGTGATCCTCTACCAAGATTGTTCAAGCCATTTGGATTCGTCAAATAACATGGCCGCCAGGGGCGGGGCTTATTTTCCCTATGTATCTTTATAGAAAACTTTAAAAATCTTCTTGTCAGAAAACACTGGACCGATTTCAATATAATTTTGCAGAAATGTTCCTTTGGTAATCCTCTACCAAGATTGTTCAAGCCATTTGGATTCGTTAAATAACATGGCCGCCAGGGGGCGGGGCTTATTTTCCCTATATATCTATATAGAAAACTTTAAAAATCTTCTTGTCAGAAACCACTCGACTGATTACAATATAATTTTGCCGAAATGTTCCTTTGATGATCCTCTACCAAGATTGTTCAAACCATTTGGATTCGTCAAAAAACATGGCCGCCAGGGGGTGGGGCTTATTTCTCCTATATATCTATATAGAAAACTTTAAAAATCTTCTTGTCAGAAACCAATGGACCGATTTCAATATAATTTTGCAGAAATGTTTCTTTGGTGATCCTCTACCAAGATTGTTCATGCCATTTGGATTTGTCAAAAAACATGGCCGCCAGGGGGCGGGGCTTATTTTCCCTATGTATCTAAATAGAAAACTTTAAAAATCTTCTTGTCAGAAACCACTGGACCGATTTCATTATATCTTGACAGAAATGTTTCCTTTTTGACCCTCTACCAAGATTGTTTAAGTTATCATGATTCATCAAAAAACATGGCCGCCAAGGGGTGGGGTTTATTTTTCCCTATATATATCTATATAGAAAAGTTTAAAAATTTTCTGGTCAGAAACCAATGGACCAATTTCAATATAACTTAGCAGGAATGTTTCTTTGGTGACCCTCTACCAAGATTGTTCAAGCCGGCATGATTTGTCAAAAAAACATGGCCGCTAGGGGGCGGGGCATATTTTCCCTATATATCTATATAGAAAACTTTAAAAATCTTCTCGTAAGAAACCGTCGGGTCGAGTTCATTGTAACTTGGCAGGAATGTTGCTTTGGTGACCCTGTACCAAGATTGTTCAAGCCCTCATAATACATCAAAAAACATGGCTGCCAGGGGGCGGGGCTTATTTTCCGTATATATCTGTATAGAAAATTTTAAAATTCTTCTTTTCAGAAACCACCTGACCGATTTCAATATTACTTGGCAGGAATGTTGCTTTGGTGACCCTGTGCCAAGATTGTTCAAGCAAAAATTCGGCAAAAAACATGGCTGCTAGGGGTGGGGCTTATTTTCCCTATATATCTAAATAAAAAACTTTAGAAATCTTCTTGTCAGAAACCACTGAACCGATTTCAGTATAACTTGCAGGAATGTTTCTTTGGTGGCACTCTACCAAGTTTATTCAAGCTGTCATGATTCGTCAAAAAATATTGCCGTTAGAGGGTGGGGCTTATTTTCCCTATATAGCTATATAAAACACTTAAAAAATCTTTTTGTCAGAAACCACTGGACCAATTTCAATATAACTTGGCAGAATTGTTCCTTTGGTGACCTTCTTTCAAGATCAGTTCCAGCAGTCATGATGCATGAAAAAAAACATAGCCGCTCGGGAGTAGGGCTATAAAATTTATACAAAAATCTTAGAGCAGTGAACTTGGCTGAAACTTCAACAGTAAGTTTGCAAAGCTGTTTGCTCAGGTGAGCGATATAGGACCATCATGGTCCTGTTGTTCTCGCATTGTGTACAATTGTCCCAGACAACGTCGGAATATTCTAGTATTGGTCTAATAAATGTGTAATATATGATTTGTAGTGCTTTTCGATCAAGGACAAATTTTAATTTATGCATAACATTTATTCTACTCCAGAGTTTATTTGTAATTGAATTAATATGATCATGCCATGTCCCGTCCTTTGAAAATACCAACCCAAGATGCTTGTGGGATTCGACTTCCTGTATTTGTTGATTATTCATGACCAATGAGGGATGATCAGCGATAGATCTTTTCCTAGATATAATCATTGGCTCTGTCTTGAAAGGATTAAAAGTCACAAGCCAGCGAGTAGCCCATTTATGTATTTTGGACAAATCAGCATTGAGTTTCTGTGCTGCATTGACGGGAGTGTCCACAATAATATAAAGACTCGTATCATCTGCAAATAATCGAACATTCATATCAATGTCTTTAACTATACCATTGATGTAAAATAAAAACAAAAGTGGTCCAAGAATCGATCCCTGTTGAACACCGGACAAGATGGCGGACCAGTCAGAACATGTTCCCGGCAGGACAACACGCTGTTTCCTATTCGATAAGTAGTCAGAAAACCAGGTCAGTAGTGGTCCCGTTATGCCAATTAATCTTAATTTCAGTATGAGACCTTTATGCCAAACACGATCAAATGCTTTGCTCAAGTCACAGAAAACAGATCGTACTTCTTTGCCCTCGTCTAAGGCTTTACAAAATGTATTATATATGCAGTTAGATTAACTACAGAATCGCCTGGGACAAAGCCAGACTGAAGGCATGTTATTAAATTATTTGCATTTAAAAATTGAAAAGATGCTTATGTATTATTGTTTCTAGTACTTTGCCAATCGTGTTTAATAATGATATGGGTAGATATTAGATACCTCCGATGGGTCATCCTTTTTTTAGTATGGGCGTAACATTTGCTTCTTTCCACGAATCAGGGACAGTACTTTGGGACAGAGAAAAGTTAAACAATGCACATAATGGATTGGCAAGTTCGGTCGACAATTCTTTTAGTACACGATTGTTAATGCCGTCAGGCCCTGATGATTTATCTAATTTTAACGTGCTTAGTATATCTTTAACTTCGCCAGGCATTATAGTAATATTTTGAATGAGGAGAATGTTGTTAGGTACAGTAAGATTTGGAAGTGGTACATTTTCATCATTTAACTGCATTTGGCTGGTTAAGTATTTGTTAAAGAGCGTTGTCTTTTCTTTATTATTTGTAATTATATTAGAATCCTCAGATAATGGTGGTATAACAGATGAGCGTTGAGGTTTTATGAAACATTTAAGTGTATTCCACGAGTCTTTACTACTTAGTGAACCGGTTTTCAGTTTATTTGAAAGTTTATCATTGTAGGATGTTTTTGCTTCACGTATGGATTCAGTCACCATGTTTCTGAATGTTTTGTACTTATTAAGATCGTCAATATTTTTGGTATGTTTTGCTTTATTGAACAATCGTCGTCTTTTTTTTTAAAATTAGTTTTCGAATATTGAAATTTAACCATGGAGGATCTGTAAAGCGAATAGTTACAAATTTATTTGGAATGTATTTTTCAGAAGCAGATATAATACGGTTAGAGATATTTTGGGCGTACAAATTAATGTTATCACTCTGAAGACTTTCCCAGTTTGTAGTATTTATGTCGTTTCTCATATTATCATAATCACCGCGATCATATTACCATACTTTCCTTTTGAATGAGATTTGTTCTTCTTTCGCTAAGTTATTAAAACAGTATACTGGACAGTGGTATCTTGTGTTCTGACCCAAGAAGGGTTCGCCGACACCACTAAAACCTACATGTGTAGAATCATTTACTAGGAAAAGGTCAATTAATGATGAAGGGTCGGTTCATCAATGATTTGACTGAGATTGTACTGTCTGGAAATATCATCGAGTTTTTTTCCGTGTATTAGCTTTTAAAAAATCTAGATTTAAATTGCATTTTTTATTGACAAATACAGGTATCACGATATTGTTTGTCTAAGGATTTACGCATGGGCGTGGTTATAGCCTTCTGACGGAGGAGTCAATTAAATAGTACTACTATGTCGATAAAATGACCGACTTCTCATTCATAAATTTGTTTGCCGAACTTTGACAGCCGATGTCAAAGCTTCTCCGTGGAAAGCGTGCAAAATCAGAGTCGTGTCACTTTACTTTACTGTTTTCTACACGGTTGTGGTTGACACAACAGTGTAGTTTATATTTTTTGTTGTTGTTGTCGAAGTTTACGCTTTTCTTTGGAAAAATCTTCAAGGTAAGTTATCTTTTAAATATTGTTAAAATAATATAAGATTAAAGAATCTTGGATAGTCCTTCAGTCATTTAAACCGTATGACTCCCGTGTTTATATTCAGGTAATCTCAGGGCTTCAGATAAGATTAGCATAGGTTTTCAATTTCAGTTATATTTATTATGCTTCTCATGCTTCGAGTAGTATAGAGGTGGGGGTTTCTGGGACACTTCTCCTCTGGAAGCCACCATATCACCCGTAGACGCTCCCAGTACCCTCATTTTAACCCCCCCCCCCCTCTGGAAGCTGCCAAACCAACTGCAAACGCTCCCATGCAGCCACCAATTGGTATTCCACACGGCAACCGAGCTGGAGCCCCTCGGGCCGGCCCCAGCCCCAGCCGGCCCATCTATTTAGAGGGTAGTCGAGCGTCGACATACCGCCGCAAACAACATGCCCTAAGGTCACGATACATGCAAATGGCTAACCAAAGGCACAACGAAACCCTGTGGCAAAAGCTGTCTTAGGATTTCTGTAAAGCTCATCTGGCGAAACTCCGCAAGGGTTCGGTAACACGGCCCTGCCGCGCCTGTGGCATAGGGACTATCAACAAGCAGGGGCTCTGTTGGGGGTGCGGATACCAGAATGCGTGGTGCCGAGCGAAAAGTGCGACACGAAGGGAGGTTAAACGCCTGGCCGCGATTGAAATCTCTATTTAGAGAAAGGTCGACACGGGGCATACCCACGCAGCCAAAATTTCCATTTAGAGAAAGGCCGACACGGGGCATACCCACCCATCTAGGGCGCGATCTTTTGTAAAATTTCATTTAGAGACTAGCCGACACGGGGCATACCTACCCATCTAGGGGCGCGATCTTTCCAAAAATTTCATTTAGAGACTAACCGATACAGGGCATACCCACCTGAGCGCACGATGGATGACGCACTGGAGCAACTCACTAGTTTGGTTCGATCGGGGGATATTACACCATAAACCTATGCGGGGGCCTGAGAGGGGACCCACCAGACAACACAAGGCCGGCCCCGCGCCGGGCTCCGCAAACCCCCGCCTACCCACGGCCGGCCCGCCGGCGGCCCACCTCGGCTCTGCGCCAGCCATCTCCGCGCGAGCGGCCCACCTCGGCCCCGCGCCAAACACGATTGGGGACGGCGCCCATACCGAGGAAAAGCCAGGCGAACGGCTGCCACCACGCCGGCGGAGGGCTCTACGCAACGCGGCCGAGGAAACGCCAGGCGACCGGCCTATCCCGCCACCACGCCGGCGAAGGGCTCCGCGCGCCGAGAAAAGGCCCCCAAGCCGTTTATTGACCAGAACGGCGCTGTGGAGTGCCTCGTTAGTCTGTTTCTGGCGGGGGCTATTACACCACAAACCTACGTGAACGGCCTCAGTCCTCGCAGAGACCCCGCTTACACCGGCCCCCATTCCGCCTCCCCGCAGGCGATGGGCTCCGCGCGACGCGGCTGAGGAAACGCCAGGCGAACGGCCTATCCCGCCACCACGCCGGCAAAGGGCTCCGCGCAACGCGCAGCTGGCTGAGGAAACGCCAGGCGAACGGCCTATCCCGCCACCACGCCGGCGAAGGGCCCCACGCGACGCGCCGCCGGCTGAGGAAACGCTGGACGAGCGGCAGTTGGAGTTTCGCCGGACTCGCTGGACCATTGGGGCATACCTACGAGGATGGCAGATGGATGTGCCTCAAGGCCACCTCAATGGTGCAGACCCTAGAGCTTTCTTGGAAGGTGTGCGGACGCAGACTCGAGCCAAACTCGAGGAAGAGATAGAGGCTCTGAACAGGATTAAGTTTCGGCTGGCGCTCAAAGCACAGCTTCGGAAAGACAACCCGGATGGCAGTGAAGAGTACGTGAGTCCTGTGATGCGCCACAAGCAGGAGGCCGCTCTGCAAAATAGTGAGATCGAAGGGGCCCTCAACCAAGCCTTCCCCGCGATCCAGGAAACGCTTGAGACATGGACGCAGAGAGGGTCCGGCTGGGTGGTTGATCCGGTAGAAACCCTTTGGCTGGACATCGCTATCAGCTACTAAGAGGCGGCTCCTACATTCCACTACCGGCAGCCGTGGGGAACAAGAAGGCGGTCGTAAACATAAAAAAAAACAAGGAAAACCACTGCTTTTGGTGGAGTATCGTAGCAGCTGCAAATCCGGTAGATATACACCCCGAGAGGCCCGGCAATTATCCACAGCAAGCCATAAAAGAGTTTGACCGCGGTGGGATTGATTCTTCCGTGCCAATCTCTCAGATTCCAAGGGCCGAGCGGCAAAACAACCGGGCCGTCAACGTCTTTGGGTGGGATAAGGGGGTTGATGGTTGTTCACCACATCAGCCAACAGCCCGAAGACATGCCAAGGCACAACATGCTGCTGATTTAAAAGGCCGGTAAAACCCACTACACCAGGATCAAAGACCTCAACCGCCTACTCTACGACAGTAGCAAGCACAAGGAGCGTAAGCACTTCTGTGAGCGTTGCCTTCATGGCTATAGAAGGGAAGATCAGCTAGAAGCACACAAGCCAGAGTGCCGCGGGATCGGCCAGTCGGCCGTGCGGGTGGATATGCCGAAAGAAGGTGAAAACAAGCTGGCCTTCCAGAACTACCACAGCAGCTGCCGGTCCCCTACATCATCTACGCCGACTTTGAGGCTCTCACCGCCAAGGTCGAGGGACCCCACGAAGAGCAACACTCAGAGGACGCAGCACCAAGAGGCCTGTGGTTACAGCTACATCGTTGTTCGGTGTGATGGCCGTACAGAGCCGCCGGTCGAATATCGCGGCCCAATGCGGCGGGGCACTTCTTGGAATCACTGCAGGAAGAAAAGCGCAAAATCAAGGCCGTGCTAGCTGATCCTAAGGCCATGAGGATGACGCGGGGGGGGGGGGGCGGACTGGCGTGCCTTCCGCGCCGCTGAGACGTGCCACGTATGTGACAAAACTCTCGAGAGCGACTCCGTGCGTGACCACTGCCACATAACAGGTAAATATAAAGGGGCGGCCCATACTACCTGCAACCTCAAGCTACGGCTATCCCCAAAAACCACCACTATCCCCGTTGTCTTCCACAATCTGCGTGGCTGACTCCCACTTGCTGATGCAGGCCATCTCGAAGGTGGAGGGCAGGGTCCACTGCATCCCAAAAAACTCCGAGAAGTATATCTCCTCCCTCGGACAACTGTGCTTCATTGACAGCGTCCAATTCCTGCTGGCCTCCCTTGACAGGCTGGTGGCGGCGAACCCGCCAGAGGCTTTCCGGATAACGGCCCAACACGAGCCCGACAGAAAGAGACTGGAGCTCTTGTTGCGCAAGGGCGTGTATCCCTACGAGACATGGACAACTGGGACCGCTTTACCGAACCCAAACTTCCCCCGAAGGAGGCCTTCTACAGCAAGCTCTCTGATGCGCACATCAGCGACGAGGATTACCGCCCATGCGCAGAAGGTCTGGAAAGCCTTTGGGTGCAAGACCCTGGGCGAATACAGCGACCTGTACTGCCGGACAGACGTGTTGCTTCTGGCAGATGTCTTCGAGATGTTCCGGAAGTCGTGCCTCCGCCAGTACGGCCTGGACCCAGCTCACTATTATACCAGCCCGGGCCTTTCGTGGGACGCCTTGCTCAAGAAGAGCTAGAGCTGCTCACAGACTACGACCAGCATCTGTTTATCGATAAGGGGATGCGAGGGGGTATCTCAATGGCCTCGAAGCGCTACGCCAAAGCCAACAACCCTCTGGTCGAGGGTTACGACCCGGAGAAGCCTAATATCCACATCTTATACCTCGATGCGAACAATCTCTACGGCTGGGCTATGAGTCAATATCTCCCCACCAGCGGCTTTCGGTGGGTGGACGACTGCCAACAACTCGCAAAAACCATCGCAGAGCATCCGGCCGACGGGCCCGAGGGCTTCTGGGAAGGGCTGCGGTTTGTGATTGTGGCACTCCCTGGACTTTTCTCTTACTTTTTTCTACATACTTGAGGTGGACCTGGAGTACCCAGAGGACCTACACGATGCCCACGATGCATATCCGCTGGCGCCCGAGCGCATGGTGGTGGAAAAGGGGTGGATGTCGGAGTATCAGCACAGCTTCCTCGGCGTTGGGGCGGCGCCAACAGAGGTTGAGAAGCTGGTCCCCAACTTCCGCAACAGGAGCCGCTACGTGCTCCACTATCGGAATCTGCAGCTATACATGTCCCTGGGTCTGCGCCTGACTGCGGTCCATCGCGCCCTCCGGTTCGACCAAAGCCCTTGGATGGAGCCGTACATCCGAAAAAATACTGAGCTCCGGAAGAAGGCAACCAGCGACTTCGAGAAGGACCTTTACAAGCTGATGAACAACTCGGTCTTCGGGAAGACCATGGAGAACCTGCGGAAGCGGGTTGACGTGAAGCTGGTGCGAAGAAGCGAGGAGGACAAACTCAGTCGCCTCATCGCCAGCCCGGCGTTTGCTCGGGCCAATATCTTCGATGACGACTTGGCGGCTATCCAGGTCCACAAGAGCCGTCTGGAGCTCAATCGCCCAGTGTATGTAGGGATGAGTGTTCTGGATCTCTCGAAACACCTGATGTACGACTTCTATTACAACGAGCTCCGGAAACAGTACGGGGACCGGTGTCAGCTTCTCTACACCGACACCGACAGTCTCCTCCTCAAGATCCAAACGGAGGACGTCTACGAAGACATGGCCAAACATCCAGAGCTCTACGACACCTCGGATTACCCGCCGGATCACCCACTGTACAGCACCGCCAACAAAAAAAGTGCTGGGGAAGATGAAGGACGAATGTGCAGGGCGCCCTACTGCCGAATACGTTGGCCTGCGCCCTAAGATGTACTCTATCCTTGAGGCCGGCGGGGGAAACATCAAGAAGGCAAAGGGCGTGAAAAAGAATGTTGCGAAAAGGCGCATCAGACATGAGCAGTACAAAGAGGCCCTCTTCGAAAAGCGAACCTTCCGCCACAACATGGACGTTCTGCGGTCAGAGCGCCATCGCATCTACGGGCAACACCACCGAAAGGTCTCGCTTTCGCCATTCGATTCCAAGCGCTGGATCGCAAAAATGGGGAAGATACACTGGCCTATGGTCATCGAAGCGCCCGCCCGGCATGACCCGGAGGAAGCCGCGCACGATAGCTATTCGTCGGACCGGTCTAAATTGGGAATAGGTTGAAGACCGTCGGGCCATACTTAACATCCCAGGCTCTCTGCTTCACATCCCAGGCCCCCATACTTAGCGTCTGCATAGCAAAGCTATGCACCTTCCCGGGTCTCCACCATTTTCCAGGATTTCTCAGGCCCCTCAAGATGCTTGCCAGATTCCCATCTAGACATAAGGATGACGTGGGCATGCAGCCATGATTCCCAAGCGAGAGTTAACCCAGGAACAGATTGAGGAAATCCAGGCCCTTCGGGGCGTCTGTCGGCGGACGAGGTAAAGAAGCGCTTTGACATTGGGTCCTCGAGGCTCTACAAGATATGGCGCGACGAGACTGCCGACCGCGTTACACAGAAAGCGCTGCCCCCCCGCCGACCGCGTTACAGAGAACGCCCTGCCCCCCACCGACCGCGTTACAGAGAACGCCCTGTCCCCCACCGACCTCCCTCCGCCGGCACATCGCGGCGTCTTGCCCCACAGAGAAATCCCGACCGTCAAAGACTTCTGCAATCGGCTGGAGGGCCTTGAGGCCCGAGTAGAGCAATCTACGAGACTACTGATGGAGGTGATGGCCCAGTTGGTGCACAACAACGAGCTGGAGGAGGAGCGCGACGAGGAGCGCGAAGAGCGCGAAGAGGAACGCGAAGAGGAAACCCGGAAGGACATCCGGAAAGTCGGACAAACGGTCCAAAAGTGGACCTACATTTCCATCGCCGCATTACTCGTCTGGAAGATAGTTGGAACAACCTGAAAGCAATGGGCGCCAGCCGTACAGGAATAAACTGCCGTACAGGAACAAACTGCCGCACCGAGGCCCAAGAGGGACCCCTTCTACATGGAGTAGGGCATTTGGACGTAGACGGTTGTTGCAGAACAGATATGGAAATAGGCCGCAGGAGACGCGGTCCGCCGCGCTTCCCGTTCGAGTTGTTCTGGGAACATCAAAGGGCCTACGACAGCGGACCCGAGAGGCGCGCCTGGGAGTCGTTCAAGGATCTCCGGCGCTCAGCAGCCCGAGAGAACAGTGCGACCATACTGGGGCATATCGACGCAGAAACGGCTAAAATTGGTTGAGGTGGGGGCTCGGGCAACTCTATGCCGTGGGTTATCGCGGAAGTGTGGTGTTTTGCACATACGGCGGGTTTGTGGTGATCCGGTACCCTCCTATTTTAGAGAATGAGCGGGCAACAGATTCAGCGAGTACCTATGACAACCGTCGATGATGAGTTACTCCTCAAACGGCCCGCCGAGCCGTTCACGCTTCCGGTAATGTTTACGTGCACCATCGCGACCTTGGTTGGCAACATTAGTCGATCTCACGAAGAGCTCACGGGATCCTGGGCCCGATGGTCGCCGCCGGGCGAGGAGGGGTTAGAGCCCTGAACAGCAACTTCGGACACTACTGCCAGGCCGGGTATGAGAGATTCCTGAAGCGTCCAAAACCGCCACCTCGGAGGCGGGAAAGGAAACGCCAGGGCGACGCGTCGTGCTTCAACTCAGCTCTCGAAGTAACAATCATTCCCAGCCCCGACGACAACCCTCCCCACACCGTCGTAGCCGTCCTCAGTAAGAACCCCGGAAAGTACTACGCCGTAAAGTGTTTTCCTTCAACGCGATATACCCAGATGCCGGGAGTCATCTCCGCCGATCTGTCCGATGGTTCCTTTGCCGCGGTTATCTGGGCCCGTTTTCTGACAGAGGTGGGCGTTGGAATCCCCGCGATCCCGGTCACGGTCATCGGAGAATGGCCGATTATGGTGAACTACGTTCCTCCTAGTCCGCCGGAGCGATCGCGTGGTCCTCAATCTGGCCCGCGTCGTCCAATATCTGAAATCCGCGAAAGAATCGGGCGAGGGGCTTCCGTTTCCAATCCGCGAGATCAAGCGCCCCCAGGATAGCCCGAACATGTCATTCAAGTTTGTCTGTCCCGGCGGAAAAAAGGTATGGGCCAACGTGTTCTATCGGGGAAAGGTGAACATCCTCGGAGCCCGCGACACTGAAAGCCCCCTGGCAATCAGCGATGACCTTTCGGCCCTCTTCCACGCCAACTGGAGCGAGTTCGTAGTCCTCCAGCCCCTCCCAGACAAGGCCAAGTGAGGTGGGGTTGCGGTAGCACAGTTCTTGACTTTTTTGCGTTTAAGAGGGTTCGCTAAAATGGTAGCCGAAATCTTGGTAGCCCTAACCAAAAATGCGCTGTCTTCAGGCCCCAAGGCCTAGCTCGGTTGCCGTGTGGAATACCAATTGGTGGCTGCATGGAAGCGTTCGCAGTTGGTTTGGCAGCTTCCAGAGGGGGGTTAAAATGAGGGTGCTGGGAGCGTCTACGGGTGATATGGTGGCTTCCAGAGGAAAAGTGTCCTAGACCCCCACCTCTATACTACTCTTCGGGGTATCACTAAAACCGTCCCATCGAGACGATCCCAGTGATAACTAGAAACATGTAACGGTATTAAGTTGTGGAAAGTATACAGTCAGAATATGGAATATTTAACTTTGGTTTTATAATATTACAAATATATCCGTACCGACATTGATCCCAATTCTGGTGTTATTCTAAAGTGTCTGGATCATATTTCGGGCTCTCACCAAATCGTCTCATAGAGATGGCCTAGTGAGCGCCCTGGCCCTGACCCTGTCCCGGCGGAAAAAAGGATTGGGGGAATCAACGAAATCGCCCTTTCCAGGCGTTTCCGTTGAGAATCTGAATCATAATACCCACCCACCCCTCTCAGAGAAGCAAAAGGGGTCAGTATTTCCTCAAAATAGCAACACCTCCTGTCGGCCTCGGTGGCTCAGTTGGATGCGCCGTCCGACTGGAGACCAGGAGTCGCGGGTTCAACCCCCGCCGAGGTCGGCAACATTCTTTCGTGAAGATTGATCATGAAATATTTTCTACGGTCATTCTCTGCCTTCCGCTGAAGGGCAGTTCTCAGTTTCTGGCGAAAGACTGTGCACAATACTGGTTAACCGCTTAGAGGACTAAGCCTGTCCAGTAAAACGTGTGGTTAGGTAAACTGAACGTGCTCAACATGACCCCATTGGGTTGACTGGGCCGTAAAACCTCAACACAAACAAACAAAAGCAACACCTCCTGAAGCCCTGGAAACGTTTAACATCAATTTGCAGAGTGTCCACGTAATTTTTTCATTACGATTTCAATGAATGAGCATAACTTTCCAACTATATACTTGTTATTTTGGTTCATCAGGCTATGGAATTTTATTACGAGGGATGTTCGAAATGAATTGCTTATTGTCCTCTAGCTCGATATCCACGTGGGGCACGATAAAAACCAATACATACCTGTATAGGGCTATTCAATATCTACACAATGGTATATAAATGTACATGTTAGACTAAGTATAAGACATAAAATTTGCCATTTGAATACACGCAGTCATTGACCACTGCAGTAAAAATGGTTGGTAGAAGCGTCGACAAAAAAGATGAAATACGGGCTTACATCAAAGCTCGCTCAAAACTTGGTTGTTCTTTGAAGAAGCTGATGACTGAATTTCTACTGCTTTTGGACCTTCTTGTGTGTCTTATGACACGGTTCGGCGGTGGAAAAAGAAATTTGAGTCTGGTGTAGAGTCTATCAAAAATGCACCAAAATCAGGTAGGCCAAAATCTGCATCTAGTAAAGAAATCGTTTCCAAAATAAAGGAAATCATTGAAGGAGATGCCAGATTTACAATTCGTGATATTGCACGAAAGGTAGGCATATCACTATCAACGGTTCACCTTATTTTGAAGAAGCATTTGAAAGTCAGAAAGATTTCTGCTAGATGGGTGCCACATCTGTTGACTGACGAGCAAAAGAGGCAACGGGTTAAAGTGGCCAAAAAGCTGCTTCAAATGTTTCCAAAATATGATAAAAAGCAGTTTGCCAATGTCGTCACAGGTGATGAAACCTGGGTCCATTATTTTGAGCCCGTCAGAAAGGTTAGCAATAAGATCTGGGTCACTAAACACAGCAAACGCCCAATAATTGCCAAACGTTCTTTGAGTACAAAGAAGGCTTTGTATGCAATCTTCTTTTCTGGTGAAGGAGTCGCAATAAAAGTGCCAGTGAAAAAGGGCAAAAGCATCACCGGAAAGTACTACAAAGACGTAGTACTGAAGAAACTGAAAAAGTATTATCAGAAACGACGCCCTGCCACTGGTTTTAAACATGTCCGTCTTCTACATGACAATGCCCCAGCTCATACCTCCACAATAGTTACGGCGGTTTTGAAGAAAGAAAAAGTAACTGTTTTGCCTCACCCCCCGTATTCCCCAGACCTTGCCTCATGTGATTTCTTTTTGTTTCCGAAATTGAAAGCATTCCTTGCTGGGCGGAAATACCACTCCCGACAGGCACTTGGATCTGCCATTCATCAGTACCTTATTACTGTTTCCAAATCAGCGTACCGTGACGCCTTCAAGAAGTGGATACATCGGCTGAAACTTTGCATTTCTAGCCACGGGGAGTACTTCGAGGGCATGAAATGAGTACTTTTGGGTTTACTTGAAATTTGAAGTCTCCAGATAGAAATAAGCAATTCATTTCGAACATCCCTCGTATATTAGGATTTCTAGTGAAGACGGCTTAACGTAAATATTGCGCTGCTCTTTAAATGACGCGCATTTCATTATATAGTGATATTCATCTCCGACTTCTGCATTGCAAAGCCAACATATTCTCTCATTTATCGGGATGCTAGACCATCTTCATGTTTCAACTGGTAATCTGTGGTTTCTAGTCCTAAAGGCGGTTAAAAGTTTAGATTCAGCCTTTGATAAAAATGTAAAATATTTATTTATCTCAAATTTGTCTTTAAAAAGTCTGTAATTTATGCCACTTGATGATTTGCCACTAGTGAGTTCCAATTTTGGATGTACTGATCTTTAAGTTTTTGTTTAAAGGCTTCAACAAACCATTTACCATTTACTTGATTTTGAAGAGTACATATATTTCCAAATCCGTTTGAATGTATTAACTGTTTTATGTGCCAATACCACTGTGATTTTATTTTTTTCTGTTCGTTTAAGCCGGCGGTAAGTGCATACAGTGAGAAGGCAATTTCATTTTTACCATTATTTACTAACTTTGTCCAAAATGAAATCATTCGACTGTAAATATCTATATATAAAGGAAATGCTCCTATCTCTCCATGTACCATATATGATGGTGTCGTTTTCTTGATATTCAAGATTTGTTTGAAGAACATTAGTTGGACCCTTTCAATTACATCGAGGTTCCCAAATCCCCAGATTTCACTCCCATATAGGAGTATAGGTTTAATGGTTTTGTTAAATAGTTCAATTTGTAAATCGATAGATAAATCAAGGATTCTTGTTTTTCTAAGCAGTTAAAATAATGCATTATTGGCTTGGTCAGCAATATACTTCTTTGTGGTTACGAGTAAGTATGAACCGCTACGTGTTAGGAAAATCCCTAAGTATTTATATTCGTTTACCATTTCCAATGGTTCGCCTTTAAAATAGAACTGTTGATCTTTTGGGACCCCTCCATTCGAAAAAAGCAACGCTTTCGTGGTATTGACTTTAATTTTCCACTCGTTGCAGTAGTTTTCGAAAATATTCAACATTATTTGCAAATCTTCTTTTGTGTTACTAAGCAGCACAGTGTCGTCTGCAAATAATAATATGAATAATTTTAAATAGACCATGTAGTCCGCATCGCGGCTACTTTCGCAAGTTATACCCGGGGCCTTATTTAAGTTGCAAAAAGCTTTCAAGATCATTTAAATATATTGAGAACATTATCGGTGAGAGATTTTCGCCCTGTCTGACTCCTATCTGATAAGGGAAGAAGGCAGAGGAAGCCTCTGAAGTCCCTAATGTATACGGCTACCCCAGCATGAGCGTCACCAGGTCGATCACATCTGTAAGGATTTTTGAAACAGGTAAGTGATATGTCGTTATCAGAAATCGTTTCATCGAGCCATGTTTCAGTGATAGCTACGATGTCAAACTTAGAAAGTTCCGATTCAATTATATCTAATTTAGGAAGTAAACTTTGTACATTATATTGAATAATAGAAAAATATTGATGTTTGCGAGAGAGGTTCATTATCGAAGCCAGCAACAGAACTATCGGAGCTGTCAAAGCTGTCGTCTGGTCCTGGGTTACTTTCAATGTCTCCTGACTTTAACAGCAGCATGCTAATAAACAATACAAATTCAAAGTTAGAAAAGTGTTTCAAACCCTTCAAATCTTATTAAATCAACCACACCCACGCACGCACACACATACACAGAGGCACTCACACACACACGCACGAACGCACGCACGCACATACCTTAAATAGATTATCATTAGGTAGTGAACATTACTACTTTAGATAGTAAACATTACTAATTTTTTTTTAATAAATCAAACAAATATATGGATTACGCGATTTGGGCTCAGAAAAATTTTTGTCGCTTTTTTTTTGCCATTTCTTGTCTGTACGGCGATCAGCAGGCTAGGAAAAAAATCCTTATCAAGACAACTATTCTAACACTGATTAACATAAGATAGTAGGGTCTGTACATTATTGCTTATTTTTGTCCTATTAATTCAATTTCTACAGTATAGAGCCTATGCGATTTGGAGTCAGTAAATTTTCTTGTCGCTTTTTGTCATTTCTTGTAGGTACAGCGAACAACAGGGAAAAATAAAAAAAAAAAACAAACAAACTCATACATGTAGGCCCTATAGTACACAGTTTCTGAAACGAAGATGTGGAATCAATTTATGCTGTGGTTTGATGTTATTTGTCGCTTTACATGATTTCTTGACATTGCAGAGAGCGCTGTCTCCGGGATCCAGAACTTTGTTTGTCTGAAAAGTTTTGTGGGCTTTTAATCGATTTAACAGACGAAAAGTGGTGCATGGAACATTGTAAATGCAATATTTGTTCAGATTTAATTTAACTTTGTAAAAATAAATCATTAAAATACGTTCTCGGATTTATAGTATTTTAATGTCGCTTTTTCAAGCAATGATTTAATTCCTGACCTTCCAGTATTTTCTTGTCGCTTTTTCAAGCAAATGAAATAGTTTCATGCCGTTACGATATTTTCTTGTCGCTTTTTTCAACACTTTCTCGATTTTACAAAATTTTCATGTCGCATTTTTAAGCAATGAAATAATTCAGGCCCTTCAAATATTTTCATGTCGCTTTTTCAAGCAAATGAAATAGTTTCATGGCGTTATGATATTTTCTTGTCGCTTTTTTTTCAAGCAATGAAAAACTTTCTCGGCTTTACAGCATTTTTATGTCGCCTTTTTCAAGCAACGAAATAATTCATGACCTAGAATTTTCATGTCGCTTTTCAAGCAATGAAATAGTTTCTTGTCGTTACTTAGTTATTTTTTTTACTTCATGTCATATTTAAAAATTCCATGTCGCTTTATACGCCCTAGCGGTTTTTTGCGCGAATTTCCTGTTTAGAGTTCTTGTCAGAATTGGCTAGAGTTTCTTGGAATAAATTTCTTAAAATGCTTTTTATTCATTATAAATTCATATATTATTTTATGTCACACAAATTAAATATTTTTCCCGTCTTTCTTTGACGCTTCATGTCTCTCCATGACACTTCACGTCGCTTATAAGTGAGACCGTAAATGTCATGCTTAGCCGCTAAAAGAAAATATTAAATTTTATACAAATGGAATAAATATTCATTTCAGCTTTTTCAGCGAATTTTCGACAGCAAAAGGAATAAAAAATTTTCCGTTATGTTGCCAATCCTTGACCCTGATTGGGTGATACTATAACCCTGATTTTAAGAATGATAATAATAATAATAATAATAATAAAAAAAAAAAAAAAAAAAAAAAAAAATTATTATTATTATTTCAGAATGAGAATCTTTATGCTTAATCCTCATGTAGGATAACGGTTGAACGGCCCAGTAAACAGATAAGATGATGCCTGGCCGGTCCATTTCGCACACTATTCCCCGACCGTCTTTTTATCTGTATAATGCAGATTAGTAGATCTAATTACGGCTGTAATCAAAGCACTGACTATGACTTGCAATACATTATTTAAGGACCAGAATTCTCGGTTCCGCACTTCCGGTTGCCTCGTTTTGAAACCTTCTGATGTTAAACTTAACAAATATAGCCAGTGGGGAGACCCTTTTCTCTTTCTCCCACCTTGTTTGCCTTTATTCCATATCTCTTCCTCGTTTCTCCAACATCTCCTTTCTCCTACCCAACCTCCTATCTCCCATCCCCTCTCCTTTCTCTTATCTTTTTTCTTACTTTCGCCCATTTTCTACCTGCTCCTTCAACCCAGTCCAGTCCAATTTCTTTAGTCTAGGTCAGTTTATTGACTACTAATTATTGATCAAATCTATGGCAATATAATTATGTAGAACTACTGGATTTTGTTAATAAAAATAATGATCTGTCAGAAAAATAGATCCGTGCAAACAAAATTAAAACAAGAGGCTCATGGGCCACAACGATCACCTGAGTTAACTGCTTTAAGTTAATCAGGTCATTTACTCATCATTCCCTATTAGCCCGTTAAGTTTCAAGGCAATGGCTTAAACAGTTTTTGAAATATCTTGCTTACAGGATTAAAATGCTGAAATTTTCAAAGGGCCATAAGTAAAACCAGTTTAAACCCCAGGAGCTTGATTGGCAGGATTTATGTAGGGGACAACTAAACATTGCTACCTACTAAATACATAAGCTGTGGGCCTGATGGTTTCAGAGAAGAAGATCTGTTAAGTTTTTCCCATTATAAGTCTCTGAGAGTAAATGACCCTCGGGGCATGGCCAATTTGGACCTCAGGGGCATGGTTGGCAGGATTTATGTAGGGGACCACTAAACATTGCTACATACTAAATATATGAGCTGTGGGCCTCATGGTTTCAGAGAAGAAGATTTTTTAAGGCTTTCCCATTTTAAGTCAATGGGAGCTAATGACCCCCGGGGCATGGCCAATTTAGACCTGGCAGGATTTATGTAGGGAACCACTAAACATTGCTACAGACTAAATATTTAAGCTGTGGGCCTCATAGTTTCAGAGAAAAAGAATCTTTTTTTTTCCACTATAAGTCCATGGGAGCAAATCAGTTTGGTAGCTATGTCAGTAGGTGTGTCAGCTGAATTTGGTATCTTGTGTGTGTGTGTGTGTGTGTTGGGGGCGGGGGCTGGGGCTGGGGCTGGGGCGGGGGCGGGGGCGGGGGCGGGGGCGGGGGAATATTGATCTGCTAAAGTTATCAAGTTCAACATCATTTAGTTTAGTAGGTGTGTCAATTTGCTAAGTTTGATTTCTTGGGAGGAATGCTGCATGATCGGCTAAAGTCGTTAAGTTCAACACTCTTTTATGGCTGTCAAACGTTGCATTATTCGATATTTTATATTTGCATTCAATCTCTTATCATTTCTATTGTATATTTTTTTTTGGTTTTAATTCTATAATCTATCATTTGTATTCAATATCTGTTTATTTCTATTGTATATTTTTGTTTTAATTCTTTAATCTATCTTTTGTATTCAATATCTATTCATTTCTGTTGTATAATTTTGTTTTCATTCTATATTTGATCATTTCTATTTAATAATTAATGGTTTGTATGCTGTTATGTTTCATTACTATTCATTGACTTCCATTTATATTGCATATTTTTTCATTTATATTCTATATTGCTATATTTGTATTGTATAATAGTGATTTGAACGTACTATTTTCATATTTGTATTAAATATTTGCTAATTTCTTTTCTATATTATTTCATTTCTTTTGTCCATTCCTTTATTTGTAGTCTATGTTTCGATATTTACATTCTATACTTAACGATTTATACTTGGTATTTTCGTATGTTCTTGCAATCTTAGTTGATTTCTATTCTATATATTTAATTTATACATAGACCCTTATAGGGAAAAACATTTAAAAATCTTCACGTTATTCAAAAATGGAAATTGGTACCGTTCTCAAAAATGCATAGCACAGCACGCCTCATTCGCATTAAATAACTTATTTAACGTTTTTCAAAATATAGAACTTCCAACATCTCAAAAACGTAAACTATATTTGATTCTCTAGTTGCTTCAGTTTTAAACTTTGTGTAGAAATTTGGGGATCTCATAATGCCACGGATATTGAACTAATACATACAAAATTTTTATGTTATGTTCTAAGAGTGAAAAAATCAACGAATTTGTCTGCCCTTTATGGGGAATTGGGAAGATTTCCTCTCGCGGTGTTCCGGAAAACAATTATGATTAAATACTGGATAAAAATACTTCACCAAAACAACTCTTTCCTAGTAAAAAGGATATTCGTAATGTTAAAAAATGATTGCGACGCAAACATAAATTATAACGGACAAAACTGGGCATACCAAATAAAAAATATTCTGCAACAACATGGTCTAGAATACATATGGAATAATCAATTCGACATGGAAATACATTTTTATACAATAAAACAGAGAATATTTGACATGTACCTTCAAAAATGGTACTCAGATATCAACAACTCAAGTTGCCTGCAAACGTACAGACTTTTTAAACATAATTTTGAACTGGAAAAATATTTAAAACTAAATATGGAAGAAAAATATAAAACAAAATTTGCACGTTTCAGAACATCTTCTCATAATCTAGCTATCGAAACTGGAAGATACGAATATATTCCAAGAGATCAAAGAACTTGTAAATCATGTAATATGAATGCCATCGAAGACGGATATCATTTCTTGCTTGTATGTCCAAAATATCGAGAATTAAGAATTAAATACTTCAAACAATACTTTTGTCATTGGCCAACAATATATAAATTAGAAAATCTTTTGTCTGCTACATCAAAAACTATAATTAATAAGTAAGTATATATAAGCTAAGTAAGTATATATAAGCTAAGTATATCTTTTTTTGCCAGTAAAATCCGCCTGTCGTAGCACCTAGCAATCTGAGCAAAATTCAGCAGTATCTTATTCAGTAAGATTGAAAATAATAAATAAGTAAATAAATATTATTATTATTTCAGTAAATTATTTTAGTCTCAAATAAGCTAAATTATGTAAAGTGGCTCATATTATTAAATATTTACTAAAACCAAATTCATCTCCTCCAAAACAAGTACACCTACATAAATATTCCACAATACTTACCTTTTAGTTTTAGGGCTAAAAAGCACCAGGCAGAAAATACTACACACAGAATAGTAATGCCAGACTGAAAAAACACTTCATTGAATATACTCCATATGAATGAATGTGTACGACCAAACAAACACCTGTAAATATCAGCAGGCCGGAACGAGCAACTGGAAATCATGCGGTCACGGTGTACTGAGCATATTTTCTATGCAATGTAGTAAATAGTCCAATTCAGCGAATACACTGATTGTTTTTTTTTTCGTTGCCTGCACATGTATAATTGGGCTATTCTTTTATTGTTATTTTTCATTTTATTCGCTGGAGTATTTGCTCGTTTATATATTTGTTTGTGATTTACGGTAAATAGTTATAAATCTAGTTAATTAGTCAGTCAGTAAGACAGTCTGGGGGTAGACAGGCAGTCAGCCAGCCAGTAAGCCACCTAGTCAGTCAGTCAGCCAATTTAACCAGTCAGGTAGGTAGACAGGCAGTCAGCCAGCCAGTCTACCATCTAGTCAGTCAGTCAGCCAGTATATTCAGTCTGGTAGGAAGGCAGGCAGTCAGTCCGTCATTCACCCAGCCATTTATTTAGTTAGTTAGTTAGTCAGTCAGTCAGTCAGACAGTCAGTCAATTGGCCTGTTCTGTAAAAACTAAAATTATTAATTTAGCTAAATATATCTTCCGTGTCAGTAAAATTAGCGCTTAGCACTTTGGATAAAACCCTCATCGAACGACACTGTAGGGTGTTTTTCTTGTCCATACCAGAGAGGGACTTTGGCATTTCATGCGAATTGTCGGAGACAATTCGCATGAGATGTCGGGACCATTTTCTTGTGGAGGTCGAGGGATGCCAGCGATTGGCCGCCTGCTGGATTTGCCCAAAGGGCAGTAAGGGCTAAGTAATGCTAGAATATTTTATGGTACGCCGTTTACGAACATTTATATTTACATGATATTTTGACATTTGCAGTCTTGCTCTTCGATAAACGAAACAAATGTCTTCATGTATGTTGTCACTGTTTGATTTGTATTTCTTTGGCTACAAACATTGTATGATATTTTAGGCTGAATAAAGTTATTTGTATTTGAATTTGTATTGTTTGAAACCAGAAGGCCCATGCCTTTAATATTTGGTACACAGCTTTGACTAGTGGACCTCTGCCAAGATTGTTGAAGTTATAGCCCTGGGGCCAAAAATGGCCCCGCCCTAGGGGTCACATGTTTTATAAGGGAAAAACATTTAAAAATCTTCTTGTCTGAAGCCAGAAGGTCCAGGTCTTTAATAATTGGTATGTAGCTTCACCTAATGGACCATTACCAAAGGTGTTCAAATTATAGCCCTGGTGTCAAAATTGGCCCCAACCTAGGGGCCACATGTTTTACATAGACCCTTATAGGGAAAAAAACTTTAAAAATCTTCTCGTCTGAAACCAGAAGACCCAGGTCTTTGATATTTGGTACACAGCTTTGTCTAGTGGACCTCTACCAAGATTGTTCAAAATATAGCCCTGGGGTCAAAATTGGCCCCGCCCTAGGGGTCACATACATAGACCCTTATAGGGAAAAACCTTTTAAAATCTTCTTGTTTGAAACCAGAAGGCCCGTGCCTTTCATATTTGGTACACAGCTTTGTCTAGTGGACCTCTGCCAAGATTGTTCAAGTTATAGTCCTGGGGCCAAAAAATGGCCCCGCCCTAGGGGTCACATGTTTTACATAGATCCTTATAGGGAAAATCTTTAAAAATCTTCTTGTCTGAAGCCAGAAGGCCCAGGTCTTTGATATTTCGTATGTAGCTTCACCTAATGGACCATTACCAAAGGTGTTTATATTATAGCCCTGGTGTCATAATTGGCCCCAACCTAGGGGTCACGTGTTTTACATAGACCCTTACAGGGAAAAACCTTTAAAAACCATCTCGTCTGAAACCAGAAGACCCAGGTCTTTGATATTTGGTACTCAGCTTTATCTAGTAGACCTCTACCAAGATTGTTCAAAATATAGCCCTGGGTCAATATTGGCCCCGCCCTAGGGGTCACATACCTAGACCCTTATAGGGAAAAACCTTTTAAAATCTTCTTGTTTGAAACCAGAAGGCACATGCCTTTCATATTTGGTACACAGCTTTGTCTAGTGGACCTCTGACAAGATTGTTCAAGTTATAGCCCTGGGGCCAAAAATGGCTTCACCAAGGGGCCCACATGTTTTACATGGACTTATATAGGGAAAACCTTGAAAAATCTTCTTGTTTGAAACAAGAAGGCCCAGCCCTTTGATATTTGGTACCCAGCTTTGTCTAGTGGACCTCTACCAAAATTGTTCAAGTTATAGCCCTGGGGTCAAAATCGGCCCTGCTCTAGGGGTCACATGTTATACATAGACCCTTATAGAGAAAAACCTTTAAAAATCTTGTCTTAAACCAGAAGGCCCAGGTCTTTGATATTTGGTATGTAACTTTATCCAGAGGACCTCTAGGAAGATTGTTCAAATTATAGCCTTGGGGCCAAAATTGGCCCCACCCAGGGGTCAACATGTTTTACATAGACTAACATAGGGAAAACCTTTAAAAATGATAAAGAGGTTTTCTCAGAATTTCGATTTTCGAAGACTATTTTTCTGAACTGGAAGTAAAGAAAATATGAGGAAGTCATTATCAGATGCTTAATACAAGTCAGTACCATAAAATTTTTGTATCAAAGCTGATTTACCGTAATCAAGTGGCAGAAATTGTACCTTAAAGCTAAAAAAAAAATTGTATATCTATGTTACTAAATGGAAATTTCAGGCCTGGCGGCCATATTGGATTTAAACCGGAAATGGACTTAATTCCGAGTTCCTCTATACCTTAAATCAAAAATATTGCCCTGAACTTTATTTATGCCAAATTTCATGCTTGTACCGTAAAAGGCAGATTTCTTATGGAACTTGCAATAATCAGCTAGACTATAATGCTGATGTATTTGGTTCTAATGCAGAGGTATTTAGTTCCCTAATGTAGACTTATTTGGCTGTAGTGCAGAGAGTATTTGGTTTTTATGTAGAGATGTTTGGCTCTAATGCCGAGGTATTTGATTCTAATGCAGAGGTATTTGGTTCTCTAATGCAGACTTAATTGGCTCTAGAACAGATACATTTGCTTTTAATGCAGAAGTATTTGGTTCTAATGCAGAGGTATTAAGTTCTAATGCTGATGTATTTGGTTCTAATACATAGATATTTTGTTTTTATGCAGAAGTATTTGTTCTAATGTAGAGGTATTTGGTTCCCTAATGCAGAGGTATTTGTCTCTAATGCAGAGGTATATCGGCTCTGGTTCAGAGGTATTTAGTTCTAATACAGAAGTGTCTGGTTCAAATGAAGAGGTATTTTCCTCTCTAATGCAGATTTATTTAGTTCTAATGCAGAGGTATTTGGTTCAAATGCAGAGGCATTTGGTCTTAATACAGATTTATTTAGTTCTAATGCAGAGGTATTTGGAACAAATGCAGAGGTATTTTGTTCAAATGCAGAGTTATTTGGTTTTAATACAGATTTATTTAGTTCTAATGCAGAGGTATTTGGTTCAAATGCAGAGGTATTTGGTTCTAATGCAGAGAAATTTGCCTCTCTAATGCAGAATTATTTAGTTCTTATGCAGAGGTATTTGGTTCAAATACAGAGGTTTTTGGTTCTAATCCGGATTTATTGGGTTCTAATGCAGAGGTATTTGGCTCTTATGCAGAGGTATTTGGTTCTTATGCAGAGGTTTTTGCTCTCATGCAGATTTATTTGGTTCTTATGCAGAGGTATTTGGCTCTTTGGTTTTTATACTGAGGTAGTTGGCTCTTATGCAGAGGTATTTGGTTCTAATGCTATACATCCAAGTACCGTTACATATAAGGATACTGACAAATCTCAATATGCCAATATTGTCCTCAATGATTTTTTTTTTTATGAAAATTATTTTGTTTGTAGAACTGACTACCTTGCGACCAAAAGGAAATCCACCATACGACATACAAGAATGGCATAGATCAGATCAAGGTCAATAGTGTTCACTAATAGAATCTTTAAAGTCTATATATTATACGTATGTAATTGCGGCCAGTGTAGATTTTGACCAGGATGGCATATGTTTTTGTTAATCTGAGTCAGTCTTAGCTCGTCGCAAACAAATTTATTTGAATCCAGCTATCTCTTTCGGAGATAATTCAAATGAAATGTCTTATTTTCCAAGGCCGTCGTCGGCGGTCCGGCAGGTCCGGCGAGCGCCGGATCACTTTTTTGGCCGAGCATGCTTTCGGCCGTACCACTTTTTTTTTCGACCTTTTCTGTTGTGCTTACTCTCTGTGAAATTGTTTAATCGCATTATCGAAAGTGCCGCATATAATTCTTGTTGTTAATGCAATTATCAATAACGCTCGTGGCTCGTTTCACCTGTAAGCCTGTCCAAGGTGTGAAAACAATATAGTCACACGTCGTGCCAAACACTGCAGTCATTATAATGACACCTATTTGATTTAATTCATTATCTTTAAAGGACTAGTATCAATAGATGATATATCAAAGACATGATAAACTCGTTGAGCTTTGATCAAGAATGAATTAAAGAGCGCCATAGCAGAAAGTTTAAGTCCCCTCAATCTATTTTTCTTATTATTCTAAATCAAAGAACATGTCGGTCGGCAGGTTATGTATAAAACTCTTTGACTTTGAATGCAAGAATATTCTTAATCCTGAAACTGTACCGAAGTAACACCGTCTGATGAGACCCGCAGAGGTGTCGAAATAGTTGTTTAAAATTTGCCAAAGTCTTATGTTTATTCTGTTTATGTTAAACTACCTAAATTATTGGCCAAAATGACTGAAATTCTGGCCCCCCAAAAGCTTCCAAAATGCATTAAAACGCACGTACAGGCGTCGATAATTCAAAAATTTTCCCGGGGAAAATCCTCCGACCCCCCCCCCCTCGCGCTTACGAGATTGGGGAAATCCCCCTCTCGTGCTCTTCCCTCCCCCCCCCCCTTCCCGTCCCTTCGGCACTTGCCGCTTACCTCCGCCGGACCACTTACCTATTTTCTGTAGTGAAAAGTTAGAGAAACATCTACTTTTTTTCTGATCTAGCATTAAGAGTGCCCAAAGCTTGAAAACGTATATGAGCTGAAACACTTAACGACACCTAAGAACGACTTAGCGCGTTTGAGAAAAACGAAGACCAAGATCAATCTGCGACCAGGTGCTCGCTGTTCAACTGAAGGAAGTCACTGTAGAATCTCCAGGCGAACATTTACGGCTGCCATGAGAATCGCGACGTCAAAGGTTCCTTTTACACTAGTTCAGATCTCATTTTGTTCATGTCTGGTTATGTTATTTTGAAAATGATAGTAAAGAAGTTTTATTTTGTAATTATACGGGAGGTTTATAATCCCATTGTTTCAAGTTATTTAACTTCCTTTAATGCCGTGTCTCACGTAGTTTCTAAGTACGAGATCTTTTTATAGGAAACATGAGAACTGTCGGATGCAAAACAATTTAAATTCAATAGCTCACTTAACTATTTCCGCTACGTCGTAATTGGTTGTGCAAACTTATACAGCTGTTGACTGATTTGGAATTCTTTCGTGATAAAGGAGGTTAGACAGATGGATGCATTTCAAAAATCAACTTGGCTGCTTTATACGCTCATACTGGTAATGTAAACGCTCGTTTTGTCTTAACTGGTCATTTCTTTTCTATTCTTCCTCCTTAAACCTTTTTCTTCACAGCTAATTTAACTGGTTTAACCTACATTTTTGTATATCTTTTGTACAGCAAAGGATTTATTTTGCTAGATAAAATGTTTTTCTATTGTATACCGATTAATTATAGTGATTGAAATAAATAAATAAATAAATAAATAAATAAATAAATTAACAAATAAAAGCCGAGGGCCAAATACGTCATCTGACGTTGGAAGCATGTTACAAATACGCTTGTATTGTCTCTTCTCAACATTTTTTTACATACTGCAGCAATAAAATTCTGATAAAAAAAACTGAATTAACAAGAGAAACGGACAAAAGGATGTACTATGAACAAATAGCTTTACAATTAATTCAATAAGTTCCAATAGAAAAGAATATTACGAATATGTTACCCAAGTTCTGCTTACCTCGGATAAATCCTGCATTTGGAAACAGTGTAGATCCTGATCATTTGGCTTCTGAAGAACCCAACTGATCTTGATCTGCATTGTTTGTCATTAAGTACAGTTGACCCTCAATAGCTCAAACACCGATGGCTCATTTACCATGACTAATTCGAAATTGTTTTTGAATTCTTCCGATAGCTGAAGGAAAAAATATTTAAGGAAATTTTCTTATTTTATCATGAAATTGTATGTTGTATATACTCATAAGAATAGCCTTATCGAGGCGGTTCTAATGCGCACTCTCAACTTAACCATTACTGTCTAGATTGAAAAAAAAAATCCCTAAATTATCGCCGTTTGTTTCCTGACCTAGCGTCATGATTAACCCTCTGTGGTTCAAACTACCCGTATCTCCAACAAACTTTCCATGGTTTCAAAAATGTTTGAGCTATTGGAGTTCGACTGTATGTTATCAAGTAATCTGACTGGCTGAAAATTAGGTGGGCGTGGCATCTTAATTTATTCAGCGTGGCAAGGGTTAAATCTGAGCCGAGTCGAACAGACCTTTACCCTGTTCCGATATTGCAAGCTATTTTATCCCACATGATGTCATATTGCAAGTTCGTTACAGAAACGGTATTTGGCATTTAGTTCGTGTACTATGTGGAATATCTGGATGTAACTCCACAGATATGTAGAGGTTTAAAGACTACATACAATGACCAAGCTCAGTTGCTATGGCTTTCTATTTTTTTTTTTTTTTTTTTTTTTTTTTTTTTTTTTTTTTTAATTTTATTTTGTATTTTGTCTTGTTAAATCATAGAACTAACTTTGGCCTATAGTTTCTTTACCATATGAAATATCTAAATGAAACATCGCACATATCTGGAGAACCAAAGACTGGCACGAGTGACGGGCCTTTCCTCAGAGGTAATGTACACGTCAGCCCCAAATAATATGCTAATGTCACAACCCTGGCTCAAACACATTTTCCACAATCCTAGTAACAAGAATGCATTTTATTTCCAAAGTTAAAGAGTGACCTAACTGAGTCAAAAGTTGATCTGGTGAATCAAATTCCAGTCATCAATTAGCATGCCAAATATCAAAGCCCTAGTTCAAACAATATTCCGAAATCGTAATAACAACACTGCATTTTTTATTATTCTATTTTATTTATTTATTTTTTTTGAAAAGGGACGCATTTCCTCAAGTTAAGTCTGACGAAAAAGAAAATTCGGATCAGCTGATTTTTCATGGGCAAACCATATATGAAATTTCAAGACCATCGCACACATGGTTCTTTAGTTATGATCAATACACAAACGTTACAGGCGGACGAACACCTCTTGGTGTCATAGCCAATATAGTATGCCCGCTCAATAGCCTTGATTATTAATGATAGTTTTTATGAAGCAAAAACAACAACATCTTAACGGCCTGTCAAGTTCTGGAGTGGATACCATTTAATGACGACAATATATATATACAGCGAAAACACAACGACCGCTCAAATGCAAACTTCTTGTCAAAACCCGAAGTTCTTCGATGATGATTTATCCAGTGAAAACAGCGACCTGACTTATTCTCTGTCGGGAAACAAACTCCCTGGTAGCTACCATTTGTGCTTACGTCACACGCTCTGAAGTTTTTTTTCCGGATGCGACTTAAGTTAGGAAAGCAGGTATCCCCATTTCGTTAATCAGTATATTCAAATGGAAACGTTTGACACATATATTAGGTAGCTAATAACCAGACCACCCACATGTCTAGGCCTTCGCTGTTTGCACATTCCACCACGTAGATTTTCTCCATCCTTTTTTTTTTTTTTTTCAGAATATTGTGTGTTCTCCATATGCTGCTTGTTATTTCCATAAATGTCGTTCTCGGATTGCAGCAATTAAAACTGGAGAAGTCTTTGGTAGTAATTTTTACATTTTACCGTCATTACTCCAAGTATACTGACAGTTCAACTCCTTACCATAACTGTTCTAAAATATGAATACCATTTTACTGTTTGTTGATATGTCTAAAAATTGCTGGATCATTGGAAAATAATGTAGACCCTGCCGTGTTTTGATCTGAGATTACACTGTTTGCTCAGGTATGTACGAGGGATGTTCGAAATGAATTGCTTATTTCTATCTGGAGACTTCAAATTTCAAGTTAGCCCAAAAGTACTCATTTCATGCCCTCGAAATCCTCCCCGTGGCTAGAAATGCAAAGTTTCAGCCGATGTATCCACTTCTTGAAGGCGTCACGGTACGCTGATTTGGGCACAGTAATAAGGTACTGATGAATGGCAGATCCAAGTACCTGTCGGGACTGGTATTTCCGCCCAGCAAGGAATGCTTTCAATTTCGGAAACAAAAAGAAATCACATGGGGCAAGGTTTGGGGAATACGGGGGGTGAGGCAAAACAGTTACTTTTTCTTTCTTCAAAAACGCCGTAACTAATGCGGAGGTATGAGCTGGGGCATTGTCATGTAGAAGACGGACATGTTTAAAACCAGTGGCAGGGCGTCGTTTCTGATAATACTTTTTCAGTTTCTTCAGTACTACGTCTTTGTAGTACTTTCCGGTGATGCTTTTGCCCTTTTTCACTGGCACTTTTATTGCGACTCCTTCACCAGAGAAGAAGATTGCATACAAAACCTTCTTTGTACTCAAAGAACGTTTGGCAATTATTGGGCGTTTGCTGTGTTTAGTGGCCCAGATCTTATTGCTAACCTTTCTGACGGGCTCAAAATAATGGACCCAGGTTTCGTCACTTGTGACGACATTGGCAAACTGCTTTTTGTCGTATTTTAGAAACATATGAAGCAGCTTTTTGGCCACTTTAACCCGTTGCCTCTTTTGCTCGTCAGTCAACAGATGTGGCACCCATCTAGCAGAAATCTTTCTGACTTTCAAATGCTTCTTCAAACTAAGGTGAACCGTTGATAGTGATATGCCTACCTTTCGTGCAATATCACGAACTGTAAATCTGGCATCTCCTTCAATGATTTCCTTTATTTTGGAAACGATTTCTTTACGAGATGCAGATTTTGGCCTACCTGAGTTCAGTGCATTTTTGATGGACTCTACACCAGACTCAAATTTCATTTTTCCACCGCCGAACTGTGTCATAAGACACACAAGAAGGTCCCAAAGCAGTAGAAATTTCAGTCATCAGCTTTTTCAAAGAACAACCAAGTTTTGAGCGAGCTTTGATGTAAGCCCGTATTTCATCTTTTTTGTCGACGCTTCTACCAACCATTTTTACTGCAGTGGTCAGTGACTGCGTGTATTCAAATGGCAAATTTTATGTCTTACACTTAGTCTAACATGTACATTTATACACCATTGTGTAGATATTGAATAGCCCTATACAGGTATTATTGGTTGTTATCGTGCCCCACGTGGATATCGAGCTAGAGGACAATAAGCAATTCATTTCGAACATCCCTCGTATGTGTGTCCGAATACTTAGGGTAAGTGCGGCAAATAATGTAGACCCTGCTCCGACGTGCCGCGTTCTGATCTGGGTCTACACTGTTTGCTCAGGTATACTGAGGGTAGGTATGGCAAATAATGTAGACCCGGCCCTGATGTGTCGCGTTTAGATCTGGGTCCTCAATGTTTGCTCAAGTATATATGTGTCCGTATACAAAGGGTAAAGATGGAAAATAATGTAGACTCGGTTCTTACGTGTCGCGTTTTGATCTGGGTCTAAGCTGTTTAGTCAGGTATACGTGTGTCCGAATACTTAGGGTAAGTACGGCAATAATGTAGACACGGTTCTGACGTGCCGCGTTTTGATCTGAGTCTACACTGTTTGCTTTAATATATGTAGTAGGTACGACAAATAATGTAGACCCGGTTCTGACGTGCCGCGTTTTGATCTGAGTCTACACTGTTTGCTTTAATATATGTAGTAGGTACGGCAAATAATGTAGACCCGGGTCTGACGTGCCGCGTTTTGATCTGAGTCTACACTGTTTGCTTTAATATATGTAGTAGGTACGACAAATAATGTAGACCCGGGTCTGACGTGCCGCGTTTTGATCTGAGTCTACACTGTTTGCTTTAGTATATATAGTAGGTACGGCAAATAATGTAGACCCGGTTCTGACGTGTCGTATCTTGATCTGGGTCTACACTGTGTGGTCAGGTATATGTGTGTCCGAATACTGAGGGTAGGTATGGCAAATAATGTAGACCCGGGTCTGACGTGTCGCATTCTGATCTGGGTCTAAACTGTGCTCAGGTATATGTTTGTCCGAATACTTAGGGGAAATGCAGGAAATAATGTAGACCCGGTCCTGTTGTATCGCGTTATGCTCTGGGTATACAATGTTTGCTCAGGTATGTATTTGTCCGATTACTTAGGGAAAGTGCAGCAAATAATGTAGACCCTGATCTGTCGTGCCGCGTTTTGATCTGGGTCTTCACTGTTTGCTCAGGTATGTGTGTCCGAATATTTAGGGTAAGTACAGCAAATAATGTAGTCCCGGGTCTGAAGTGTCGTATTTTGATCTGAGTCTAGATTGTTTGCTAAAATATATGTGTGTCCGAATACTTAGGGTAAGGACGGCAAATAATGTAGACCCGGTTCTGACGTGCCGCGTTTTGATCTGGGTCTACACTGTGTGGTCAGGTATATGTTTGTCCGAATAATGAGAATAGGTATGGCAAATTATGTAGACCCGGTTCTGACGTGCCGTGTTTTGATCGGGATCTACACTGTTTGCTCAAGTATGTGTGTCCTGTTAAGACCTAGCACTCCTACCTTCAATTATCTGCCTTGGCAGATTACGCATAGCTTGTAGGTATATATTCAATCTCTGACAACTGCGTCAGGGAGTCGACTCATTGGCTCAGTGGTTAGAGCATTGGATTTTTATCCGGACAGACCGGGTTCGAATCCACGACAGGCGGGAATTTTTTTCAGCTATGCCTCATTCCATTGTTACGACTTTCATGCCGTAAGATGGGGGCTCGTCCGGGATTGGACTTTATTTCGCCAAAAAAGGCTTCACGTCATCATAAATGATGACATCCTTGAAAAAGGGGACTGTTACGACCTAGCACTCCTACCTTTGATCATCTGCCTTGGCAGATTACGCATAACTTGTAGGTATATATTCAATCTCTGACAACTGCGTCAGGGAGTCGACTCTTTGGCTCAGTGGTTAGAGCATTGGATTTTTATCCGGACAGACCGGGTTCGAATCCTACGACAGGCAGGAAGTTTTTTTCAGCTATGTTTCATTCCTTTGTTACGACTTTTATGTCGTAAGAGTCCGAATACTTAGGGTAGGTACGTCAAATAATGTAGACCCGGTTCTTATGTATCGCGTTTAGATCTGGGTCTACACTGTTTGCTCAAGTATATGTGTCCGAATAATTAGGATAAGGACGGCAAATAAAGTAGACGCGGTTCTGACGGGCCACGTTTTGATCTGGGTCTACACTGTTTGGTCAGGTATATGTGTGTCGAATACTTAGGGTTAGGCGGTAAATAATGTAGACCCGGTCCTGTTGCGTTGCGTTTTGATCTTAGTCTATACTGTTTGCTCAGGTATATGTGTTCGAATACTTAGGGTAGGTACGGCAAATAATGTAGACCCGGTTCTGTTGTGTCGCGTTTTGATCTGGGTCTACACTGTTTGCTTTAGTATATGTAGTAGGTACGGCAAATAATGTAGACCCAGTTCTGACGTGTCGTGTTTTGATCTGTTTACTCAGGTATATGTGTCCGAATACTTAGGGTAGTTAAGGCAAATAATGTAGACCCGGTTCTGTTGTATCGCGTTTTGATCTGGGTCTACACTGTTTGGTCAGGTAAATGAGTGTGTGTGGCCGGCCTCGGTGGCTCAGTTGGATGCACCGTCCGACTGGAGACCAGGAGGTCGCGGGTTCAACCCCCGCCGAGGTTGGCAACATTCTTTCCTGAAGATTGATCATGAAATATTTTCCACGGTCATTCTCTCCCTTCCGCTGATTCAAGAAGGGCAGTTGTCAGTTTCTGGCGAAAGAATGTGCACAATACTGGTTAACCGCTTAGAGGACTAAGCCTGCCCAGTAAACGTGTGGTTAGGTAAACTGACCGCGCTCGACATGACCCCATTGGGTTGACTGGGCCGTAAAACCTCAACACAAACAAACAAACGGGTATATGTGTGTCCGAATACTTAGGGTACGTAGGTACGGCAAATAATGTAGACCCGGCTCTGAAGTGTCGCGTTTTGATCTACACTGTTAACTCAAGTATATATGTGTCCGAAAACTGAGGTTAGGTATGGCAAATAATGTAGACCCGGCTCTGACGTGTCGCGTTTTGGTCTGGGTCTACTCTGTTTGCTCATGTATATATGTCCGAATACTTAGGGTAAGGACGACAAATAATGTAGACCCGGCTTTGACGTGCAGCATTTTGGTCTGAGTCTACACTGTTGGCTCAAGTATATGTGTGTGCTAATACTTAGGGTAAGGACGGCAAATAATGTAGACCAGGTTCTGTTGTATCGCATTTTGGTCTGAGGCTACACTGTTTACTCGGCTATATATGTATCCGAATATTTAGGATAAGTGCGGCAAATAATGTAGACCCGGTTCTGACATGTCGCATTTTGATCTGAGTCTACACCGTTTACTCAAATATATGTGTGTCCGAATACTTATGATAGGTACGGCAAATAATGTAGACCCTGATCTGACATGTCGCGTTTTGATCTGGATCAACACTGTTTGCTCAGGTATATGTGTGTCCGAATATTTAGGTGTAAGGACGGCAAATAAGTAGACCCTGATCCGACGTGTCGTGTTTAGATCTGAGTCTTCACTGTTTGCTCAAGTATATATATTTCCGAATACTTAGGATAAGTGTGGCAAATATGTAGACCCGGTTCTGACGAGTCGCGTTTTGACCTAGGCCTACATTGTTTACTCAAGTATATATGTGTCCGAATACTGAGGTTAGGTATGGCAAATAATGTAGACCCGGCTCTGACGTGTCGCGTTTTGATCTTGGTCTGCACTGTTTGCTCAAATATATGTGTCCGAATACTTAGGGTAAGGACGACAAATAATATAGACCCAGCTCTGACGTGCAGCATTTTGATTTGAGTCTATACTGTTGGCTCAAGTATATGTGTGTGCTAATACTTAGGGTAAAGACGGCAAATAATGCAGACCAGGTTCTGTTGTATCGCATTTTGGTCTGAGGCTACACTGTTTACTTGGCTATATATGTGTCCGAATACTTACTGTCCTTTCGACATCACTTGGAAAGATGTTGTTTTGTTTGGCGTTTTATTTTAAATGATAATATTTTGTTCTGATTAATCATATCTTATCAGAAATCATTTGTCTTTTCTGTTTCTGTAGTTTGTTCTCAAATATTTACCCTAAAATTAAATTTACAGCCAAAAATGGGTCTGACCTATGCAATTTCTATAGTAAAGTGGACTTTTTTTAATTTTTGTCCAAGAAAATATTTTTTACTTTTCTTTGTTGAATTTGAATCATTAATGTTTCACAACAATATTGTAAAAAATTCAGAAAAGTTGAACAAGTGGAACTTGTTGAAAATCTGCCTCAAAGTTACCTACATTACAGATTTCTACATAATTTGCATTCATTTTTACTACGAGAAAAAGTGAAAATATTTGATTTTTAAAATCCAATGACTAGAATTATTTTTTTTTTGCATATGTAGTTACGACAAATGGTTTTGCATTTAATCATGACAAAAGTTTGCAAATTTACTTTTTCCATGTAAAGCGCCAAGCAAAAAACGACTTTCTGAAAGATGTCGAAAGCACAGTAGGATAAGTGCGGTAAATAATGTAGACCCGGTTCTGACGTGTCGCATTTTGATCTGAGTCTACACCGTTTACTCAAGTATATGTGTGTCCGAATACTTATGATAGGTACGGCAAATAATGTAGACCCTGATCTGACGTATCGCGTTTTGATCTGGGTCAACACTGTTTGCTCAGGTATATGTGTGTCCGAATACTTAGGGTAAGGACGGCAAATAATGTAGACCCCGATCCGACGTGTCGTGTTTAGATCTGAGTCTACACTGTTTGCTCAAGTATACATGTTTCCGAATACTGAGGGTAGGTATGGCAAATAATGTAGACCCGGCCCTGACGTGTCGCGTTTTGATCTGGGTCTACACTGTTTGCTCAAGTATACATGTTTCCGAATACTCAGGGTAAGGACGACAAATAATGTAGACCCTGCTCTGACGTGCCGCATTTTGAACTGGGTCTACACTGTTTGTTCAAGTATATGTGTGTCCGAATACTTAGGGAAAGTGCGGCAAATAATGTAGACCATGATCTGACGTGTCGCGGCTTGATCTGGATCTAGACTGTCTGCTCAGGTATGTGTGACCGAATACTTTGAATAGGTATGGCAACTAATATAGACCCGGGTCTGACGTGTCCCGTTTTGATCTGGGTCTAAACTGTTTGGTCAGGTATACTTGTGTCCGAATACTTAGGGTAAGTACGGCAAATAATGTTCGGTTCATTCGTCTGTCATTACTGACAAATACCAGTCCTAATCAACTGTGTGATGTGTTATTATTTGTGTGTTCTAAGATGACTGATGAGACCAATCTTAGCTCTAAAGTGCCTGTTGCAGATAGAACAAGAGAGGTCTAAGGAAGAAAGCTCTGTTGGTGATGCCTTAGCTCTGGCTTTCCGCTGTGCACGTTTCTGCTCGGCTTCACTGATTCTTCCAGCTCCCCTTTTTATGAGTCCTCGCCACTTTGTACGATCCTGTGCAATCTGTTCCCATGACTCTGTTGGTATGTTGAAATCTTTAAGGGAGGCTTTGAGGGTGTCCTTGTATCGCTTCTTCTGACCACCATGGGAGCGTTTTCCTACTTGAAGTTCTCCATAGAAGATTTTCTTTGGCAAACGTTCATCAGGCATTCTGGTAACATGGCCTGTCCATCTTAATTGTGCCAATTTCAGAAGAGTATGTACACTGCATCCCTGTCCTTTTCAGGACTTCTGTGTCTGTCTTGCCACTTGGTCTTTAGAAGTTTTCTAAGACAGCTTGTATGGAAGTGGTTCAGTTTTTTGGCATGCCGTTGGTAAACTGTCCAAGTTTTGCATGCGTATAATAGTGTTGGCAGCATTACCGATCTATATACTTTCAGCTTTGTGTCAAGTCTGATTCCACTTTGGTCCCAAATACTTCCACGTAGCCGGCCAAATGCTGCACTAGCTTTGGCAATTCTAGCATTGACTTCATCATCAATATGCACAGCTTTAGACAATGTGCTTCCAAGGTAGGTGAACTGCAGTCGTTGACCTTTCACTGTGATGGTAGGCTCCTTGTAAGGCTTTCCAGGTGCTGGCTGATATACTACCTCAGTCTTTTTGATGCTGATTGTGAGATCATAGCTGTCACATGAATCAGATATTTGATCCATACCTTTTTGCATTTTCTCTTCTGTTGGAGCACCCTTTGCCATGTCATCAGCAAAGAGGAACTCGTCTAGCACTTCTTCCTGCACCTTAGATTTAGCTTGCAACCTTCTTAGGTTGAAGTTTCCCATCAAAGCGATACCTAATAGGTATACCATTGTCACCATCCTGGAAAGCATCTGTAAGCATGACAGAAAACATCATGCTGAACAGTGTTGAAGCTAGAACACAGCCTTGCCTAACTCCATTTGTCACAGGAAATGGATCAGAAAACTCGCCATCATTTGGACCCTTGCAAGCATACCATAATGGAACTGCCGCACCATTGCTATGAATTTGGCAGGACAGCCAAACTTTGCCATAATTTTCCAAAGTCCCTCACGACTGACTGTGTCAAATGCTTTGGTAAGGTCGACAAAGGTCATGTAGAGGTCCACATTCTGTTCCTGGCATTTTTCTTGAAGCTGCCGTGCTGTAAAGATCATGTCTATTGTTCCTCTGTTTTTCCTGAATCAACACTGGCTTTCTGGTAGAAGCCCTGACCGTTCGAGGTGTTCATTTAATCGGTTCAGTAGGACCCTAGCAAGGATTTTCCCAGCAATTGACAGTAAAGAGATGCCTCGATGATTGTCACAGACTTGAGGATTCCCTTTCCTTTTGAATAGGTGGATAATTGTTGCATCCTTGAATTCTTGAGGGATGGCTTCTTTTCTCCACATAATGTGAAATAACTGTCAGTTTCTCTGCAAATGGAGGACCTCCTGCTTTGTAGATCTCTGCAGGTATTGCATCTGATCCTGGAGCCTTGCCAGATGACAGGAGTTTTATTGCAATCACTGTTTCAGAGACAGTTGGGAGCTCATCAAGCAGCGGATTACATTCCACCTGTGGTAGTCTGTTGATAGCTTCATCATTGATAGATGATGGCCGATTAAGGACAATATCAAAGTGTTCAGCCCATCTTTTCAAGATAGCTTCCTTGTCAGTCAGAAGACTAGTCTAGTTCCATCTGCGCTAAGGAGTGTGGGTGGTTCCTGAGCTCTGGGGACCATATACTGTCTTGAGTACATCAAAGAACTTTTTCCTGTCTTTTCTGTCTGCAAAGGACTGGATTTCATCAGCCTTTTTTCTCAGCCAGAAGTCTTGCATGTCTCTGAGCCTCGTCTGAACTGTCTTGCATATGAATAGGCAGTCTTGCTAAATACTGAGCTGGTATTTCTGAGGTAAGCCTTGTGTTTTTGGTGTTTCTCTTCAAGGAGTCCCTAGATTTCTTTGTCATTCTCATCAAACCATCTTGGTGTTTGCGAGATACTGGTCCTAGGGAATCCATTGCTGAAGAATGAACGGTGTCTCTGAAGACTGTCCAGCTCTGATCTACATCTTCTGAACTGTGTTCCACTGCATCTAAACGGCTGCAGAGATCGTTGACGAATGCTTGCCTCTTGCTGTCTTGTTTCAGCTTGGAGACATCTAATTTCTTTGGCGCCTTCTTGCCTTGTGGTCGTCGTACAGGCTGAATGCGCAGGTTGAGTTTGCTGACAACAAGCCTGTGATATGTCCAACAGTCTGCACCACACATAGTTTTAGTCCCTCTGACATCCTGTCTGTCCTTCCTTCGCACCATAACATAGTCAATGAGATGCCAGTGTTTCGAGCGAGGGTGCATCTATGTTGTCTTTCTGCGAGTTGGTAGACGGAAGACTGTGTTGGTGATCAGTAATTCATGCTCTGCACACTTTCTTAAAAGGAGGAGTCCATTGCTGTTGCACTTCCCTACACCTTCAGATCCAATCACACCTTCCCAGGTCTGGTGGTCTGTGCCCACTCTGGCATTGAAGTCCCCGAGGAGGATGAGTTTGTCTGTCCGGGGTGCTGCAGAAATCACAGAATCCAAATCATCATAGAACTTGTCTTTAACCTCATCTGGGTTGGTCATTGTGGGTGTATAGGCACTTACAATGGTTGCATGCCTCTTGCCAGATAAGGGAAGTCTCAGCGTCATCAGGCGGTCATTTATGCCTTTGGAAAGTCCTGAGAGCTTGCTGACGAGGTGTGACTTGATGGCGAATCCTACTTCAAGCCACTCTTCTTTCTTGCGTCCACTCCAGAAGAAAGTGTAGTCAGCACCAACTTCTTTTAAAAGCCCTTCTTCTGCAAGGCGAGATTTTGTATCGGTCAAGTTCTCTACCAACTAGAACTGTTCTTCGCTCAGGTCTGTCAGAACTAGAACTGTCCATTAGGGTGCGCACATTCCAAGCGCCGATGGTTAGAAGTATCACCATCATCTTCTTTTTTCTTGTTCGACCGCTAAGTGGAATTCCCGCTCATCGCGGTTAACCAGCCAGGAGTTTTGAAGCAGGCATTTTTTTAGGGCACCTTTCCTAGCCCCTTCCACAAGCTAGGGGGTGAGCAGTGCGATCCTAAAAAGGTCTGCTCAGTCGCTCAGTTCGGCTGCCGAATTCCCCATACTGCTTCGCTCTTAAGGAAAGCGACCATATAGAACCAAGCCGCCTGTGTGCAGATCCGCAACTACAGCTTCCAGTGTTTCCTCACCTGCTGCTTCGCCGCTCGCCCATCGCCACAGGGCTTTTGTATGATTTGCATGTATGTGCTTGCTGTGAATGTGTGTTGCTGATTAAGATGACATGCGCTGTGAATTGGATTATAGTGAGGGAGAGGCGCGCAGAGTCAACCTCACTATCTCATCCTGACCTGGCTGGATCCAGAGGCAAGACAGTGTCAGGACATCTGAAGCTAGCCCCGGATGCAGTGGATGACCATGACTTCTGTTGTGCCTTGTCATGCTCTCCATGCTCCACATGCTGCTGCATCGCCATTTGGGCCGTTGAATCATAGTAATGATTTATTCCGCCCATGCTGCCGAAGCGGACTTTACATAACTGGAACAGGCATCCAGGTATGCAGGTTTTTGGTTGGAGTTGACAAATCCTAGATGGATTGCCGACCAGGGCTTGAGAGCTCCATCTACCCTAGATATTGCTACACAGATTCAGTTAACAGCTATAAGCAGTAACTTAAATGTCTTATGTAGCTGATAATGTAGACCCGGGTCAGACGTGCCGCGTTTTGATCTGAGTCTACGCTGTTTGCTCAAGTATATGTAGCGTTTTGATCCGACACTGTTTACTCAGGTATAGTCCGAATACTTAGGGTAGGTACGGGAAACATTGTAGTACTGGTTCTGACGTGTCGCGTTTTGATGTGAGTCTCAAGTATATGTGTGTCTCAATACTTAGGGTAGGTACGGCAAACAATGTAGTACCGGTTCTGACGTGTCGCGTTTTGATGCGAGTCTACACTGTTCGCTCAAGTATATGTGTGTCTGAATACTTAGGGTATATACGGCAAATAATATAGACCCGGTTCTGACGTGTCGCGTTTTGATCTGTTTACTCCGGTATATGTGTCCGAATACTTTAAGCTAGCACTTTGCTTTTGGTTTTCATTCGAACTAGTGACGAACGCGCTAGCGCTTCATGGCATGTAGAAAATGGAACATAGAAAACAAATGGCTAAATCAGCAGAGTTCGGCGATCAATATATTGACGTATGAACATTAATATGTATTTCATTGATCATTCATATCCATATTTAAAATGTATGTAAAAATGAGTTTAATCGTATCCAACTTCTTAATTTTCCTTAGAATGTTTCTCTTTTATTTGAACCACGAACCTCTACTAATGGAAAAAGAAACTTGATCTTCTACAAGCATGTGAAACTTAAATAACATATTCGTATTTCTTGCAACTGAAAATTGGACTTTTATTTTGTAATCGTAAATGGGGCCAAAATTTGTGGTATTAATTTTGTTTATACATCTTTAAAATTAAGAGAATACGTAGTCAAACATAAAAATTCGTTAATGTGATTGTTATTTTGTAATCGTAAAAGGGGACTAATATTTGTGGTATTAATTTTGTTTATACGTCTTTAAAGTTAGGATAATAGTCAAGCATAAAAATTCACTTATGCTAGGTTCCCACTGTGGTGCGATCCGTTACGAATGCCACGATTGGCCATTCGTAGCTGGTCGTAGAATTTTCTGTGAAATTTCAGGTTTGGATACGAGGTGATGCGAGTCGATACATTCTGATACGATTTGTTGCGCTCGGATGCCATCCAATCACGATTTGTCAATTTCAGGTGTCACGATCAGTCACGGTCTGATCTCCCGTTCAGATACGATCACATACATTCCGATAGGATTGTTGCGATCGAGTCTACGATTGGGTCTGGATCTGACACGATCATCACGATCGAGTTCCCCGAATTGGGACGATCTGGTACGTGCAGATACGTTCCGAGACGTTCATCACAAACCGATGCGCTCCATAACGATAGCATACGATTGTGGTCTCGATGTTTTTCACGATCATGATCGAAGGTGATCACGATTTGAGCTACGACTGGACCCCGACGGGTATATATATATATATATATAGCCGGACTGACCATGGAGTTCATTGTTTCTGAGTTTTTACAGCATAAACACTGTCCCTCAACCATTGATGATGGCAGGAGTTGCGGATGATGACAACGTGGCATTTGCAGTATTACTTTATAGTTACACTATCGCCAGAGAGGAAGAAGACGACCAGCTACAACCCCAACCACAAAGGGTCAGGAGAGCTGCAGTCAGGCAGTTCTGGGTGCAACCATGGCTCAGAGAGGAGAGGAGAAATCTATGGGCACGAGAACTCGTAGCAGATCGTGAACGTTCGTGTAAAAACCTAACTACTCGTATCTACTCGCATTTATTCGCATCTTCTCGTATCAACTCGTGTCTGATCGCGAGTCCTTTGTGTCAGGTCTTGAGCAATGGGACCCGACAGAGTGTAACAAATCGTGACAGATCGTGGGAGATCGCAACACATCTCAACAGAACGTTGTGTTTGTCTTGTCCAAGATCGATCCCGATCACCACGATTTGGAAGCACGATTAGATGCGATCTGTCACGCTTTGTTACGATGCAATACGATCTGATACGATGATCCCGATTTGACAATTGATCGTGTTGATCGTAGAAAAATTTTGAACCATTCAAAACGTTTCTACGATTAACACGATTGCTACGACTGACCTCAAGATCTGATAAGATCTGATAGGATCACCACGATTAGTCCACGATTAAGACCACGATTTCAATCGTGCCGCGAATCGTGATAGTGGGAACATAGCATTAATGAGAATGAATACACTTTCATGGGAGGCAACCGCAAAATTGATTTTGCCAACTTCTGAAAAAGGATCTACTCTGAAAGGAAAGAATTTGCTGCCCTCGGGAACAAATTCTTTTGATTTTAGAAATGACCTTTTTTTTTTGTTTAGAAGGAATTTGGTGGAGAAGAAAACAAGTCAGTTATAGGTTGTCTCCTTTGTGAAAATTGGCGGAAAAAACTACCAAGTGTATAAAACCCCATAAAGTCTCAACGAGCAAGCTATCAAGATTCACTTGCATTTCTTTTTCCTTTTTACATGTATTTTGAATCTCATCAAATCAAATGTGCTTACATCAAAAATGTCATAACGGTCTTTGCCATTCGCGAAAAGGTTATTTACGGGAGATTTTTTTCTTTTGCTATGCCTTTGCCGAACTGAAGTGGACTATACTTTATTCGATACCATCAAGCGGGTTGTGGGCTGGACTTCACTGTATATGGTCAAACTTCTACCTGCTCACGTTGTTCGCATTGTTTCGTTGTGTTTTCGCTGGATATCTCCAGATGGAGACACATACACTAATGGTAAAAAAAAAAAATCTGCGTGTCTATATTTTGCATCGACATTGACCATGTCGACGCAAAATGTGGGAAAAGAAATTTCTACGGTTTGCATTGAGGCTAATGCAAAATACAGAAACAAAACATATTGTGTGTGTGTGCGTGTGTGTGTGTGTTTTACATTTTGTTGTCAACGCAAAATGTAAACATTTCTGCATTTTGTGTTGCAACATTGCAGTGAAAGAAAATAACATGTCATTTCTTATATTTTAGATGTCACAGCGTGTCAGTAAAGGCCAAACTGGTAAGTTCTCTCACCTTTATATGTGGATTTAAATATAGATAGTACAGAATCATCTTTTCTGTGAACTGTACTTCCATGAACCTTTTAGAGGTATACTTGTTCGAATTTCTAGTTTTTATTGTTTGTCTGCGTATGTAGTTCCAGTTTTCACTTCGAAGTATCGACGTGACAGATAAACGTATGTGAAGAGACTAAGTTGGAAATACGCTTAAGTGGGAAAAAATAACGACTATCTTGGAAAACGTATATCAAGCGCTTAAGTTGGAAAAACGGCTAAATGAGAAAAACGACTAAGATGGAAAAATCAACATCTGCAGTGGGCATCGTTGTTTTAGATACAAATCATCCTAATGAGAATGTATGCTCCTTGATTTTAACACAAAATGCAACGGCGTCTTCCACCTGGTGTTTTATAATATCTTGTATATCTTGTATGCTCACGGTCTAGCTTGCGCTTTGTAAATCACACCGGTTACCGCGATACAACGAATGCGACTGGGTACAACGAACGCAGTTGAAAATGATGACGTCACAAGAATATGTTCGGTAAGAAAATGGTTTATTTTTAGCCATTTTCCTAATCTTCTTGGATGGTTATTTTGCACAGCTGCAGGAAAGCGGTATTACCTTTTACAGATACAGTTGCAGAGGAATCTGTTCATGACAAACGAAAATAAAAACATTTTTTCTTTTGTCAAGCGTGTTTTCATTAACCCCAGCGTACTTTGGTCAATATTTTCTGACCGTTACATATCTTTTGTGCAAATGCTTTTGTGATTTATATATTGTTGCGACTCTAGAGCCTCCATTGATGCATTTCTTTGAGCCCCAGAGAGTGTCAATGTCCAATGAATCCGGGAATGGTTCAAAGCTTGATTTTATGTTAGGGTACAACTTACCACGGGTTACGATACACAATAACGCGGTTAATCAGCACAGTTTGGGAACAACAAACACGGATTATAATCTTCATGCACTGAGACAAAACTCTTTAATCCGCCTGTGAAGTCCCGATAAATGATGCTGTTTTAAAATGCCAAACGATCTATTTGACTGTTATTTACTCTTTAATGCCTTTCTGATTCTCATTATTATGATTTCTATACATATGCATGGCATTATTTCTGAATATAATAGGGTAATCTTTTGGATTCAACCCTGGGCCGCTCGGGTGAAAATCCAGTGCTCTAACCACTGAGCCAAAGAGTCGTACCCCTTACGCACTTGTCAGATTGGTTATAAACCTATAAGCTATGTATAAGCTTCTAAGGTAGATACGAGGGCGAGTCAATAAAAAACCAGCCTAACTTATTTCTGGGTGAGATCGATATCTTCTTTTTCGATGTAATTGCCCCCTAGAATGATGCACTTGGACCAACTGTGTTCCAGTGCCATCAGCCCAGAACTGAAGAAGCCAGGGTCCTTGTCTCTGACCCACTCCTCAACTGCCGCCACGACTCCTTCGTTGGACCGGAAATGACGTCCACGGATATCCTTTTTCAAGTTTGGGAATAGGAAATAGTCACTAGGAGCTAAGTCCGGAGAATAGGCGGGGTGCGGTGTTAGCTCGTACCCATTCCGCTCAACAGCATCCATTGCAATTTTGCAAGTTATGGACTCTCGCATTGTCCTGTTGGAGCAGAATCCCTTTGGAGAGTTTACCTCGGCGTTTTACACGGATCACAATTCTCAGTTAGTCGAGCAAATTTGCATAATACGCACCTGTTATTGTACTTTTCTTTGCTAGAAAGTCGAACATAATAACACCTTGTGCATCCCAAAATACAGTTGCCATCACCTTGCCAGCAGAGGGTTGCGTTTTGAACTTCTTTGGCCTCTTTGGCCGTACACTCTGGCGACTTTGAGCTTTATTCTCTGGCTCATAATAATGGATCCAGGTCTCATCTACAGTCGCCAGACATGAAAGGAAATCATCTTCCTTTGACCTAAACCGCTTCAACAATGCGCTGTATACTGATGCTCTGGTTGCCATTTGCTCGTCGCTAAGGGATTTTGGGACCCAACGGGCTGTTAGCTTGTGCAATCCCAAGCGATCATGTAAAGTTGTTGAAACGCTACCATGTGAAAAGTGTAATGCATTCGCCATTTCTTCCACCTTAAATCAGAGTACACCAGATCCCGTACTTTGTTACACATTTCTTCATCGTGGCATCTGATGGGCGTCCAGACCTGGTTTCGTCTTCTAAAGACGTTCTACTGCGTTTGAATTCCCAAACCCAGAATTTAACTTGTGCATACGATGGTGCAGAAGACCCATAAACATTGGTCAACTCGCAATGTATTTCCTGACCTGTTTTCCCTTTCAAATACAAGTATCGAATTATAGCACGGTACTCAACTTTTGACGAAAAGCTTACTTTTGCATCGCTAGCCATGTTTGACATTCAATATCTTATGAGTGAATGACACGTTAAGGGTGCAATTTTGCCCTCAGGCCTAAAACATGTATTGAAACAAGGCATGGAAATCTTGGGAGTCTCGGTCAATTGGAAATGGGATAGGCTGGTTACTTATTGACTTGCCCTCGTAATTGAGGTTAGGGGTCGTGGGTCGTAAAAGGATGAGGAATGGATTTTCCTATTACCCCTCACACCCATACTTTTGTTTGTTTGTTGGAGTGATTTATTGTGTTAGGGTTTAACGACATGTCAATCCTTGTGGGTCATTTTGTGTAGTCTCCCAGAGAAAGGGAGAAAAGAGAAAGAAAAGATAGTAGGAGAGACGAAAGAAAGGGACAGGGAAGAAAGAGGAAAAGGAATGAAAGTGAAGAGACGGAAAAAATAAAAAAAACATTCCCCTCTACCCTTACTTGCTTCAAGGATAGCAGGTCTTGCCCAACTGTAAGCCAGTATCAGTTGGACACCCCAGTGACGTAAGATACACGGCATCTTCGCCATACCTAACCACCCCCAGTTTGTTTGTTTGTTTTGGAGTTTAACAGCCTACTCAACACTATTTTGGTCATATCGAGCTGGTCAGTTTACCTGACAACACTTCTGGGGCAGGCTTATACATAAGCGGTTAACCAGTACAGTGCACATTCTTACGTCAGAAACTGACAACTGCCTTATTTGAATCAGCTAAAGGGAGAGAATGACCGTAGAAAAGATTTCATGACACACCGATTACAGATTCTTTTTCTTGTATACCTTTAATTCTAGAACGCAGATTTAAATGCCGTCACTTCGATTGCTGATGTCGCCATACTGTGATAAAATTATTGTGGCGTTTAGTGACGTCATGTTACTTGCAATATCTTAACGACAGCGTACATGTCGTCCTATGCAACAAATGCACATCAAACACCTCAGAGGCAAACACGTGAGTTTTTTTTTTTTTTTTTTTTTTTTTACTTTTATACAATCCCTTTGCAGGATAACCTGGGTAGGATAAAAAGTTTCTTTCCCAGGGTTAAAACCAAGTTCCAGCCCTTTGTATATTCAACAATCCACTAGATACATAGTACTTGTCCTCCGTATACAACAAAGTCCACTATAGAATAGTTCCAGTCCTCCGTTTACTCTATAGTTCATTACAGACCCAGTACCAATCCTCCGTATTCTGTACAATCCACTACAGACCGAGTACCAGTCCTCCGTATAATATACAGTCCACTTCAGATCCAGGACACGTCCTCCCTATACTCTGCAGTCCAGCAAAGATCCAGTGCCTGTCCTCCTTATTCTCAGCTGTCCACTAGATCCAGTACCAGTCATCCATATACTGTACAGTCCATAATAGACCCGGTACCAGTCCTCCATAATCTAAGTCCACTACAGATACAGTACCAGTCCTTCATTCACTCTACTCCACGATAGACACAGTACCAGTCCTCCGTATACTCTACAAGCCACTCAAAGCCCAGTACCAGTCCTCCATATTCTCTACTGTCCACTACAGACCATGTTCTAGTCCTCTGCATACTCTACAGTCCGCTACAGAACCAGTTCCAGTCCTCCGTCTATTCTACAGGCCACTACAGACCAAGTTTAAATCCCTCCTTTAATCTACAGTCCACTACAGACCCAGTATCAGACATCCGTATACTCTGTAGTCCACCACAGACACAGTGCCAATCTTCCATATACTCTACAGTCCCCTACAGACCCAGATACAGTCCTCCCTATAAACTACAATCCCACTGTTTCAGTACCAGACCTATTCATACGACACAGTCCACTTGTGCCCCAGTATCTGTCCTACAGCTACCCTGCAGCACCACTGTCTCAGTACCAGACCTATCGATACGACAGAGTCCACTACTGCCACAGGGTTTACGTGATACATTCGGTGGTACTTAGAAATTATTTTAGTAGCAAGCAGGAATAACCGTTTTGATGCGCAGATCTCGCAAACGGATAAGGAACTGTTTTGCTTGGCTGCTTGTCGTCTTTCGGCAGAAAACGGTGAGCGTGCGTCTCTGAAGTCAGTGACAAAAATTCGATATCCGAAAAATTTTAATCGCAAAAAAAGATCAATTAAAAAACCCCCCCAAAAAACAACAAAAAAAACCCCTGCTAGCCTCAGTGGATAAAAGACATGACACCCGCGTGTGCACCTCGATGAATCAGTCGGTCGGTAGAGGCAATACACAATGAGGGAAAGGGCGCATAACGGTGTCAGTCACATGCTTTAATTGCTCGATCAGTTAACGATCGCTGAAGTGTTAAATGCCAACACCTGTTTAACTATCACTTGCTTATAGCAAGTAGAAAACGATACTGTCGTAGGTGTGAAAAGTACGCTCGGCAGTTATCGAAAAGATGCTACCGACGGTAAGAATAACACGTTGCTGGCATCAGTCAAATAATCCAATCATAATTAGTAGTAGTCTCACGGGGAAGAACATGCGTCTGGCGGACTCGGCTTTGGTATTTTTGGAATCCGGACCCGGATTTATGCGTCACGGAACGCAGGATTCTGCGTCCCCGAGAACTCTGAATTTATCACAGGTTGTTGCGAGTGTCTTTCATTTCCGCATTGTTAATATACCGACAGCCTCGATCTCGATACATTTCCGGAAATTTTCCGCACGGCAAATATCGGAAATTACGATTGTGAATTTTAGAAGGCGATGTCGCATGGAAATATCTATTTTTAGAAACTAATGTCCACCAGAAAATCTTATGGATAGATAGATAGATAGATAGATAGATAGATAGGTAAGTAGGTAGGTAGACAGACAGACAGACAGACAGACAGACAGATAGATAGATAGATAGATAGATAGATAGATAGATAGAGAGATAGATGATTCGCCAACATAAACGGGAATAATGGGTATTAAATACCGGCGATTATCTCGTTAGTTTCCGCAACTTACGCGCCAACATAAACGGGAATAATGGGTATTAAATACCGGCGATTATCTCGTTAGTTTCCGCAACTTACGGTTAATGACATAACGTAATGATAAAATCACAGAACATATTGACAAACTCACATTTAGAAATATCAAACTCGCATAACGTAATGAAAAACTTACATAATGTAATGACAAATTCACATAACATAATGACAAACTCACATAACGTAATTTATCACATGACCGTCACGTTATTCAGTGAAATAACCCATGTCATAAAAATCATATAACCACACGTGTTATAACACCTGCAAGGCTTCCCATTGGTTAGCCTAATTACCCTCATTAATATTCGTATTACACCGCTTATTGATAGCAACCAAGATGGTGTCTGCGTTCGCCGATACAACCTTTACTTTTGAAACAGATCCTGCCTTCAGTTTTGAGATGATTTTGAGATGAACGATAAATGTCAGAGCAATGGAGGGAGAAGACACAAAACAATCACAATGTGAATAACACGACTACCAGAAATATTCATGGTGGTAAAAATTCGATGTTTTCCCGCAACATGTTTGGAGGCACTCGAGATCTCAACATCGATATCGTCAAACCGTCAATGAAAAAAAAATCACCTCCTCCAAAAAACATTGGAGATGACATGATTCAGATAGTCAATAAATGTGTCAAATTAAAATCCAAACTACAGTTAAATGTTTTATAGTTTTGAAATCTGTCGTTTACTTGAGTGTGTCAACCACAGCATAAAATTATATTGATCCAGGTCAGTGACCTTTAAATACGACAGCTGACTGTGGGAGATTTCCCTACTCATTCTCAGTGACGTACTGACGCTGAATGACGTTGTTCAAAGGAATATTTAGTTTTGAATTGATTTATTCAAATGAAATATTTATTAGCTCAAATAAAAATCATCATTATTGCCTTCAGTTTAACGAAGTAATAAATGGCATATTTATCTTGTTTCTAGTTATTTTCGGTACTTATGCGAACTATTTTTGTTGCGTAGTACTATTGAATTCTTAGTAGTGAGTTGTTCCGCTTAGCTATGGAAAGCCGTTATCTTTTAAATATATTTTGTGCATTTTTTGTCATCGGAAGGGCCATGTGATAAACAGAATCTTACATTCGTGGTCATTTAATATGAAATTTATGAAACTCGTTGGGTAATTTCGGTATTTTGCTCGCTAAAGCTCGCAAAATACAGAAATTACCCAAACTCGTTTCATAAATTTCATATTAAATGACCACTCATGTAAGATCCTCTATATCAAACTCACATAACGTAATGACAAACTCACTTGCATAGATGACAAACTCACATAACGTAAAGAGTTGTCACATGACGTAAACGTGCCTTCCCTACATATACGGCATCAGTCAGCCATAGTGACATAACGAAATGAAATTTCCATAGAAGCGTAATGAACAAATTAAATAACGTAATATTAAACCAGCATAAGCAAATAACGAACCCACAAGCGTAATAATAAATGCACAAAACGTATTGGACAAATCACACAGCGTCACAATAAATAGAGTTTATTTGGTTGTTTTGATCGATTACGGAGAAATAATTCACTAGTGTTCTAAGGCTTGCGTGTAAAAAACGAGTGAGCGAAGCGAACGGGTTTTTTTACAAGCAAACCTTAGAACACGAGTGACTTATTTCTCCGTAATCGATCAAAACAACCAAATAAACTGTTTATTACATTTCCATTCATGTTTTACCTTTGAATTTTTACATTCAGCCCTTATGATTTCCTTCCAAAATAGTTCCAGTCAGTGCAAGAATTTCAAGAGACGTGGTTTAGTTTGAAAATCAGTCGCCATCTTGTTTTCACTTTAATGCAAAAATCATTCTGTGCTTGAAATACATATACAAAAATGTCACGAAAGTTGAACTGGATTATTAAGAAAATCATACTTTATATTTGTGTTGCAGGTCTTACTTCAAAAACGCCAACTGGACGTGAAAATTGCATCTGATTTCCATGATTTTATCAATTTTTTCGCGAAACGTCAACTATTGTTATTGTTGTTACCAACTACGTCAGCAACGCCGCCTAGCAATGATGACGTCAAAACGTTCGAAATAAAATAATTCACTCGGTGAATTATAGATAAGAAATTATAATTCACTGATGTTATAAAGTCATATAACGCAATACTAAACCCACATAAAGTAACATCAAACTCTTAGAAAGTGTGACAAACCACATAACGTAACAAATTGTCACAAAACGCAAGGTGTATGCGACGCGCCCCTCCGCACTATATAAGAGAGCTATAACAGCTTTACTGGTGCTGATCTATGGGACATTAAACTGATGAGCGTTTCTGCTTTTAATCAGTTTTGTACATCATTTTGATTGAGACAAAGGTGGTTGTTTATTGCATAGATGAAATAGGTCAGATGTCTTCACTATATCAATTTCCTTGAAATACTCGTTTGATCGCAGACCACTATATTTACCCTAAATATTCCGACATAATATAGCCTGAGCAAACAGTGTAGACCCAGATCAAAATCCAAACAGTTTGATCAGGGTCTGTACTGGGAGCTTTTTAGACGCATTACTTGTCAGCCAAATGTGCAAGTTAAAATTTTAGGATAGGCACGGTAAAGAGCGGTCCCAATATTAAGGGTAATCACACAGCAAGTTCTTCATAATGTAGATATAGGATATGAAAGGCTGGTTCTTGTGCTTTAGCAAAATAGCCTTTGGAAAAAGTAGCTGTTTTAGGGAGATGGCTTTGTAGAGACGTTTAATATATAGAAAAATTGTACTTTGGACTACCAGAAATGTGATTATTTTCAGGTTGTTGAGAGGTGACAATCTATTAGAAGAGGTGTCACTGTATATACTGATAAATAAATAATTAAATATAAATAAATAAATCTTAGGCCTTTATGTTCAGACAGAAGAATTAATAGACTTGTATATGATGTTTGTGTATGTGCAGTTTGAAAAAAAAAGTGAGCCTGATTGTAGAAAGCTCTTTTCCCATGTAAGCGCAGAAATCAGTTTTCCAAGATAAGCGCTGTTCTGTGTGGTACACAGTCGCCACATTTTTCTGCTTAAGCGTCAAATCAAATCAAAGGAATCTATTTTTTTCTTGATTTTGTTTGTTTATTGTAATTATTATTATTAAGTCTTCCAAACGAAGGCTTATTGTTTTTGCTCCGTTTCTTCTTATTCTTCATCATTATCATCATCATCATCATCATCATCTTTTTTTTTCTTTTTCTTTCCGCTCAAATTTTGTCCGTACAAGTTCTCAGTAACCAATGGACGGATTGTTTTGACATTTGGGGATATGATAGCAGTGGATATGAAGTTTTGCAAGAGGGTTTCAAAATTCCAAATGACGGACTCAAAGGGTTCCACGGAGGCATACCGAAATCCACCCAAATTTTGTCCGGACGAGTTTTCAGTAAGCACTGGACGGATTGTTCTGAAATTTCGGGATATGATAGATATGGATATTATCTCGGAAACCGTTCAGATCCCTACCCCTAAACCATATTTATTCTTGTTCCTTATTATGAGACGCATCCAATGACACCAACCATTGGTTCCCCGGCGGTATGCTCCTCCTCTTCCAGTTCATATAAGGTTTAATATCTCAGAAACCGTTCAGAACCGCATCCCTAAACCATATTATATTGTTGTTTCTTATGAAAAGACGCATTCAGTGACACCAACCGTGGGTTCCCGGGAGCATGCCCCACCCCCTTAACTTCATAAAAGGCCTGATATCTCAGAAATAGTTCAGATCCCTACTCCTAAACCATATATATTGTTCTTTATGATAAGACGTATCCAGTGACACCGACCGGGGTTCCTCCGGGAGTATGCCCCACCCCTTCATTCCCTTAACCCTTGTCCTGATGAATAAATTAAGATGCCACGCATACTTTTAATTTCCAGCCAGTCAGGTTACTTGATCCGGGTTGTTGCTATAAATTCACATACTTGATGACAAACAGTGCAGATCCAGATCAGTTGGCTTCTGAAGATCTTGAACTACACTGTTTGCAAAGGCAGGACAAGGGTTAATATTTCGGAAACCGTTCAGATCCCCACCCTAAACCATATATATTGTTGTATGCCCCACCACCTCCAGTTATTATAAGGCTTAATATCTCCGGGACCGTTCAGACTCCCTCCCTAAAACCATATATATATTGTTGTTCCTTACGATAAGACGCATTCAGTGACACCGACCGTGGGCCCCCCCGGGCTTATGCCCTACTCCCTCCAGTTCATATAAGGCTTAATATCTCAGGAACCGTTCGGACCCCCACCCCTAAACCATATGCATTGTTATTCCTTATGATTAGACGCATTCAATGGCACCAACCGTGGGTCCCCCGGGAGTTTGCCCTACTCCTTCCAGTTCATATAAGGCCTTATATCTCAGAAACCGTTCAGAACCCCACCCTAAGCCATATATATTGTTGTTACTTATGATAGGACGCATTCAGTGACACCGACCGTGGGCCTCCGAGGGTAAGCCTCTTCCCCTTCAGTTTATATAAGGCTTAATATCTCAGGAATCATTCAGAACCCACCCCTAAACCATGTACGTTGTTGTTCCTTATGATAAGACGCATTCAGCAACACCAACCATGGGTCCCCAGGGGGTATGCCCCACCCCGTCCAGTTCGCATAGGGCTTAATATGTCAGAAACCGTTCAGAGCCCCGCTCCTAAACGGAGCTCATTATGATAAAATGCATTCATTTTTTTTATCTTCTGGTATTGAATTAAACGGAGTCCGCATGGGAACTCATTCAAGTATGGTGGGGGTTGGGGGGGGGGGGGGGGGAGGGCGTAGGTTTGGGAGACTTTATAATGAGCCGAAGGCTCACGTGAGCTATTAGTATGCCAATGCTCCGTCGTCCGTTGTCCGTCCACAATTTCAAATAAGTATATCTCTGATACCCCACGGCCAATCTTGGTCAAATTTCATGTGAAGCAATATCAGGTGGGGGGAAAGGCTGCATAAGATTTTGGGGCTGATCGGATAGGAATTCTGGTTGCCATGGCGACATATATCTCCCATAGACTTACAATGGCAAAAACTGAAAAAAATTTCTTCTCTGAAACCATGAGGCCCACAGCTTACATATTTAGTATGAAGCAATGTCTAATGGTACCTCTACATAAATCCTGCCAATCATGCCCCTGGGGTTCAAATTGGCCACGCCCAGTGGGGTGGTCTTTTTTATAATAGGAAAAAAAATCTTCTTCTCCGAAACTATGGGGCCCAGAACTTTTATATTTAGTATGAAGCACTATCTAGTGGTAGTCTACATAAATCCTGCCAACTATGCCCCTGGGGTCAAAATTGGTCACGCCCTGGGGGTCATTAGATCCCATAGACTTATAATAGGAAAAACTTAAAATCTTCTTCTCTGAAACCATGAGGCCCAGAGTTTTCATATTTAGTACGTAGCAATGTCTAGTGGTCGCCTACATAAATCCTGCCAACCATGCCCCTTGGGTCCAAATTGGCCACGCCCTGGGGCTCATTACCTCCCATAGACTTATAATGGGAAAAAAACTAAAAAAAATCTTCTTCTCTGAAACCATGAGGTCCAGAGATAACATATTGAGTATGTAGCAAGGTCTAGTGGTCCCTTACATAAATCCTGCCAACAATGCCCCTGGGGTCCAAATCGGCCACGCCCCTGGGCTCATTAGCTCCCATAGAGTTATAATGGGAAAACTAAAAAATCTTCTTTGAAACCATGAGGCCCAGAGCTAACATATTTACTATATAGCAATGCTTAGTGGTCCCCTACATAAATCCTGTCAACCATACCCCTAGGGTCCGAATTGGCCACGCCCAGGGGGTCATTAGTTCCCATCGACTTATAATGGGAAAAACTTAAAAAAACTCTTCTCTGAAACCATGAGGCCCACAGCTTATTAGCTCACCTGAGCCAAAGGCTGCATAAGATTTGGGGCTGATGGGATTGAAATTCTGGTTTCATAGCTCCCATAGACTTATAATAGGAAAAACTTCAAAAATCTTTTTCTCTGAAACCGTGAGAGCCAGAGCTTAGATATTTAGTATATAGCAACGTTTAGTGGTCACCTACATAAATCCTGCCGACCATGCTCCTGGACTTATAATGGGCTTAAAAATCTTCTTCTCTGAAACCATGAGGCCCAGAGCTTAGGTAATTAGTATTTAGCAACGTTAAGTGGTCACCTTTATAAATCCTGCCAATCATGCTCCTAGGTCCAAATTGGCCACGCCCCGGAGCTCATTAGCTCCCATAGACGTATAATGGAAAAAAAACTTCCAAAATCTTCTTCTCTGATAAGACACAGAGCTTAGATATTTAGTTTGTAGCAACGTTAAATGTCACCTACATAAAGCCTGCCAACCATGCCCCTAGGGCTCAAATTTGACACGCCCGGGGCTCATTAGCTCCCATAGACTTATAATGGGAAAAACTTCAAACATCTTCTTTACTGAAACCATAAGGCCCAGAGCTTAGATATTTAGTATGTAGCAACATTAAGGGGTCTCCTACATAAATCCTACCAATCATGCGCCTTGAGCCCAAATTGGTCACGCCCCGATGCTCATTATCTCCCATAGACTTATAAAGGGAAAAACTTCAAAAATCTTCTTCTCTGAAGCCATAAGACCCAGAGATTAGATATTTAGTATGTAGCAACGTTAAGTGGTCACCTACATAAATCCTGCCAACCATGCCCCTAGGGTCGATATTGACCACTCCCCGGGGCTCATTAGCTCCCATAGACTTATAGTGGAAAAAACTCTAAAAAAATCTTCTTCTCTGATACATACGGTCCAGAGCTTAGATATTTAGTATACAGCAATGTTAAGTGGTCCCCTACATAAATCCTGTCAACCATACCCCTAGGGTACAAATTGGCCACACCATGGGGTTCATTATCTCCCATAGACTTATAATGGGAAAAAACTAAAAAAAAATCTTCTCTGAAACCATGAGGCACACGGCTTACATATTTAGTATGTAGCAATGTTTAGTGGTCCCCTACATAAATCCTGCCAACCATGCCCCTAGGGTCCAAACTGGCCGGGCCCAGGGGCTCATTAGCTCCCATAGACTTATAATGGGAAAAACTTAAAAAATCTTCTCTGAAACCATGAGGCCCACGGCTTCCATATATAGTATGTAGCAGTGTTTAGTGGTCCCCTACATAAATACTGCCGACCCTAGGGTCCAAACCGGTCACACCAATTACCCAAGGGGATGGGGGGGGGGGGGGGGGGGGGGGAGTAATTTGTTTACATAGCACTCTATAGCTAATGAACCTTCAAAAATCTTCTTCTCTGAAACGATGAGGCCCAGGGGTAAGATATTTAGTTTGTAGCTATGTTTAGTGGTTTCCTACACAGATCTTGTCAACCATGCCCCCAGGATCCAAATTGACCACGTCCCTGGGCTTATTAGCTCCCATAGACTTATAAAGGAAAAACTTCAAAAATCTTCTCTGAAACCATGAGGTCCACGGATTACATATCTACTATGTAGCAATGTTTAGTGGTCTCCTACATAATTCCTGCCAATCAAGCCCCTGAGGTCCAAACTGAACACACTCAAGGGGTGGGGGGGGGGGTCATTTGTTTATATAGAGCTTCATAGCTAATGAACCTTCAAAAATTCTTCTCTGAAACCATGAGGCCCAGAGCTCACATATTTAGCACGTAGCAATGTTTATTGGTCCCCTACATAAATCTTGCCAATCAAGCCCCTGGGGTCCAAACTGACCACACCCTAGGGGGTCATTTGTTTATATAGAGCTACATAGTTAAAGACCCATCAAAATCTTCTTCGCTGAAACCATGAGGCCCAGAGCTAACATACTTAGTATGTAGCAATGTTTAGTGGTCTCCTACATAAATGCTGTCAATCATGTCCCTGGGGTCCAAATTGGCCACGCCCGGTGTGGGGTTGGGGGGGGGGGGGGTAGTGGGGGTAAAGCAGAGTCATGCGCAACCCCTTCACTTCATAAAGACCTAATATCTCGGAAATCGTTCAGATCCCCACCCCTAAACCATATATATTCTTGTTCCATATGATAAGACACAGCCATTGACATCAACCTGTGGTCTCCTGACACTATGCCCCACCCCTCCAGTTCATGTAAGGCTTAATATCTCAGAAACCGTTCAGAACCCCACCACTAAACCATATATAATGTTGTTCCTTATGATAGGACGCATTCAGTTACACAGACCTTGTGTTCCCCGGGGATATGTCACACCCCTTCACTTCATGAAAGGCTTTATATCTTAGAAACCGTTCAGATCCCCACCCCTAAACCATATATATTTTTGTTCTTATTGTAAGACGCGTCCAGTTGAAAAAAAGGATATATTAGTAAGTTGAAATACCTTGGTGGGTAGCATAAATTATCAGGGGCAATTAAAGGATTCCATTAGCACGTTTAGTAGTCAAGTCTGTGAGTTGTTAAAACTTAAGTTTCTCGGGTGAGCGGTTTAGGCTCATTGAGTGTCTTGTAATCATATCTTGTTATTATTATTACTACTTCTTTTTTCTTTTTTCTTTTTCTTTTTCTTTTTGCCAAAATTTTGCCCAGACGAGTTCTCAGTAATCACTGGACGGATTGTTCTGAAATTAGGGGAAATGATAGATATTGATATGAAGTATTGCAAGAGGGTTTCAAAATTCTAAATAGCAGACTCAAAAAGGGTCCCCCGGGGGCATGCCGAAATCCGCCCCGATTTTGTCCGGACGAATTCTGAATAAGCACTGGATGGATTTTTCTGAAATTTGGAGATATGATAGATATGGATATGAAGTTTTGCAATAGGGTTACAAAGGGTCCCCCCACCCCGGGTCGGTACGAAGTCAATTCGTACTTAAGTCAGAACTCGAGTCAGTTTGCTGTCAGTTTGGTCAGCTCGTACTCATTTTTAGGTTAACTCATACTCATTAATATTTCTTTGGTCAGTTCGTTCTTTTTTGGTCAGCCCGCACTCATCTTGGTAATTTCGTCCTCATTTTGGTCAATTCGTTTTCAAACTAAGTTCGATTAATTACAATAAAATCAAGAAAAAAAGAAAATAAAGGAGAAAGAAAAACTTCCAAATAGAGCAGAAAAGAAACGTTAAATCAGAAATATGAATACATTAACTTTTTTTTAGATTTAATTCTAAGAAAGAAAAATAGAGAGAGAGAGAGAGAGAGAGAGCAACCTTCAAAATATAACAGAAATTGATAATGATAAAACAATATTAAATGAAAGCAACATGCACGCTGTCTAATCAGGATCTTCTGTGGGTAAGGAAAGATGTAAGACCTTCTCCTTTTTTTGCCAATGCGCATGCTGGTATGGGCCTTTTCTGTTAGCATATAGGCAGAGTTAATACAATTTACAAAATGAAAACGATAAAAATATGTTTTATAAATAAACTTAATAAGTAAAGTGCATTTATTTATATTGCAAGTAAAATTTTGCCTGCCAGTAGTAAAAATTCAGCAGGTACCGTACTGAATGGTGTTTGGGCAATTTACCAGGTATGATTAACCCCTTTCACAAGGCGTTATAATCTCATTAATGACACCTGCTGACCCGATCCCCAATCATCACCTTTGTTACAACTTCTTTAAAGTGAGACAGAAACACAAGAGAGAAATTGGTGCCCCCTTGCTAGCCCCTGCAATCAAAACGCTCAACGCAACAAAAGAGTCCATATACCGGCAACGAAGGCCAAGCTGAGCCTGCGCATTCATATTCTGACCAGGATTTTCTTTACCAATACGTAGAATCATTGGATAGTGTAGAATATATCCACGGGCAAGAAATTCCTAATCTGAACCGTTCGCATCTGGTGTTAGGACCTTTTGAACACACACACACACACACACACACACACACACACACACACACACACACACACACACACACACACACACACACACACACACACAATGCATGCATGTTTTGAGCAAGACTTATTAATACCGGCCCAGCGTACCTGATGAGGGCGGCATCCATGTAATTGTTATTATCATAAATAACAGTGTGTGTGTGTGTGTGTGTGTGTGGTTATACTATTTTCACGCTGAACGTGCGTATGTCCGTCCGTTACTTTTGGTTCTAGCGGGGGTATCTTATTGGCAATTTCGTCTTCTCCTTCGTCTTGTTATGCCCCCAACTTCAAGGAAGTTCGAGGGGCATATTGCTTCTGGTTCGTTCGTCCGTGCGTCCGTGCGTTACACGTTTTGATACATAACATAACTTCTGAACTCTGCATGCTAGGATTTTGAAATTTCATATATGGATTCCTCATGACAAAAAAAGCTGACAAGTATTTTTTCTGACCAGGATTCTCTTCCTGAGTTTTGGCCCTTTGAAAAAATTTAAATGAACTCTTGTCAGCGAAATATCTCAAAAACATTTGAAGCTAGAGCCTTGAAATTTGAGGGATAGGTTGGTAGCAATGAGTAGATGACCTGATTAACTTTTGAATAAATTCTAAAAAAAAAAAAAATACTTTTCAAGTTCTGGCCCTTTGTCATTTTGGGCATTTTTACATTGCAGACTTTTTGATGCATAGCATAGGTTTTGAACTATGCATGCTAGGGTTTTGGATTTTCATATATGGATTTCTCATGACAAAGTAGCTGACACGTATTTTTTTCTTATCAGGATTATGCCCCTTTCCTGAGTCATGGCCCTTTGAAAAATATGGATGAAGTCTTATACGCAAAATATCTCAAAACATATTAAAGCTAGAACCTTGAAATTTGAGGAATATGAGTAGTGATGAGTAAATGACCTGATTAACTTTTTGAATAAATTCTGAAAAATACTTCTTGAGTTATGGCCCTTTGTCTTTTTGGGCATTTTTGCATTGCACACTTTTTTGATGCATATCCTAACTTTTGAACTGTGCATGCTAGGGTTTTAAAATTTCATATTTGGATTTCTCATGACAAAGTAGCTGACACGCATTTATTTCTTATCAGGATTATGCCCCTTTCCTGAGTTATGCCCCTTTGAAAAATTATGGATGAAATCTTGTCAGCAAAATATCTAAAAAAAACTATTAAAGCTAGAGCCTTGAAATTTCAGGAATAGATTCGTAGTGATGAGTAGATGACCTGATTAACTTTTGAATAAATTCTGAAATGTACTTCTTGAAATATGGCCCTTTGTCATTTTGGGCATTTTTACATTGCACACTCTGATGCATAGCCTAACTGTTGAACTGTGCATGCTAGGGTTTTGGAATTTCATATATGGATTCCCCATGAAAAAATAGCTTACATGTGCTTTATTTCTTGTCAAGGTTATGTGCCTTTCCTGAGTTATGTTATATTTTCCTTAGAAAATATATGGATGAAATCTTGTCAGCACAATATCTAAAAAACTGTTGAAGCTAGAGCCTTGAAACCTAGTGAATAGATTGTTAGTGAGAAGTAGATGACCTGATTAACATTTGAATAAATACTGCCCGATACTTCTTGAGTATCAAGAAGTTGTCAATTTGTTTCTTTTTTTTTCTGTCGGAGTCTTCAGGATGGAGTAATGCCCCTTTTCAAACCTAGGCCAATGAAAATCTTGTAAGCAAAATATCTAAGGACCCACTTGAGTTAGGCTCTTGTTTTGCAAGCAGTTTGGAACCAAAGTGTAAATGACCTGCTCAAATTTTGGTCGGAGTTATGTTCCTTTTCAACTTTGGCATTTTGTATCGACAAGCATATATTTGGGGGCATAGTGTTTTACAAACACATTTCGGGTTTTTATTTCAAATACAGGGAATACAAAGATAAAACTGTGTGAATGTTGTTCACATAATATCATGCACAGAAAGGGACTTGTTGTATTTACCCTGAGTTTTCGGACAGACACGTCTGAGAAAACATTGTAGACCCAGAACAGACACAGCAGAATGATAAGGATCTACACTGTCTGTCGCTTTTACAGTAATTTTTAGACAGCTAGTAAAATTGGTTTGTTCTAAAACTTTGAGGTAGAAGAAATTCGTTAAAGCAATCATAAAGCACCATCTAATTGAATGAAAAGTACGATACAAGCATAGTTTAAGCATATTTTGGAGCAAAAGGTTGAAAAGTCTTGTAGCTTGAAATCATTCACCAGGTATTGAATGACATGTCATGTAAATGTACATAGACCAGTCTATATTTTTCATTACATTTCTAAGAAAGACTAATATGTTTCCTTCTTTTTTGTCGTACCTGCTTTAGCAGGGCGACTCAGGCGTGCAAATTTCCGTCCGTTCGTCCGTCCGTCCGTTCGTCCGTCCATCCATCAATATTTACCCTGTGTGTCTTGTGAGCGCAACTCCTCTTACAGTTTTATACCGATCATTTTGAAACTTTGCTTTTGTTTTTTTTTTTCATGGTATAAGGATGTGCATGTGGTTTGGACATAATTGTTAGATTATTTTTTGTTACTTTTTCCACATTGTGAACTTAGTCATTTTTCACCCTTAATATATAGACAGTGGGTACCTCTTGTGAGCGTAACTCCTCTGAAACTTAGCATGTGTTTTCTTCATGGTATGAGAATATGCATGTGGTTTGGGTATAAATGTTAAGACATTTTTGTCACTCTTTCCACATTGTGAACTTAGTCATTTTTCATCCTTTATATATAGATAGTGGGTACCTCTTGTGAGCGCAATTCGTCTTACAGTTTTGTACCGATCGTTTTGAAACATTGCATATGTTGTTTTTATTATGATTTGAGGATATGCATGTGGTTTGGATATAATTGTTAGTTTATTTTTTGTCAATATTTCTACATTGTGAACTTAGTCATTTTTCACCCTTTATATACAAACAGTTGGTACCTCTTATGAGCGGCATCAACCTCTCCGAAGTTCGATCTATTTTTTCATCGGGACCTTTTCTCTCAAAAGAGTTTTTTTTGCTATCAAACATTATTATCTTAGACACCTATTTTGCACAAATTAAAATCAAGTTCTGTAAGTATAGATAATGGATTACTAGTGTGCAGTGAGGAATTTCGCAAAAGGCAGCATCGACTGACATGCGATGTATGTTCTCATGAAGTGCACAGAACACAGGCAACTCTCTCTCTCTCTCTCTCTCTCTCTCTCTCTCTCTCTCTCTCTCTCTCTCTCATTTTAATGGCTGTAAAATATATCTGCCTAAAGATTAAAATCTCAATAACTCATGGCTTTATTATACATATAGAGGGGTTTTCAAATATCTATCTATCTATCTATTCTGTCTGTCTGTCTGTCTATCTATCTATCTATCTATCTATCTATCTATCTATCTATCTATCTATCTATCTATCTATTATCTATCTATCTATCTATCTATCTATCTATCTATCTATCTATCTATCTATCTATGCCACACAAACTCTCGAACACTCTAGGCAGGTCTACGCATGGTCTTTTACTGAAATGAGTCCGTTTGTTTGCGTTTTTTTTTGTGTTTAGTACATATAATTTCCAAAAAGGGTCCCCAGAAATGAAAAGAATTGACCAGAACCTTGAGTACAAGTTAACCAAAATGAGTACGAGTTGACCAGAATGAGTACAAGTTGACCGAACAATGAGGAGGAATTGACCAAATGATACGAATTGACCAAACGGATGAGTACGTTGACCAAAAGGAGAACGAATTGACTTAAGTACGAGTTGACTGAGAGCCCCCGCGGGGGTCTTGCCCCACCCAATTCTCTTCATCAAAAGTCTAATGTCTCAGAAACCGTTCAGATCCCGATCCAAAAACCATACATATTCTTGTTTCTTATGATAATGACAACGACCGGGGGTTCCCCGGGGGTATGCCCCACCCCTCCATATAAGGCTTAATACCTCAGAAACCGTTCAGAACCCCATTCCTAAACCATATGTACTGTTATTCCTTATAATAAGACGCATTCAGTGACACTGATCGGCCGTCCACGGGGGCACGCCCCACCCCTTCACTTCATAAAAGGCCTGATATTTCAGAAACAGTTTAGATCCCCACCCCTAAACCATATATATTGTTCCTTATGATAAAACGTATTTAGTGACACCGACTTTGGGTCCCCCGGGGTATGCCCCACCTCCACCAGTTTATATAAGGCTTTTAAAATATCTCGGAAACCGTTCAGATCCCTCCCCTAAACCACATATATTGCTATTCCTCATGACAAGACGCATTCAGTGACACTAACCGTGGGTCCCCTGGGGTATGCCCCACCTACTCCAGTTCATATAGGGCTTAATATCCCAGAAACCGTTCAGAACCCTAACCCTAAAGCATATATATTGTTGTTCATTATGAAAAACGCATTTAGTGACACCGACCGTGGGTCCCCTCGGGGTATTCCCCATCCCCTCCAGTTCATATAAGGCTTAATATCTCATGATCCGTTCAGAACCCCATACCTAAGCCATAAATATTGTTTTTCCTTGTGATAAGAGGCATTCAGTGACACCAACTGTGGGTCCCCGGAATATGTCCCACCCTCTTCAGTCCATATAAGGCTTATTTCAGGAACCATTCAGAACCCCTTCCCTAAACCATGTATATTGTTGTTCCTTATGATAAGACTCATTCAGTGACACCAATCGTGGGTCCTCTGGGGGTATACTCTATCCCATCCAAAGGCATAATATCTCAGAAACCTTCCAGATCCCACCCTTTATATAAATTGTTGTTCATTATGATGCATTCAATGACACGACTGTGGATCACCAGGGGATATGCCTTACCCCTCCAGTTCACATAAGACTTAATATCTCAGAAACCATATATATTAGTTCCTTATGATAAAACACATTCATTGGTACCGACCGTGGGTCTCCAGGAGGTTTACCCCTCCCCATCTCAAAAACCGTTCAAATCCGTGCCAAGCATAAAGGGTTTGAAAATGATTTTATCTTCTGATCAGATTAATTAAAATGGAAACGGAGTCCACATGGAATGTCCTTGAGTATTGGGGGTTCGTTTGGGAGACTTTATAATATGTAGATGATAGTCATATCTTGTTATTATCATTATTTTTATTGTTTACCGGGAAAAGTGTTGTTTTATTTTGAATTATAGAACGGTGTATAGGTGAGCCGCCAATGGACCTCGTTTTTGTTCTTGATGCTTCTCACAGCATATGGATTCCACATTTTCAACGTGAGCTGACGTTTGTTAATGATGTGCTGATGTCCTTCAACATTGGTCCTGACCAGAACCAAACACATGTTGCGGTGCTCACATTTGGTCATAGTGTGTGGCCACAGTTTTACTTTAATACTTACAAAAGTTAGTGGAATTTTAACAATGAGCCGTGCCGTGAAAATATATGCGAATATTAAAGATTAGTCAGCTAAACTGCACAATCTCAATATATTCCAAAGTGTCCCTGTGATTTTGTAAGCCAACAGGGATGACCCCGATCACACTGCATAACTGAGAGAGTTCGGATCTGATCCTTTACCATCTAAATATGCCTCAAAGACATATTTTCTCATGGCATGGCTCCAGTATATTTGTTGAGACGGATAATTCGTTGTGACATCGACAGTTTTCTTTCTTTCTTTTTTTTTGAAGATGTATCAAGTTTCAGTATTCAGCTTGTCATGTGCGCCTCCAATGACAGAATATATTGTTTCCTCAAGTGTATCTTGTGGCCCTCAAAATAACGTCTTGTTCTCTTAGGATAACAACTAGTTTCCTTGAGATGTCCTCTTCAGGGAACGGCTTAAGGGGAACGATTATATTTTTGATGGAGACAAAGCTTTCAAATTGATTTTTTGCCTCCCTTCGGTGAAAGGGGCTACTCTTAATGGCAATTCTTTGCACACCCATTTTCAGAAGGGACTTGGTGTGCTGAAATCAAACAGGAAGTCACAAAAGTCGTCTCCCTTGAAAACAAATGGCGCACAAGTCCGCTTAAAATGGAGAGAAGCAATATGACCCTCGGATTTCCGTAACTTAAGCCCAAGTCACATAATAATGACTGGAGAGTCCGGATCGTGCATAGTTTTGCTGTACGACGTTTTCGCTGCAGTGTGTATTGGCTGTGCCAAGTAAGTGTTAGACCGAACACATTGCAGTTGTACGAATTAAATGGAGAAGTGTCGATCCAGGAAAACTGGTATAAAGATTTAGTAGTTGTTTTAGCTCGCCTGAGCCGAAGGCTCAGAATGAGCTATTAAGATCACTTGCCGTCCGTCGTCCGTCCGTCCACACCTTTGAACGACTTTCCTCTGAAACCCCTTGGCCAGTTTTCTTCAAGCTTCATGTGGAGCCTTTTGTAAAATGGGGATAGAAATGGTCACGGTCCGTTATGCCCATATATAGTAAAAACACTTAAATATCTTTTTCTCCAGAACCAAGAAAGCTTCAAGGCTGAATCTTGGTATATAGCATCATGGACTCAAGATCTACCAAGTTTGTTCGAATGATCTAGGCTGACCATTGATTATTTTTATGGCAAGGTCAAATTTGCTTCCCCATGCATTTGTATGGGAAATGTTGAAAAAGTAATTTTCTCAAACTGTATTAAAGACTAATGGCTAAAACTTAAAATAAGTGATTTAAGTAGTAAAACATTTTAATTATAATCAAAATTTTGTCATCTGCGGGGTTATCTGCCCTTGCCCTTGGGCTATATACATGCATAAAATTGTATAGTTTTTAGCTAACTTGAGCCGAAGGCGAGCTATTGTGATCAGTCGCCGTCCGTCGTCGTCATTCTGTCCATCCGTCCGTCTGTCCACAATTTCTTTAAACATCTCCTCCTAAACAACTGAGCCATTATTCAAAGATTAGGAATCCATGCAGGATTCTGGTTGCCATGACAACCAAAAGAAAAGAAAAATATTTTTTTTTTGTCAGAAACCACTGGACCAATTTCAATATAATTTTACAGAAATGTTTACACAATCTCTACCGAGATTGTTACGTCATCATGATTTGTCAAAAAAACAAGGCCGCTAGAGGGCGGGGCTTATTTTCCCTATATATCTATTTAAAAAATTCTAAAACTCTTCTTCTTGTATAAACCGCTGGACCAGTCTCAATATAATTTATTAGAAATGTTCCTTTTGTGACTCTCTATCTAGATTGTTCAAGCCATGATAATTCGTTAAAACATGGCCACCAAGAGACAGGGCTTATTTTCCATATATATCTATATAGAAAACTTCCAACATTTTCTTGTCAGAAACTACCTCGCCGATTTTAGTATAATATGGTAGCAATGTTTCTTTGTTAACCCTCTACCAAGATTGCTCAAGCCATCATGATTCGTCAAAAACATGACCACCAGGGGCGGGGCTTATTTCCCTATATATCTATACAGAAAACTTTAAAAATCTTCTTGTCAGAAACCACTGGACCGATTTCAATATAATTGATCAGAACTGTTTCTTTCATGACCCTCTATCAAGGTTGTTCGAGCCATCATGATGCATGATGCTCAAGGCCCCCTTGCGGTGGGGCTTATTTTCCCTACATTAATAGAAATTTTGAAAATCAGATTAAAAAAAATCAGGCACTGCTTTCCAGATACGGCATTGCTTCTCCATTTCACAGGACCATCATGTCACTCTTCAACATAAAATTTATACAAAAATCTTAAAGCAGTAAACTTGGGCAGAAACTTCAATAGTAAGCATGAAAATCTGTTTGCTCAGGTGAGCGATATAGGACCATCATGGTCATCTTGTGTTTTGGTTTATCAGGAAGGCTATGTCCTTTTCTAGGTAATTTTATCTCACCTCCGCCTTTAGGCTCATTGGTGAGCTTATAGAAAAGGCAGGCTCCGTCGTCCGTCCGTCCGTCTATCCATCGTCCGTCTTCTACACTCTTCAAACGTCTTCTCAGAAACCACTAGGCCAATCAAAGCAAAATTTGCATATGGCGCCTTAATGGATAGGGGGAACGGAAGTTTGCTCGCCATATCTGGGTCACCTGACCAAGATAGCCGCGACGCCCATATATCGCCCTGTTAAACGTATACGCCGGCCGTACGGTCGTAACGCATCATAAATGGTATTTTTCGAATGATTTATACCACGACAGGTAAGAAAGTACATTCGTTTTGAAGTCTGACGGCGTTCGTTTTGCAACACAAAACATAGCACAGTTGGTGGCGATTAAGTTCTCCTTCAAGTATAAAGTTGGCACTTTACAAACTGTGTATATTCGTTTCAACCGCATCATACTTTCTAGACAACGGGGCAAATTTATACTTGAATGATTGAGTTTCTTATTAGGATGACTGTCGTTTTTGCTTGTGGGCTTTCTTCAGCAACTTCAATTCAATAACAACAGTCAACAACAGTCTGGATGAATTTCTGTTTGACAGAACGAGATAAAAAAAACCTATAAAAACTATAGATGACTGAGATAAATGTCAAAAAGATTGCCTTTCGAAACGAAGAACACACCACAGATCAGAAAATGGGAGTCTCGGTTTTATTGAGACTCTTCATAAGCAGTAATGAAGTTTGCAACACTGCTTACGCCCTCTAGCGTATACATGAGCAGAACTCCATCTTCAAATGTACCATACTGGGCCCAATGATCCCAAAGGAAATGAAATATAATCTGCACTATGGTAAGTACGGGAGACGTTCTACCGCCGCCACACGGCACTAATACCATCTGCAGTGTAGTAAAATAAACGTCAAAAAGATTGCCTGTTTAACACACCGAAACTATTTCGTTGGACTATTCCGTTGGACTATAATGACTGCATTTATCTAAATAGGATCAACATATTAAAAGTAACCAGGCTAACGATTGTTTGCTGTTTCGCATATGATTGGCATATGATTTGACTTGTGTTTGTGCACGCTGCTTAGGTGTTGACAAGCCACATCGAGTATCTTAACAGATGCGACCTACAAAGAAATCATTTTTACTCTATTGACTTTGGCCATAGAATCTAGCTAGTCTGGCCCACTAGGCAGTTTTCAGTCCTTTAATGTGTTGATTGCTTTCTAATACTCCTCTGTCAAAGAACATATTCACTGAAAGCAAACTTGTCTTGTAAAGAGCCTGAAAGAGTCACACGAGATTAATTGTTTCATTTTTATTACATTCAGATGTTTAAAACACACACACACACACACACACACACACACACACACACACACACACACACACACACACACACACACACACACACACACACACACACACACACACACACACACACACACAAAACACTTTGCAACTGCTATGATTGTTTCTATTTGAGGAACAGTATTCGCGTGTCAGAAGACTTGTTACCAACTTTTCACTCGGGTATTCTCAAAGTAGCTACTTTTTTTGCATCATTATTGGTTATGCATAAGTAAAAAGTATGTGCATTATTGAACAAGACGTAGATCAATACATGTACCATACTTAGCCTTCAGAATGAGCAAATTGCATTCTTTCAACATTTTTGGACATAAACCTAAAACAGTACCATTTTATCCGGTGTTATTATAATTTTCGGCTAAAGTTCTATTTTAACATGTTTACACGATATATTTTCATTAAATTCGATTATAGGATCAAATAAGAGTTTAATAATGCTCGAAAAATACCGCACACGGTCATTATTTTGAAATAGTTTGGAATGTACGAACCGTCATGGTAACGGATGTAATGGCCGAACATATGTCTCAACTTTTTTTGAATGTTTGAGAAAAAATCAACAAACTATGGTAACATTCTTATATACTTAGAAAACGTGCTTTATTCTCTACCAGCTGCGCTACGCTTTGTGTTGCAAAGGGTCGTCAGTCTTCAAAACGAATGTATTTTCTTACCTGTCGTGGTGTAAATCCTTCGAAAAATACCGTTTATAATACGTTACGACCGTACGGCCGGCGTATACAGTTAACAGGTGATACATGGTAAAATCTTTTAAAACTCTTCTTCTCCGGAACCAAAGGACTAATGCTTCTTGGGCTTGGTATGCAGCATTTGGGACATGGGTCTAACAGTATTTGAAAAAAATGATGACATTTGGTTTAACTTGACCTTTTTACAGAAAGGTCATTTTTTTTTTACATGGATTCCTATAGGCAAATCTTTAAAAATCTTCTAGTCTGAAACTAGAAAGGCCAGGCCTTTGATATTCGGTATGTAGCTTCATCCTGTAGACCTTTATCAAGGTTGATCAAATTGTAGCCAAAAACGGCCCCGTCCCAGGGGTCACTTGTTTACGTACTCATATAGGGAAAAAACACACTCTTCAAACGACCTCCTTAGAAACGACTGGGCCAATTAAAAGTCAAATTTCATATGATACCTCCGTCGGGAACGAAAGTTTGTTCGCCACATCTGTATAACATGATCAAAATGGCCGCTATGCCCATATATGGTAAAAACACTTTAAAAATCTTCAGAATCAGAGGGCCAATGTCAATGGGGTTTAGTATGCAGCCTTGGGGACATAGGCCCAATAAAGCTTGAAAAAATGATAATCTTGTGTTGACCTCAAGCTTTTTACAGAAAGGTCAAAATTTTCTACATAGACTCCTATAGGCAAAACTTTAAAAATTTCTTATCTGAAACTAAAAGGCCCAGGCCTTTTATATTCTATATGTAAGTTCATCTTGTTGACCTTTATCTAGATTGTTCAAATTATAGTCTTATGATGGCCCTGCCCCAGGGATGACTTGTTCTACATTTTTTACATAATAGAGACATATAAGTAAAAAAAAAATAAAATAAAAATCTTCAGGTTTGAAACCAGAAGGCCCAGGCCTTTGATATTTGGTATGTAGCTTCATTTTATAGAGCTTTATCAAGATCATTTCAATTATGGCTGTGAGATAAAAAAAAATGCCCCACTCCGGGATTTGCTTGTTTCACATAGAAGAAAAAACTTTGATACTCTTCTTGTCTGAAACTAGAAGGCCGCGGTCTGTGATATTTGGTATGTAGCTTGATCTACTTTGGCTTTACCAAAATGTTCAAATTATAGCCCTGGAGTCAGAAATGGCTCCGCCCCAGGGGTCATATTTTTTACATAGAAACATATAGGGAAAACTTTAAAAACCCTCTTGTCTGAAAGTAGAAGGCACAGGCCTTTGATATTTGTTACATAGCTACATCTAGTGGACCTTTACCAAAATTGTTCGAATTATGGCTATGGAGTAAAAATGGCCCCACCCAAGGGATCCTTGTTTTACACAGACTCATATAGGGAAAAGCTTTAAACTCTTTTTGTCTGAAACTAGAAAGCCCGGGCCTTTGATATTTGCTATATAGCTTCATCTAGAGGACCTACCAATATTGTTCACATTATAGCCCTGGGGACAAAGTGGCCCCGCATAAGGGATCACTAGTTTTACATAAACTTATATGGAGAAAAAAAACTTTTAATAATCTTCTTGTGTGAAACCAGAAAGCCCAGGTCTTTGATATTTGGTATATAGCTTCATTAAAGTCATATTTTATGTAAACAGTCTAATTAAAACTAATTAAAGTTAAAATACGTACCAAGTTACTTTAGGATACAGAGACCAAAGGTTTTTTAGCTCACCTGAGCCGAAGGCTCAAGGTGAGGTATTGTGATCACTCACCGTCCGTCGTCGTCGTCGTCGTCGTCGTCCGTCTGTCCGTCCGTCCGTCCGTCCGTTCGTAATAAACAACATCTCCTCCTAAGAATGATCCTTGGTTGATCTTCTTTCAAAGTTGTTCAAATGGTTCCGGTCCATTGCATATCTAGGTCACAGGAGCTAAAAATAGATTTTTTAACTAAAAACTCAAAAAATCTTCTCGTCAGAAACCATTGGACCGATTTCAATATAATTTTGCAGAAATGTTCCTTTGGTGATCCTCTACCAAGATTGTTCAAGCCATTTGGATTCGTCAAAAAACATGGCCGCCAGGGGGTGGGGCTTATTTTCCCTATATATCTATATAGAAAACTTTAAAAATCTTCTTGTCAGAAACCACTGGACCAATTTCAATATAATTTTGCAGAAATGTTCCTTTGGTGATGCTCTACCAAGATTGTTCAAGCCTTTTGGATTCGTCAAAAAACATGGCCGCCAGGGGGCGGGGCTTATTTTCCCTATATATATGTATAGAAAACTTTAAAAATCTTCTTGTCAGAAACCACTAGACCGATTTCAATATAATTTTGCAGAAATGTTCCTTTGGTGATCCTCTACCAAGATTGTTCGAGACATTTGGATTCGTAAAAAAACATGGCCGCCAGGGGGCGGGGCTTATTTTCCCTATATATCTATATAGAAAACTTTAAAAATCTTCTCGTCAGAAACCACTGGACCAGTTTCAATATAATTTTGCAGAAATGTTCCTTTGGTGATCCTCTACCAAGATTGTTCAAGCCTTTTGGATTCGTCAAAAAACATGTCCGACAGGGGGCGGGGCTTATTTTCCCTATGTATCTATATAGAAAAATTTAAAAATCTTCTTGTCAGAAACCACCAGACCGATTTCAATATAATTTTGCAGAAATGTTCCTTTGGTAATCCTCTACCAAGATTGTTCAAGCCATTTGGATTCATCAAAAAACATGGCCACCAGGGGGCGGGGCTTATTTTACCTATATATCTATATACAAATCTTTAAAAATCTTCTTGTCAGATACCACTAGACCGATGTCAATATAATTTTGCAGAAATGTTCCTTTGGTGATCCTCTACCAAGATTGTTCAAGACATTTGGATTCGTCAAAAAACATGGCCGCCAGGGGGCGGGGCTTATTTTCCCTATATATCTATAAAGAAAAGTTTAAAAATCTTCTTGTCCGAAACCACTGGACCGATTTCAATATAATTTTGCAAAAATGTTTCTTTGGTGATCATCTAGGAAGATTGTTCAAGCCATTTGGATTCGTCAAAAAACATGGCCGCCAGGGGGCGGGGCTTATTTTCCCTATATATCTATATAGAAAAAATTAAAAATCTTCTTGTCCGAAACCACTAGACTGATTTCAATATAATTTGGCAAAAATGTTCCTTTGGTGATGCTCTACCAAGATTGTTCAAGCCGTTTAGATTCCTCAAAAAACATGGCCGCCAGGGGGCAGGGCTTATTTTCCCTATATATCTATATAGAAAAGTTTAAAAATCTTCTTGTCCGAAACCACTAGACCGATTTCAATATAATTTTGCAGAAATGTTCCTTTGGTGATCCTGTTGCAAGATTGTTCAAGCCATTTGGATTCGTCAAAAAACATGGCCGCCAGGGGGGCGAGCTTATTTTCCCTATATATCTATATAGAAAACTTTAAAAATCTTCTTGTCCGAAACCAAAGGACCGATTTCCATATAATTTTGCAAAAATGTTCCTTTGGTGATCCTGTTGCAAGATTGTTCAAGCCATTTGGATTCGTCAAAAAAAAATGGACGCCAGGGGGCGGGGCTTATTTTTCCTATATAATCTATATAGAAAACTTTAAAAATCTTCTTGTCAAAACCACTGGACCGACTTTCAATATAATTTTGCAAAAATGTTCCTTTGGTGATCCTCTACCAAGATTGTTCAAGCCATTTGGATTCATCAAAACACATGGCCACAAGGGGGCGGGGCTTATTTTCCCTATATATCTATATAGAAAAGTTTAAAAATCTTCTTGTCCGAAACCACTGGACCGATTTCAATATAATTTTGCAGAAATGTTCCCTTGGTGATCCTGTACCAAGATTGTTCAAGCCATTTGGATTTGTCAAAAAACATGGCCGCCAGGGGGCAGGGCTTATTTTCACTATATATCTGTATAGAAAACTTTAAAAGTCTTCTTGTCCGAAACCACTGGACCGATTTCCATATGATTTTGCAGAAATGTTCCTTTGGTTATCCTGTTGCAAGATTGTTCAAGCCATTTGGATTTGTCAAAAAACATGGCCGCCAGGGGGCGGGGCTTATTTTCCTTATATGTCTATATAGAAAACTTTAAAAATCTTCTTGTCATAAAGCACTGGACGGATTTCAATATAATTTTACAGAAATGTTTCTTCGATGATCCTCTACCAAGATTATTCAAGCCGCCATGATTCGTTAAAAAACATGGCCGCTAGGGGGGCGGGGTTAATTTTTCATATATATCTGTATAGAAAACTTTAAAAATCTTCATGTCATAAACGACTGGACCGATTTCAATATAACTTGGCAGAAATGTTTCCTTAGTGACCCTCTATCAAGATTGTTCAGGCCGTCATGATTTGTCAAAAAACATGGCCTCTAGAGGGTGCGGGGCTTATTTTCCATATATATCTATATAGAAAATTTGAAAAAAATCTTGTCGTCAGAAACCTCAGGACTGATTTCAATATAAATTCACAGAAATGTTTCCTTGGTGACCCTTTACCAAGATTGTTCAAACCGTCATGATTTGTCAAAAAACATGGCCGCTAGGGGGCGGGGCTTATTTTCCTATATATCTATATAGAAAATTTTAATAGTCTTTTCAGAAGCCACTTGACCGATTTCAATGTAACATTGCAGGAATGTTTCTTATGTAACCCTCTATCAAGATTGTTCAAGCCGTCATGATTCGTCAAAAAACATGGCCGCCAGGAGTCGGGGCTTATTTTCCTTATATATCTATAGAACACTTTAAAACTCTTCTTATCAGAAACCACTGAACTGATTTCATTATAACTTTGCATAAATGTTTACTTGGTGACCCTCTACTAAGATTGTTCAAGTAATCATGATTCGTCAAAAAATATGGCTGCCGGGGGCAGGGCTTATTTTCCCTATATATCTATATATAAAACTTTAAAAATCTTCTTTTCAGAAACCAATGGACCGATTTCAATACAACTTGGCAGGAATGTTTCTTTGGTGACCCTCTACAAAGATTGTTCAAGCCGTCATGATTCATCAAAAAACATAGCCGCTAGGGGGCGGGGCTTATTTTCCCTATATATCTATATAGAAAACTTTAAAAATCTTCTCGTAAGAAACAGTTGGACCGAGTTCAATGTAACTTGGCAGGAATGTTGCTTTGGTGACCTTCTACCAAGATTGTTCAAGCCTTCATGATATGTCAAAAACCATGGCCCCCAGGGGGCGGGGCTTATTTTTCGTCTGTATCTGCATAGAAAATTTTAAACTTCTTATTGTCACATACCCCATGACCGATTTCAAAATTACTTGGCTGGAATGTTGCTTTGGTGAACCTCTATCAAGATTGTACAAGCAGTCATGATTCGTCAAAAAACATAGCTGCCATGGGGTGGGGCTTATTTTCCCTATATATCTAAATAGAAAACTTTAAAAATCTTCTTGTCAGAAACCACTGAACAGATTTCAATATAACTTGGCAGGAATGTTCCTTTGGTGACCCTCTACCAAGTTTGTTCAAGCTTTCATGATTCGTCAAAAAATGGCCGTTATGGCGTAGGGCTTTATAGCTATATAAAACTTTTTAAACCACTGGACCAATTTCAATATAACTTGGCAGAAATGTTCCTTTGGTGACCCTCTTTTAAGATTCAGTTCAAGTCGTCAAGATTTGTAAAAAAAACATGGCCGGGGGGGTGGGGGGGGGGTGGGGGTGGTTAGTGCTATAAAGTTTATACAAAAATCCTAGTGCAGTGAACTTGGCTGAAACTTCAACAGTAAATATGCAAATCTGTTTGGTCAGGTGAGCGATATAGGACCATCATGGTCCTCTTGTTTCAAACTGTGCTGGCCCATATGTTTCGGTCATCTACCCATATGTTTCAGTCTTTAAAATTGTTACCATAAAGTTGCTCAGAACAAATAGTCTCAAGTGAGCTACAGGGCCATTGTCCTTTGGCATTTATATTGTTGCAACTCCGTTCTTCTGTATAATATTTAAAGGTGACGCATACCCTAATTTCAAACTATTTCAAATCAAAGATATTGTTCTGACGATAATAATGTTGAAAACTGCATTTAAAAATTCCTATTAGTTCAAAAATTAATTGCATTCAAAGTCGTAGTAACGTGTTGCTATTTATAGCTTAATACAAATTGCACTATTTTGTGATGTCATTGGTGCTTTTTAAAGTTACTTAAAATAAAGTTTATTTTAAATACTATGATTTTATTCCAGAGTTCTAATTTTGATAAAATGGTATATAGTCTATTACTATTGACTATTTAGACTTAATATTTCAAGCTATCATTTTTTTTGAAATAATGAAAACTGATTTAATTAAATTTTAAAATTATTTTTTAAACTATCAAAAACGCAAGATACAGATCCATATGTTGGAATTAAGCTTAACAAGAATAAATAAAATGATTAAAAATCACATGCTGAAATATTATTATATTAAATTTCAATGGAAAAACTTCAGAAAATGGAATTTAAGTTAATTTTAAAATTTTACTTAAATTTAATTTTTAATGTTACATTTCATTTAAAAATTCAGCTGTTTATGAAAATGTATAGCGCTGCAGCCCTACATGTAAATATGGAGGAGATATATTTCTCTCTGCATACATTCCCTGAATATTTTCAATTTAAAGATTTATTTTTTTTTAATCGTTCATAACAACCAATGACGTCATTTTTTACCTTATGAATATTAATGAGATGCTAATGAGCAAAATTAAAATATCGCCAGCCACATACCTTTGTTTTTAACATATATACGGCAAAAATGAAATTAGGGGATGCGTCTGATTTAAATGAATTTTCACAGATCTATCGGAAATAAAACGTGCTCTCCAAAGGATAAAACACGGTCGTGGAAAGACAACAAATACAGGAGATGCCTTAGGATATGCAGGAGATATTATGTTCTCTGAGGGGACTGGAAGTCGACGGAACGTATTTAAAGTTGCAGTGGTAGTGACTGACGGACGGTCACAGAAAACTTTGTTTACTCAAAAGGCTGCCCAAGAACTCCAACAACGAGGAGTTATCGTGTTTGCTATAAGTCTTGGATTTAGGTAGGAAACTATCTCTTAAAGAATCTGTTGATTACACCTCACATTTTAATGCAGTATATATTTCCACGCAGAATACAATTATGATTTCGTAAATGTACTTCTGTGTGGATAGTGTCTAAACGGGCCTTATATAGCTGTAAAAATATCCAATCGTACACCAATGTCGTGCTGTTGGAGGTATCGGGGAATAAAGAATACGGATGCGATCATGATCTCAATAAGCAAACATAGATCTACTCATATCGTATTCTCTAAAATGGACAAAACATCTGGTTTCTATTCCCTTGCTTGACAAAACTATCATAATGAGCGTATAAAAAATGATGTGCTGGGGAGAATTCGATGTCCGTTCATTCTGATTGGGATTTCGTTGTCCACATACTAAGACGAATCTTAACCGCGGCCATCTGATCGCCACTGATAGAGTGACTGTAAGTGGGTCGTAATAGACCTTGGATGTACGCGTGTGGCATTTTACAGGTTTTCTCGTGCCCTTTCTCATAATGAAACAAACAAACAAACAAACAACCATTGACAGTTTACAAGCATCATTTGTCAGTTTTGACTATGAACTAAATTGCAGCTAAATGAGATAATAGGTTCAAACTAAAAGAACCCATAAAACGAAATAAAATAAAGTCACAAATGTAGTGCGGTATTTTCCACAAGTTGATCTGGCCATCTATTCTTTCGTAGGAGATAGACTTAAATCTGACAAGGATGCGAAGTAACTAAATTTCTACTATATGATGGTAAGCTAACAACATTAATTAAAGAAACATATGATATGCTACAGACTCCCCAACACCCCCAACTCTCTATATTCTGCAATTCACAGTATTTTCATATCAGACATTCATGGCGTTTTCACAGATTTGTCACCAGATTTTCAGATGGTACCTGTTAACGGCCTTTTCACTGATTAATTCACCATAAATTTTCATGGTTTTGTCATTGTCCATTTTCACGGTCTATCATGACTTTCCAGTGAAAACCTATGAAAGCCACTCAAAATTTCATCAAGAGATTTACAATATTTTCATAACGTATTCCAGTTGTGAATACTGCGTTACATTATTTCACTCTATTTTCATGCGACTATCGTCATCTATTTATATAAGAATTTATCCGGAGCGTGGTGTTCCGTGTTTCGTGGTTTTGGCTAACTTGGGTATCCCCATATTAATATATATTTTTGCAAATTATATTATTGTTCATGAATTGATTCAATAAATCCGAGTGTACTATTTTTGCTTTTCTTTAATGTGTTCGTTTCTTTCAAAAAATCCATTCTGACAATACAAAACACCAAACAGAACGAATAGACAAAGAGGAATTGAAACCAACAGAGATACCACCGCCTTGAACCTCTCAAGATAATTCATTTGCCCAAAATGTATACTAATTCATCTTTCACAGTCATTTTCACATTACTTTATTGCATACTATTTTAACGGTGGTAAGGTTAGTAATCAAAGAAGCTCAGCAGCAGTGTAGGAAATAGAATTCACAATTAAATGTGCTTTATAAGATTTTGTGAAACATTTGTAACCAATACAGTGTAATAAGCTGGTCTTGGTTCTCTTAAAAAGTTACTGCAAAATATAAATGCGGTCAACCAGGAAAGGCCATAGTCAATAAGCCACAATCACTAAGCACAGCCCTTCAGGAGGCACCGAAAAAGGAAAGAGTCTCATGGAAGGACATGGAAAGAGACAAGAGATGAGACAGTTTCACTTTAGCAGTTCTTCCGTACCGTTTTGTTTTGTCATTGTTTCTGGTCAGCAGAAAAAACTACCGGGGACTTGAACTAGTTTTACACGATCGAAACCTCGTCATTGTATACTATCCGTCTACGTAGGGTCCTCTACCTCATTAGCGAAACATTACCGTAAAACACAAGGAATCACAACGTTGCAATGAAACAAAGTAGATGGCTTAATTTTACGGTCATTCTCTCCCTTCCGCTGATCCAAGAAGGGCAGTTGTCAGTTTCTGGCGAAAGAATGTGCACAATACTGGTTAACCGCTTAGAGGACTAAGCCTGCCCAGTAAACGTGTGGTTAGGTAAATTGACCGCGCTCGACATGACTCTATTGGGTTGACTGGGCCGTAAAACCTCAACACAAACAAAGATGGCTTAATTTGAAACCACAGCAAACGAAACCAACGTTAACACGATGCGCCTGACCACAGACAGCAGAAGACCACCAGCCGCCCAAAGCAGATTCTGAAACCTTTTTTATAGACATGCATTTCAGCAAACGATCACTAGAAGCGGCATCACATAACCGAAATAAAAAGAAGAACTGCAAATGTGGAACCACCTTGGACTGATTAGCAGCACTAGTTTTCCTTGATCGAAACGTCGCCCTTAATTCTGATGAAGCTCCAAATATGTATTGAATCCGCATAGGGTCTACTACCTCATCAATGAAACATCACAATGAAACAAATAATCACAAACCTGCTATGAAACAAAGTAGATGTCTCAAAGAGGATTTGAAGTCATAGCAAAAGAAAACCACAAACTGAACCTCGATGGACCTGATCAAGTGCAGCAATAAGCGTGCACCATACTTCTTAAACAGATTGAAGAGCCGTCTGCAAGTATGAGACCCGACGGGGTCCGCCATACGACGCTTAACATCAGCTATAGTGAAACCAGGTTTAAGTTTTGCTGCTGCCCATTTTGTTGTATTTGCAAATATAGAAGGCCACAGTACGGGAACACAATACTTTCACTGCACCGGAGAAGTGTTAAATGACATAAAATGGAATCCGGAAAACGGCACTTTATCGAAAACAGAACAACTAAACGAGAAGAAACTATAACAGAAATTTACCATAGAACGGTTGAGGGCTTAAACATTGGTTTTGTTGGCGCAAAACCTCGCCTTAATCTTAATTCAGTCTCAGCTACATTTAGTTCGGTTTGCGTAAGGGCCCTTAACTCATCAGTGGATCAACAAAAGCATATAAATAATTTTCAACACTATAATTAAACAAAGATGAGGGCTCAACCAAAAACTGAAAATCAGGGCTAAAGAAAACCACTTAACCACTTTCGTCTTCGTTGTTTATTCGGTTTTCGAAGAAGTGCTGTTTATTGTTTATTTTCAGTTCATGCCCAATATATAGTCTTCCACCCTGCAATTTGTCAACTCAATATGTTATTTTACGTGCCATTGGTATACACTTCGATAGTGCGCATTAGACATTGCGTTTTCTTCCGCCGTTGTCTGCCAGCATTTGAAAAAACACAGCTAAAACCTGACGAATAAAAACCACCGTTATTGTATGATTTCTATTTCAGACAAGATCATAAAGAATTAGGTGAAATAGCTTCCGATCCTGACAGCGAACATATATTTCCTTTAGACGACTACACTGAAATAAGGTCGATTAAGCAACGCATAATAGACAAAGCTTGTAATAGTAAGTACTTGCATTTCGGAATTATCGTACGAGTCAAATAATAAGATAATCTTTGTTGTTCAAGATTACTTCTTAATAACCAAACGATTTCAATAATGATTTAATTCAAACTTTAAAGACCAAATACAAGTAGTAATCAAAGCACTGAAGGTACTGAGAGGCGGGCAAGTCGCTCACAATTCCTTTTTCTTTGCAGTGCTTTTGCAAATGAGCCAACCTTTGATATTTGATTTCTTAACAAACAGGCTCTGGAAGGATGGCATTTGCTGCCGATAACCCGGTACTTTAGTTCTAGTGATTACTGCTGAATTCCTGGGTGGCTTTTTTTCTGTAAAGTGTCTGTTTCTCCTGAGGGAACTAAACCACACAGAGTATGTAGGGACTTTGCCACAAAGAAGTAGTCTCCCTATTTTAGCTTGGGGAGTATTACTTTTGTTTTACCTCCCTGTAAATGAATTAATTTCCTTCGACTAAGTTGATTGATGTTTTCAATCATCCATTGCAGAACATTGCACAATTAATTTTACCATGAACTCTTATCGCCACATTTTGGATAATTGTATTTAAGCTGTTGTCTCACTAGTTTTGCTAAAGATGGCTTTCCAAACAAAAATATACCACACTTTGGCGATATTGTATAATAAACAGCCATAGATCCATTATATTATTTGTTGTAAATTTTACACAAATTCCTGTAGATTAAGCAAAGAATGACAACCTTGATCAGACGCCGCACTCATTCTGCGGCGTCGGATCTGGATTTACACTGTTTTCCAATGTCCCCAAAGTGCTTAATTTTGACGTATCTATCTTGAATATAAGTGGTGTCATACCGTTTTGTACATTTACACAAATTCCTGTTCATTAAGCAAACAGTGGTGACCCTAATCAAACTCGGCGTTCTGCGGTATCTGATCAGGGTCTACACTGTTTGCAAATGTCCACAAAATGCCTTTGAACAGAAGTATTTTAATCTAAAGGGGCTTCAGGTTTGTTTTGTTTGATGTAAATTGGCAAAAAGAAAATCCTGCACTGTAAATGAACAGTGATGCTGAATTCTGTGTCGTCTGATCAGGGTCTATATTGTTTGCCTAAGTCCCAAAAATGCCTTTGGACAGATCCTTTGGACAAATTCATTTAAGATTGTTTTATTTGTTCTTTTGTCCTCAACAAACGGCGCGTTTTGCGGCTCTTGGATCTGCACTGCTGAGACGGGGTTGCCTTTACTTTTGGACAGTTCCTTCAGAGGACACCTTATAATATTGGGTTTCTTGTATCCCTTTCGGTAAATAGCGATACCATCTTAGATACGACATGCGGTGACAAGCAACATGGTACCTTATCACTTATGTGAGACATCTACCTGAGCTTGAACATGATTGTTTCTGTTGGCCAAAAGTTTTGCGCCATAGGCGGCCAAGACGCACCGAGGGTGACTTCCAGTTTGATTAAGTTCTGAGTTGGGCGATGCCTAACTGTACCACTACACAGAAGACTCTAACAAAGTTAGAATTTTTGTTACATATACTATATATACATATATAACACAATACAGACAACAATACAATCCACAATTCCAAAGAAGTCTATTCACGTTGGCACTGTTGGGAACTTACACTGGGTGTATTACTTGGCTTGGTTAATCAATTTTATACCCTCAGTATGACTCCAACCAAAACAAAGGTAAGAGAAAAGTCCAGGGAGTGCCACAATCACAAACCGCAGCCTTTCCCAGACCACAAGAGGAAGAGGAAACCGACAAATCTAAACAAGCACAAACCGAACAAACGTACGAAAAGCACTAAGATTAGCTCTCTCTTCCCCAAGCGAGGTAATCGCGATACTAAAAGGACTGAAAAACACAAGAACAAAATGACACACGGAAAGACATACAACAAATCGCCTCGTAGAATAAACCACAAAGCAACAAAGAGTAAGACTAACACCGGGACCACCGCCTTAGAACGGTCAGTAGAGCAAACCACCGGGGGGTTTAAAGCACTTTTACGGCTAGCTAACTTCACCCTGGGTCCCGATGCTACTCTTAATACAGAAATACATAAAAATTCGGTTCGCATAAAGGCTCCCAACTCAGTCAATGCATCAAAGCGAAAACATAAAAATCAAATTAATCACTATAATAAACAAAGACGAGTACTCATGGCTAATTCTACTGTTCAAAATGAGAACTCTGTGCCAGTGTGAAGATATTGCCTGCCTTTCTTTCCTTCACCCTATTGCAGTACTTTTTGTTCCTTCTTACACTAGTGTACTGTTCATTTTATTTAAAGCTCATATTTGACTCATTTTCCCGCGATATATTTCTTTCACTTAAGAACACGGCCACTTAAGAACATCTATTATAACACGGCCTTCGCGCTGTTTATATTATATTGGTCATTGAGACCTATGATTTTTCCTGATGTACCTAAAACTTGAGAAGCATTCTTCCGTGAGTTTGTTTGTCGGCCTCTGCTCGACCTCCTGTTCTCTGTTTAGGTATTGAACATCAAAATGTTCTTGGAAACAACAAAATATTCTTGGAAGGAAACAACTACAATAAACAAAAACAGAGACTAAGTACATATCCTACAATAATACAAGATGACGTCTGCTGCTATGATTCTACCAATTATTCTCCAATGACGAACGTCACCGTATAGAATGAGTGACGACATTGACGTCGCGGCTGGATCCCCGACGCCATGATAGACCCATCATTGACATCGATGTGACTCATCCGTGATTTTGTTTCCCTTTTAACGTCGGCCACTTAACGTCATATGCAAACTCCATTTCCATATATACGGCTTTATACTGATTATAATGTCTGAATGACAATCAGGGATATGACATTCCAAATGTCACAATCCTAAATGTCACTGACATTACCATTGTCAAACACCCGACATCCGAATTATGATCAGAGGGAGAGTAGTATAGGATCAACCCCAACTTTTAGTAACTCCGTGCCCTGATCAGACGAAATAGGAATACCTTTAAGTAACATAAGTACTCCGCAGACGGAAAAAATAATACAAACTTTGTCTTACAAGCCTAACAGACATTACATTTCTAATACAATTGATTTCAATTAATGTTTAGAATAATAATAATAATAATAATAATAATAATAATTATAATAACAAAACTTTGCGTATGCATGTGGGTGTACATGCCTGTATGTTCGTGCGTATGTTCACGTGTTGCATATGCGTATGTAAAACCTAATCTTTCTGCTGACGCGATTCATATGGTACCGCACGTAACAAACTAGTTTTTCCGATCCTGCACTGTTTTTATTCGTATAAACTAAACTATACCTTGCGCCTGCTGCAACAAAAGGACTGATCAGTCTGCATATGACAGCGCTGCCTGCTCAGCGTTCACGACAGCATCTACAATTCACGTAACCTGAGAAACCCCGACTAGACTGCACAATCCAGCGCAGCCCGCTCGGTATTTCTAAATAACTCAGATTAGATATGCATAATCGGATTAGCGTGCGTTGCAATATATAGTTTGCGGATTTCGTATTCAGACTCGGATACGTTTCTGCTTCTCGGAATTCCAACAGAAAAACCTACAAACAATTAAATAATATTGATATGAAAATACCACTCACCGAACTGTCCACTGACGGAGTTGTTTCGTTGCCTGATTGTCCTTCATTTGGACAGTGTCGATGGGTGTATGTATAGCTAGGCTATAACGTTTAAACGCATCACTTTCACGCTTTATGCGCGTTTCACGCTTCATGCGTTTGTTTGTGTGGAGGTTTTACGGCCCAGTCAACCCAATAGTGTCATGTCGAGCGCTGTCACTTTACCTAACCACACGTTTACTGGGCAGGCTTAGTCCTCTAAGCGGTTAACCAGTATTGTGCACATTCTTTCACCAGAAACTGACAACTGCCCTTCTTGAATCAGCGGAAGGGAGAGAATGACCGTAGACAATATTTCATGATCAATCTCCACGAAAGAATGTTGCCGACCTCGACGGGAGTTGAACCCGCGACCTCCTGGTCTCCAGTCGGACGGCGCATCCAACTGAGCCACCGAGGCCGGCCGCTTTATGCGTCTAGCAACCAGTTAAGCTGTATTAAAGTTACTATAAATAAATAAGTGGTACTACAGGTGAAATAGTACCACCTATATAAAAACTGGAATGTGATCAGCTTGCGCCACAGTCTGCTCTGAGTCGTAACCTAGGCCCCTCTTTAAGAGAGAAAAAAAACCCTGTTTTTTCTTTGTCACGATACAGTAAACGGTTGCAAAACCAAAAAGCTGACACCAGAACTGTATAAAAGTGCAACCTTGGACGGATTACCTGCTAAGGTAATCTGCTCCCAAATTATCCTGACCACGTATAGCCACAATTCTACGAGTGAAGTTTCAGCACCATCTCATTATTCGGGGATTAAACACTTTAGCTGATTTCAGAAAGGACAATGGTTTGTGATCGGTTTCGAGCACAAACTCAGCACCAAACAGGTATTTCCTAAATTTCTCGATGACCCAAATTATGTCAAGACATTCCTTCTCTATCGCCGAGTAAATCTTTTCCCTAGGTAGAAATTTTCTACTTGCGTAGGCAATGGGAAGCTTTCCTTCGCCTTCAAACTCTTGGAACGGATGCTTCCGACACTGGTTTAGGAGCCCTAAACCAGTGACGGAAGCATCCGTTCTAACGGTACTCCGTTTTAAAATAAAGGTAACCGAAGAATAGGACTAGATGTGAGCCTATTCTTCAACGTTTGAAAAGCCTTTTCATGGTGATCCTGTCAATCTTTCATGTTATTTGGCCTATCTGTTTTTCGTTAAATACGTTAAAGGAGAAGCAATGGCCGAGAATGTAGGTATAAACTTGCGGTAAAACTCCGCTAACCCTATGAATGATTTGACCTGTTTCTTGGTCTAACGGCATTTCTGATGGCCTGTAATTTATCCTCTTGGGGCCTTATAGATTGCCCTACAATATTATGACCAAGGCATTCAATACTGCCATACCCAATCATACATTTCGATGGCTTAGCTATTATTTTGGCAGACCGTAGACCGTAACCTGACGTAATATGATTTTCCAAAGTTGGAGAAAAAAGCCACATATCGTCCACAAAACTATCTACATTCCGAAGACTCCGCAGAACGATGCGGATCAGCCTGCAAAAGGAACCTCCGGCATTTACAATCCCGAACGGCATAGTTTTAAACTGGAATAATCCCCGTTGAGTTTCAAAGGCTGTCAAAGGTTTGGACTCATCAGTCAATTCACTTGCCAATAACTCAGATGAATTTTTGAAAAGTACTTATGATCCGACAGTTTATTTATCACCTCCTCCATATTTGGCATTGGTTCTACATCGAATTCGGTAACTTTGTTCAGTTTCCGAAAATCGATGCAAAACCGCGCCGATCCATCCTTTTTGGGAACCAACACTATTGGCGAAGAATATGGAGAAACTGACGGTTCTATACTCCTAAGTCAAGTATTTCTTGAATTTCTGTTTCCATAACCCCACGGGTTTTATATGGAATAGGGTAATCTTTACATCTTACAGGCTCTGTTGTCAGTGATTTAATATTATGACGGATTACATCCGTGCGTCCGGGTTAACTCGTCAGTACATCCAGATACTGTTGTATTAGTGATTCAGCCTCGCAAATCTACTCTGGCGATAAATCATTTGAAATACTGACGTCCTTAAACGATTCCGTGCGCTGTGTTGACGGAAATGTACAACCATGTAATGAATACTCGTCCGTTTCATCGACTTCGTCGACTTCCGCTACCGTTTCGACTGAAAATAAATAATGTGATGTCACGCTTTGAAGTTCAACTGATAAGTACCTATGACGCCGTTAACGTCAATTCGGTAATCCATTCTATTAAGTACTTTGACCACTTCAAACGGACCTTTCCACTGTAATAACAATTTATTACTATCGGTAGGGAGCAACAATAACACCTTATCAAATACCTTAAACTTACGCCATTTCGCGCGCCTTTTGCTTGCCCTGCATGTCTGCTCTAACCTTTCTCTAAGGTCAATCACATACTGATGGGTAGATTATACTTGGTCATCATTTATCTCTTCAGACAAAAATTCTTTCAATATTGTCATGGGGCCACAAACTTAACGACTGTACAATAACTCAAAAGGTGAGAAACCTAGAGATTCCTGTGGAACCTCTCTAATGGCAAATAATAACGCGGGAAGACACCTATCCAAATCCATGGGCCTTTCCGCGCACATTCTACGCTGCATTTGCTTTAAAGTAGCGTGGACCCGCTCTATTAACCCGTTGCACACGGGATGACAGACCGAGGTCGTTAATTGCTAGAGAGACAGTAAACTTGACACCTCCTTCATTACCTCTGAAGTAAATTAGGACCCACAATCAGCTAGCATTTCATCAGGCACCCCAACCCTTCTAAACATTTCTACCAACGCCTCTGCAATACGCTCAGTGTCAATACTAGATAATACTACCGCCTCCGGATACTGCGTTGCATAATCAATCATAGTTAGTATATACTGCGGGTTCTTATTGGACCGGGGTTTCAATCGGACCGACAATGTCGACTGCTACTCTCTTAAACTGTGTGTCAATCAACGGTAATTTTCCTAACGGAACTTTGGTTACACGCCCTTTCTGAATTGTCCGCTGACAAATGTCACACGACCTACAAAACCTTGTTACATCATCACAAACTCCTGGCCCCTGGCCAAAAGAACTCATCAGAATTTTATTCAAAGTCTCTTTAATGCGTAAATGACCGACCATCAATGATTCATGAGACAGTTTCAGAACCTAGAGAGACTAAAGCTACTCGGGACGATAAGTTGGACTTATTTCCCTGAGTAAATCGTTTATACAACAAGTCTCTTCTCTTAACTATTTTAGTTTCGCCCCTATTCAAACCAAGACTCTTAGTAACGACCCCCGAGTCGGCTGTACGCCTTAAATGCTCTAACTTGGGATCGAACGTTTGAGCGTCCTGGAATGCTTGTTTGGTTTCACTCATAATCTGATCGGGGACCTTAAGTTTCTTATATGCTTTCTTCTCTTGCGTAGCCTGGGCCCTTGTAACTACACCCACTAAAAATGGGACATATCTGGTAACTTAGAACCATCAATGTTGCCAATTACCAAGTCATACAAAGTGTCATCCATGCACAATGCCTCAGTTTGACCCTTAAAATGGACAGTCAACATTAATGACTGCTAAATAATGCCTTTGTGTAGTTTTATCTATCAGAGTCACTTTTGACTCTATACCAATTAACTGATCCTGTGAAACAAAGCTTCTTCTCACGACCGCCCCGGTACAACCAGTAATCCTTGAGGACTACAACTTTCTAACTGTCAACGGTATCTGGCAACCGTGACTTCAAAAAGTAGCAAACCCCTTCCTTGTCTTTCACATCTGAATGCAAGGAATCGTCTACCTTACCCAGGCAAATAGACTCTACACCGTCACTGGACCCCTTTTGTTCCTTACCTTACAAAAGTTAAACTGGTAGCCTCCCCCTGTTGCATTATCAAACGTATTTCCAACGTCTCTACCTTGACCGCGGTTATTTTCTCTACCATAACCTCGACCTCGATAATTACCGCGGCCCCTGTGAAACGAATTATCTCCCTTAAATTGAGGATTACTAGTATCCGCACTAGAGGCAGTCACCAACCTCCCTTCGTCATTAACTACATCCGCTCTTGACGCTACTTTCCTATCAGGATTGTTCCAACACTTATCAGTTAGATATGGTTTCCCACAAATCGACCTTCTTGACTCGACCTTACCAAACCCTTTACTATCCCTGTTCTCGCGATGTCCTTTCGCTACACAACTAGATACGCCGTTCCGTACTTCAGCAAACAAGTCGGCTTCTCTAGCCATCTCATCTAAATTCTTAAACGTTTTGGGCTTTAAGTTTTCTATTACATGATTCTAAAAATTGGTCACGTGCTATAAAATCGCTTACTGCTTCGTACGTCTTTTCCACTTTCGCCATCGCTAACCATTTACTTAAATAACTAATTATTAAGTCTACTACTAAACTGAATGACAGTCTGTTTGTTCCCGGGCCTACTATAACGAAATTTCTTACGAAATCCGCGTTCTGTCATATCAATATTCTTTAACAATGCTTCTTTCAGTTTATCAAAACTGGCCGCGTCCTCATCTGATAACCTATCATATACGTCAAAGGCTCGCCCCTTTAATAAAGCACTTAAATATGCGGCCCATAAAGATGAATCCCATTTATTAGCCGTTGTGTACTTCTCAAAACCGGGACAAATAACTGTCCATTTTGTCTTTACTATCATCGAAGTACGGCAACTTTGGATGTATGTACTGTACGGTCTTTAAATTTCGACTGCCTTTTGTAATTCTATTTTATGGAAAAATTCTCATTTCTTTTCTAAACCCTGCCGTAACCTTTCTAGTTCTGTTTCTTTATTGGCCTCAATCTGGGCCTTCCCGACCTCTGCCTTTGCTCCTCTGGCCTTCTCGGCATCGGCCTCGGCCTCAGCTTTGTCGGCCTCTGCCTCGGCTCTGGCCTTCTCGGCCTCGGCCTCGGCCTCAGCCTCAGCTCTGGCCTTCTCAACTTCTTGTTCCGCAGCTCTATCTGCCCTTTGTATTTCCTGCTGCCTAGTAACCCGTTCTCTATTCCTGTCCTTCATAACCTAACACTTTCTCTAATTGTACAAGCTCTGCCATAATTACAAACGTAAAATCTCACATCGAAATTTAAACAACTTAGATCAAGAATATATAGTATCTATACACTGTACTAACGCTACGAGTTGACGTCACGTAGCGACGTCTTATATAAAAAATACATTTATCTGCGTTAGGCTAAGTAAACACGTCACTGACTAAACATCACTTAACGTACAATGACGTTACATTTATTTTATTGCAAGCAGTGAAATCACTGTATATCCAAAATAAATAAAAATGATATTTTCACATGTGAAAGGATACGATATTTTCACTAGTGAAAAATAACATGGTCATGTTATTTTCACTCTTCGTTTCGGATTACTTCGATTGTCTTCATTGTTTTCCTAACAGATGCTGATCCCACTTCGATCTTTTGAACTCCTCTGTTTCTGAACAAAACTATCAAGTGTTGGTATTCATTTTCTTAATTAGAATGTAAGGAAGATTTTATAACAAGATTATTTTGATTTGCCGAAACTTTTTTTTTCCAGCGCTTCATATGTTAAGGACTGAACATCGACGCCATGAATTTCCTGTTTAGTTTGGCGACGTATTTTATGACGTCAGAAGCACACACTGGTGTGTAAACAATAAAATAACAAGACAATGTACTTTTTTTTCAGTGAATACTATAAATATTTTCATCTCGAGTAATGAAACCATTCAAATTTTCACTCGTGCTTCGCACTGGTGAAAATACTGATGTTAACATTACACTTGATGAAAATATTTATGATATTCACCACAAAAGAGAAAATATCCTCTATGTATTCAACCAATGACTTGAGGCAGTCAAAACAATTAGATAAATTTAGAGTCAAACAATTTGATAAAACTTGCTATACGTATTCTAGAAATTTTTGAGTTCCCGTTCAGATGAGCGTATCCGGTTCCTATACATTTGGAGAACTAGAATGTTGCACTTCATCACGTGGGAAAACTTATCACTGAATGAATTTATTGCACAAAATGAGAACAAAAAATCTTTAATTGGCTGATGTGCTAATATGATAGGAACTGTGTAACACTACAGCAAGTATACACCGTGCCGAACCGGAACTAAATCCAACGTAAATCATCCCATCAGCCTGACACCAGATGTTACGCCATAGGCGGCCAAGACGCACCGAGGATGACTTCCAATTTGATTAAGTTCCGGGTTGGGCGATGCCTAACTGTACCACTAACAAAATTAGAATTTTTAAAAACTTGCTTTTTTACATATACTATTTACAACATATACAACACAATACAGACATCAATACAATCCACAATTCCAAGGAAGTCTCTTCACGGTGGCACAGTTGGGGACTTATACTGGGTATATTACTTGATTAATCTGGCCTGGTTAATCAGTTTTATACACACAGTGTGACCCCAACCAAAATGAGAGAACTTTGTGCCAATGTGAAGAGATTGCCTGCCTTTCCTTCCTTTACCCCATTGCAGTACGTTTTCTTCCTTCTTACACTTGTGTACTGTTCATTTTATTTAGAGCTTATATTTGACGCGTTTTCCCGCGATATATTTCATTCACTTCAGAATATAATTAAGAAACAGATCAGCTCCAGCAGTGATTTGTTGAGTAATAAATCACTGTTTGGAGGTCAGTTGTAAAGTAGATCAAATCACGAGCGCGGAGCGCGAGTGATTTATCTACTTACAACTGACCGACAAACAGTGATTTATTACTCAACAAATCACGCACAAGAACTGATCTATTTCGATTCTAACACATAGAAAACGACTTAAAAGTAATTGTATCCTTCAGATTCTTCGAACTGTCCGCCATCACATAAAGAAATCCCGCCAACTGTTTTGACTGTAACGCTGTTGTTTACATGCATTTCTTACGTTGTTGACGCGAGAAAACCGACGTTACACCGTCTAACACCGTGGAAACGATGACTGACGTCAGCAAAGAGTCAACATGATGTCGGAATGGCGCCAGATAGCGTCGCGCGCTTCCGCCCAGTGATTTATTGCAGAATAAATCACTGAGTTTAACCATTGGCTATATAGGCGAGGAGTGTTAGAATTTATTATAAAACTCATCCGTGACTATTTCCCTTTTAATGACCGCGGCGTGGTCGACAGTGAGCTTCGCTAACCGTCGGCAATGTCGCCCACGTCATATGCAAACCCCCTTTCCATATATACGGCTTTATACTGATTATAATGTCTGAATGACAATCATGGATATGACATTCAAAATGTCTCAGTCCTAAATGTCACCGCCATTACCATTGTCAAACACACCCAACTTCCGAATTATGATCAGAGGGAGAGTAGCAATTCCGTGCCCTATTCAGACGAAATCGGAATAACTTTAAGTAGCATACTCCGGAAACGGAAACATAGTACAAAATTTGTCTTACAAGCCTAACAGACATTACATTTTTAATATTTTTAAAACAATTGATTTGAATTAATGTTTAGCATAATAATAAAAAAAACAACTTATATCTGTGAGTGTGTGCATGCCTGTATGTTCGTGCGTATGGTGTCGTATTGCGTATGCATATGTAAAACCTAATCTTTCTGCTGACGCGATTCATAAGGTACCGCACGTAACAAACTAGCTTTTCCGACCCTGCACGGGTTTTATTCATATAAACTAAACTATACCTTGCGCCTGCTGCCACAAAAGGACTGATCAGTCTGCACATGCCAGCACAGCCTGCTCAGCGTTCACGACAGCATCTACAATTCACACAACCTGTTTCGGTGGGTGTATATATAGCAAGGCGAACGTATCACTTTCACGCTTTATGCGCTTTTCACGCTTTATGTGTTTAGCAACCAGTTTAGCCGTATTAAAACAAGTGGTACTACAAGTAAAATAGTAGCACCTGTATAAAAACTGGAATGTGGTCAGCTTGCGCAGCGGTCTGCTCTGAGTCGTAACAAACAGCCCGAAAGAACATATCCAGCACACCGTGTGTAGCTTCTCATCGGGATGCCTAGATAAGCCGTTACAGTTCTTGGCTGTTCGGGTACATAGTAAGTTATATTTTCTGTCGTTCCCACAAGAAGAAACCACGTGACCCTAATAGTAGCGGGAACCTGCTTTATGAGAAAGACGATCTTATTGTCTTGTTCGTTTTTACTGTTTTGTTGGGATCAAGTTTAATTGTACAGATAGTGCGAATTGATTTACATGTCATCTTCATAAAAATAACACTGAGATGAAAGCTTGTTTATTTCATTGAAAAAAACTCAATAATTGATACGTTTGTTTCACTGGTCAGTGCGCCCGTGACATTTTCCATGTAATTTAACGAGGTGTTTACGCAATGTATTTATACGCGTTGATCAATTTTCCGTTATCGAAAGTATAAGAAGTAATTTAAAAGCAAACCGGGACCATTTTCAATTCGAAAAAATAAAAAAATGAGCCTTTGATTGAACTTGAATTGTTTCATTGAGTATACTGGAGTATATTATTCATTTTTTTTTTTATATATATTTGTATTTTTGAATTGTTATTTTTTGAGCGGAGGACTACTGATAGGAATGTCTGAAGAGGTGCACACAAATTCTGATGTACCATGACTATAAGCAGGCTTACACTCGCCCAACAATACTTAGAGAATGCCTTTAACTGTAGTATTCTTGTTACAAGTTCAGTCCTGTTTACATGAATACACAATACTAGCTGTTGCATTCCCTTTATGTCAAAATAACTTTCGCAGCATCGCTTCAAGTAGTGCCGGTTGTTGACGTTTACTATTACATATATATATATATATATTTAGCCATACGAGTAAAATACAGATAATTTTGTTTAAAATTTTCCATTAATCAATGTTTCTGGATTAATCAATATATTCAGATCTTCGTATCTTTTCGAAAAGCGGCGTAAAAAATGACTTAAGATGATAGCAAAGATTTACATAAGTCGTAAGAACCCCATATGTGTATACTGACTTGCGTTTGTACGAATGTCATGTTTGTTTATGTGTCTGTGACATTTTTACAATTAAATAAGTTTAAACCTCGAAGAACAAAACACAATGACACACAAGTTATACCTGACTGCATTATAGATTACGGATTTGCTTTCAAAAGATGGCTCTGTATCGCTCACCTGATTACCAGACAAGTTTCGAGTCAACTGGCCTTTCGTTTCAAGAGAAGTTCAATATAGATTTTCAAGATGGTGGCCATGGGGGCCAATTTGGATTATCAATCGAAATGTTTTTAGCTATTTTTATCTAAAAGTCACCTCGATACTTGCAATGAAGTTTCGAATCGATTGGCTCTTCGGTTAAGGAAAAAAAATCAAAACAAATTTTCAGCATGACTGCCGTGGCGGTCATATTGGATTTCCAATTGGAATGATTTTAACTATTTTTGATCTATAAGTGGCCCCGATACTTCCTATCCTATTGCTATCCTACTGCTGGTCAAATAATAACTGGCCATTTAAAAATTATTCCTGATTCTAGGATACGAAATATTATTTCTAAAGGACCGAAATACCGATTTCCTTCTAATATTGATGTTAATAAATGTAGGGAAGAAATCGCTGCTGACTTGAATGAATTCGGTAATCGATGGTGTAAGCGAGAGTATGTTGAGCATAAAGCCCTAAAAGAATGGAAACTTAGCATTTTGAAACTAGTGAACAAACGCATTTCCTTCTATTCTCAAAATACTAACTTATTACCTCCTAAACCGAAGACATCTTTACGTCACATTAAACTAGGTTTCAAGATTTCATGTTTTGGCTCCGGCAGACAAGGCCGCTAACAATGTTGTCGTTGTTCGACGGCTCCACTGTGTTAACACTCTTCAGCAAGAGCTTAATGGTACTAAGGCCTATGAACTACAACCTTTGGCTGAAGAGAGGTCTGTAGTTAATGACCATATCTGTTATTCAGCCACCAAGTTTGCTGTATGTGTTACTGAAGGCCAAGATAAGCTTCCTGTGTTGTACTGGTTACCTAAACTTCATAAAAGCACGGTTTATTGCAAATTCAAGCTCTTGTACCACTTAACTTTCTAAATTATTAACTTCATGTCTTACTGCCATCAAAAACATGTCATTAAATATTGTGACAAAGTTTTTGAAAGATCAGGGAGAAATCTGTTTTGATCTATAAAAAATTCGAATGAGGTTTTAAATAAATTAAAATCCAGTGCTTTTAATCTGTCTACTTAAGATTTCTCCACGCTTTATACTACACTCCCTCATAATCTTATAAAAGAAAAACTAAATGATTTAATTTGAATAGACATTTCATAGAGAAGATTCCCTCTACCTTGCATGTAATGTAAGAAATGTTTTTTTCACTTCTGAAGTGCATAAAAATTACACATTATGGACATATCCTAAAGTGTGTGAAGCTCTCACCTTTCTACTTGACAATATTTATATAAGATTTGGTACTAAGTTATTTAGACAAATTGTGGGTATTCCAATGGGTACGAATTGCGCACCCCTTGTGGCTGATTTGTTCTTGTTTTGTTATGAAAGAGACTTCATGATGTCCCTTTCCGTTGAAAACCAATCTGAAATCATTGAAGCTTTAAGCTCGACTTCAAGATATTTGGATGATTTATTGAATATTGACAATACCTACTTCGACGGTTTAATCAGTCAAATTTACCCCTCAGAACTTCAGTTAAATAAAGCTAATTCTTCTGATACCGAAGCCGCGTTTTTGGATTTACATTTATTTATTGTAGATGGGTTTGTTTCCTGCAAAATTTATGATAAACGCGATGATTTTGATTTTGAGATTGTAAATTTTCCTTTCTTGGATGGTGATGTTCCTCGTGCGGCATCATGCGGTGTTTATATTTCACAGTTAATTCGATTTGCCAGAGTGTCTAGTCATGTAACTGACTTCAACACTCGTAATAAATTGCTAACTGCTAAATTTCTTAATCAGGGTTATCGGTATCATAAACTACGTAAAGCCTTTTCTAAGTTTTATAGACGTCATTCCGATTTAGTTTCTAAATTCAATGTTGGACTTAAATCTCTTCTGCAACAAGGCCTGTCGGAAATCGAATTTTATGGTGACTTAGTATATAAATTCAGAAAAATATATGCTTGCAATGACTTCAGTACCCAATTTCGTAAAATCATTCTTCGATATAAAAAGATTGGGTACAACATAATGTTATACGACAGACTGCATGCATGGTTGTTAACCCAATCACGGTTAATAACTTTGCTTCCCTCTTTAATTGCACGCCGGCGGGTTAGGCCTCAGATTCTATGATGGTTCCAGCGTAAAGGCTTACTTGAAATTTAATTTTGGGTAATGTTGGTTGGTACTTGATGCTCTGTCTTTTGTCGGGCCAATCGGAGTCTTACTGTTGGTTTTCTTTTGTTCTAGCATTTCAATTGTTTCGTGCTGTCGAGTCTTCATCGTTGTTTCATCTCTGTAATTTGTTGATTTTTTGTGTTTTCGGACATGTAGCACTGATGAGTTAGGAAGCCTTCATGCGGACTGAACAAATTATGTGTGTGTCGCTTACATCTTTTTGTTTTGGATAGCCATATGGCCACTTTATGGGAAAGTAACTGTCCGTTTGGCTTTCTGCTAGTGATGATTCCATTAGGGTCCAGTTATTTCGTGTTTGTGTTTCTATCCCTTTTGATGTCTCTGATGGGAGGTGTGGGAAAATTGTATCGATTCCTGATCATAGCCTTCCTTTCTATTTCGCGTCAATTGGCCCTTTGGGGTAAGGAGAAGAATTTCGAAATACTTTTTTTTCAAGATGGCATTCATCTTGGATTTGCGATTGGAACGATTTTACCTATTTTTGATCTACATGTGACTCTAATGCCTCCTACCAAGTTTCAATTAAACTGGCATTTCCGTTAAGAAGAAGTTCAAAATTGACTTTCAAGATGGCGGTCCAGGGTGAAGTTAGCTAGCTGTAAAAGTGCTTTAAACCCCCAGTGGTTTGCTCTACCGACCGTTCTAAGGCGGTGGTCCCAGTGTTAGTCTTACTTATTGTTGCTTTGTGGTTTATTCTACGAGGCGATTTGTTGTATGTCTTTCCGTGTGTCATTTTGTTCTTGTGTTTTTCAGTCCTTTTAGTACTGCGATTACCTCGCTTGGGGAAGAGAGAGCTAATCTTAGTGCTTTTAGTACGTTTGTTCGATTTGTGCTTGTTTAGATTTGTCGGTTTCCTCTTCCTCTTGTGGTCTGGGAAGGGCTGCGGTTTGTGATTGTGGCACTCCCTGGACTTTTCTCTTACCTTTTTTTTTGGATCGGAACGATTTTAGCTATTTTTGATCTGCAAGTCACTCTGATTCTTCCTACCAAGTTTCGAGTCATTTGGCCTTTCGGTTCAGGAGAAGAAGCTCAAAATAGATTTTCAAGATGGCCGTTATGGTGGCCATCTTGGAGTTTCGAGTCAGTTGGCATTTCGGTTCAGGAGAAGTTCAAAAAGAGATTTTTAAGACGGCGGCCATAGCGGCCATCTTAGATTTTCGACTGAAATGATTTTAGCTACTTTTGATTTACAAATTTCCTCGATACTTCCTATGAAGTTTCGAGTCAGTTAGCCTTTCGGATCAGAAGAAGCTCAAAATAGCTTTCAGCATGCCCGATTTCCGATTGGAACGATTTTATCTAATTTTGATCTGCAAGTCACCTTGATACTTAGTACCAAGTTTCGAGTCAGATGGGCTTCCGGTTCAGAAGAAGAAGTTGAAAATAAATTTTCAAGGTGGCGGTTTTGGCGGCTATCTTGGAATTTTGATCGGTACCTTTTTAGCTATTTTTGATCTACAAATTACCCCGATACTTCCTACCAAGCTTCGGGTCAATTGGCCTTTCCGGTCATGAGAAGAAGTTCTAAATTTCCGATTGGAACGGTTGTAGCTATTTTTTGTCGGCAAGTCACACTGACACTTCCTATCGTGTCAATTGGCGGTTCAGGAGAAGCTCAAAATAGATCATGACGGCCACCTTGGGTTTCCGATCGGAATGATTTTAACTATTATTAATCTGCAAGTCACCCTGATAGTTCTTACCGAGTTTCGAGTAATTTGGCCTTTCGGTCCAGGAGAAGAAGCTCAAAATAAATTTAGCCATCTTGGATTTCCGATCGGAATGTTTTTAGCTATTTTTGATCCATAGGTCACCCCGATACTTCTTACCAAGTTTCGAGGCAATTGGTCTTTTGGTTCAGGAGAAGTAGCTCAAAATAGATTTGGCTATCACTTGCTCTTGCGGCCATCTTGTTCAACGTAGCGGAACCATTTCCGGTTGTATTGATCGAGAATTACCTAAGCAACATTCCTGTGAAGTTTGCCAAGCCCAGAGGTGTTGACGCAGCATCATTTTGTGGTATGCTACCGAGAGTTGGCAGCCAATAAACTGTCACGATATGTGGGAGGTGCAGAGCGTCGCACAGTCTTAATTATAGCTCTAGATAAAAATGTTCTTATTTCTCCCATCGGGGCGCTTCTAACAGCATGCGCTACAACATACGTTGTCTGGAGAAATAAGAAGAAGAAGAAAAAAAAAAAAAAAAAAAAAAAAAAAAAAACTATCAGCATTTTTGTAAAACACCTTATACAGAGCAATACGATCACAAACGTATTGATTTAAGGGCAGTCTGTTGAAACTTGTGATTACTGCTGGAGGACAATAAAAGATGGTGTAGAAATGGGTTATTCCGTGTGCCGAACAAAAAACAGAAACTTAATACATAGATAACATCAGCATTTATAGGAGGGCAGTATCTCTTTTAATAGAAGAACCATGTTAGTTCACCATTTTGACGCAAATGACCCTCATGGGTTGATGCGTCGTTAAACCTGAACTCATCATCATCATTAATAGACAGTCGGTATCGTATCTTCAAAAGGGTTGGCAAAGAATCAAATGTCTTTTAATATTAGTTGAAAGCAATGTGGATAGGAAGGTCACGCGGCATGGCTACATAGAAGTCACGGTTAACGAGTGGGCTTAAAAACATTCGATTTTAACATTAAAAATTAATATACCAGAGTTAATGTTTGGAGCATGCTCTCTATTATTAGTGTTAGACATTTTTGTTCTAAAACATTCTCATAAAAGTTTTGAATCAAGGAGATATTTGGATATCTTTACTGGTAGTAAGTGGGCTCTTTGTGTCTATTAATAGAACAGCTGTCGAACTGTGATTGATTATTGATTGACATTTACACATACCTATACACCTGTTCAGATGTACACTAAACACCGAACTCACATGTGTTAAAAGTGCAGAATGTAAACAAATTATTGTTTGCCAAGATCGCGTCCAGTATTAAATTGAATGAGCCAAATGTAGAGTTTGATATATTTGATTCTGACTCAGGAACTAAGCGTAAAGGTTCGCCTTAATCCAGAGAAGATCCGATTAAGAAGCAAGCATCTTCTGATAATTTGGCACTGAGAAGACTTGGCTCGTTACCAGAATTATCAGATAAGAAATCAACTAAATCGAAATCGAAGCCCATGAAGGGTGTTGCTTTCTCAGATATGGTTATCCACTCGTTTAAAGACAAATCATTTCGTGAAGGTATTAGCCCAGTTTTAGCAGACATATTAGCTCCAACGATCGAGAACACGGTCTACACAGCAGTGTCTACTGCAGTTACTGCTGCGGTTGAGGGGATCAAAACTACTCTTATCAATAACATGTTAAATTCTAATAAAGCACTTCAAGAAACTGTTACAAAGCAGACCAAAATCATTGAAAATCAGAAAAAAAGTATTGAAGATCAGAAAATTATGATAGATTTTAACCAATCCACAATCGATGACCTACAAAACACGGTACACATTCTGACTATTGAAATGGATCAATAGAGAATTAACCATAATGAGTTAGAACAATATGGGCGCCGTAACTCATTGCATATTAACAATTTTAAGATGGACTCACCTCCCAAAAATAAACAAGAACTAACTCGACGTATCGTTCATTTCCACAACGTTCAAGTTCTCAAGGGCGACGGCAGTGCTCGACGGTAGGGATATTGAAAGGTGCCACTTTATGGGTAAACCAAAATCCACTAGGGCGCAACAAATACTTGTGAAGTTTTCTCGGTATCATGATAAGCGGCGAGTATTTTTCTGTAAGAAAATTCTAAAAAAAAACACCCCAACAAAACATTCATTACTGAGGATCTTACATCACTGAACCATTCAGTCATTAAATCATTGCCCCTCAAGAAAGACGGTTCCATAGATTTTTTGGACTCGTGATGGCCGAATTATTGTGAAGGAGTCTAAAACTGAGGACCCTGTTCGTATTAGTCCTGCTGACAATATCAAGTTTTCTTTGGGGATGTTGCCAGCCGAAGATGGCGACGATGCGGAGGTGAACAAACAGACTTCTGAATATGAATCGCATCCTCTATTCGAATCAACATTATGATTTTTTCTTTAGCGTCTTTCATTTGTCCAATTACCTTTTTGTTTTCTTCAGAATAGTATTCGCTGTTAGAGGGGTAATCACTGGTGTCAAAATATTTTTGATCTTTCTCATATAAATCTTTGTATACATCTTCGGTTTTAATTTCATATAGTAAACTATCGGTATCAGTAAACATTCATTTAATAATTTCTTTATCATATTTATTTAACATATAATTATAATGAAAATCAAACATTAAATATTTTGAAAAATCAAGAACAGTCATCCCAACATAAATTGGTCTATTTAATAATAATTGTTCTTTTATTCTATTAATAGCAAACAAGTTTCCATTAAACATTTTGCCTGATATGAAATTGGCTTTTGCTGCGTGTTTTGTAAAGACATCTTCATTATTAACAAGTCTAACATTAATTCGATTTCTTAAGTTTTCTAAGGTTTTACCATAAAGTAATTTATTTTTTTTTCCAAATTCGGATTTTGACTCTGCTCTTTTTTTAGTATTAAAATAAATATATGGTTCTAACCAAGAGGATTCATTAAATTGAAGAACTCTATAAATTTTAGTAAGTCTCATACCTAACTTTAAATATGACTCAAGATTTTTAATATGTAATACATATTTCTCTTTATTAAAGGAGGTTGGAATCAATTTCGTTGTTTTGTCACTAGCCAGATTGAATTTTTCTTTTATTTTTGTACAATAAGGTGACAACCATTCGTCTTTAATAACTATTTTTTCCGGGGAAAGGGGATAATCATTATGATAATCATGCAAATTTTCAGGATATGCTAAATCGCATTCAATAAAATAACCAATTCCTTTTTTAACAGTACTTACTTCATCCCATTTGTCTTTTGGAAGCCATTTGAATTCCACTATCGGCAATGGTTGACTCATAGACCAACCATAAAGATTATTTGCATCTAAATAAATTAAATATGAACTTTCTTTGTTTTCATCATAGTCTTCTAGGTATTTATTATTGGGTTTTGAATATCGATTAGCGATGTAACTAACACCGCCGCGAATGTCTTTTTCAACCATTAAATACATATCAATATCGGTTATTAATTCTAAATTGACTTTAGTCATTTTTAACATGGCATCCTAAGCAAAACTAGGGCCACTAAAATAATGTACAGGATCTAAATTATAATAATTTAAACAAGTCTTTGTAAAATTTTCGAAAACATCCGCGAGTATTAGAATAGATAAAGATCGTGGTAATCCCCCATTGTCCTACAGTTAAAAGTTCATCATACGGTCTGGGCGTGTTTATAATCAGAGTCGCTAATGTTTTCATCAGTTAATTTAGAATGAAATTCATTTTTTGGTGGTAACTCCTTCTTTTTGAATTTATCAAAGTTATCCATTTGATCATAGGGATGGACTCCTTTTTTTGTTAATAAATCAAGGGCATCAGAATTATACTCATTTTTGGTATGATGGAACCTTTCTTTTGGTAAAAGTTTAGCAAGATCAGATAAAGAACTGCCCACAAATTGAAAGGAGTCTATGAAAACTAAATTACTAATAATAAACGCCATGCATCTTTCCATATTGTTTGGAATGACATTTATTAAATTTACCAATTTCTTGCATAATAAGATGAGAATCATACCCTCTCAAATTGTGGAAGATAACAGGGATCTTATACGTTAACCTAAATGATCTGTTACACGTATTATGAGCAGATCCCCTGTATTTTCCACTTACATGACAGTGATCTCTTACAGGGGTATCTTCTTTTGTATATTTTTATTACATATATGGCATACTTCAGCATTTTTAAATATTGCTTCTTCTTCTTTAGTTATTATCATTTCTTTATTAAATTCTGTTTTTAATGTTTTGTGGAGATCTTTTTCTGCTTCTAGCACATTTTAATTAATTCATATACATCGTCAGACCCTCTGTATATTTTTGCAGGTTTACTGTAATTATCATCATATGAGCAAACCACCTTGTACCCATATCCGCATGCCTTATGTTCTTGATATACTCTAGTATTATTTCCGTGCTTCTCACTTTTTGCAACAGTAAGACACTCAAAATCAACATAAATAAGAATGGAGCCGGCAACTGCTTGTGGAAATTAGTAAAACATATGGGTTTATTTTTCTCGGGCATTTTTTCCTTCTGCATTTCGTTAACTGTAAGACAAATCTCCTTATGTTCACCTAGTATCTTTTCTGATGAAAAGTGCTGCAAACAATAATAACAGTAGAATATTTTATGGCCGTCTTTTGATTGAGTAGGGCGAGTCAATAAAAAAACCAGCCTAACTTATTTCTGGGTGAGATCGATTTCTTCTTTTTCGATGTAATTGCCCTCTAGAATAATGCACTTGGACCAACGGTGTTCCAGGGCCATCAGCCAAGAACTGAAGAAGCCAGGGTCCTTGTCTCTGACCCACTCCTCAACTGCCGCCACGACTTCTTCGTTGAACCGGAAATGATGTCCACGGATATCCTTTTTCAAGTTTGGGAATAGGAAATAGTCACTAGGAGCTAAGTCCGGAGATTGGTGGGGTGCGATATTAGCTCGTACCCATTCCGCTCAACAGCATCCATTGCAATTTTGCAAGTGTGGACTCTCGCATTGTCCCGTTGGAGCAGAATCCCTTTGGAGAGTTTACCTCGGCGTTTTTCACGGATCACAGTTCTCAGTTGGTCGAGCAAATTTGCATAATACGCACCTGTTATTGTACTTTTCTTTGCTAGAAAGTCCAACATAATAACGCCTTGTGCATCCCAAAATACAGTTGCCATCACCTTGCCAGCAGAGGGTTGCGTTTTTTTTGGCCTCGGAGACCCCGGCCCTACACTCTGGCGACTTTGAGCTTTATTCTCTGGCTCATAATAATGGACCCAGGTCATCTACAGTCACCAGACGTGAAAGGAAATCATCTTCCTTTGACCTAAACCGCTTCAAGGATGCGCTGTTTACTGATGCTCTGGTTGCCATTTGCTCGCCGCTAATGGATTTTGGGACCCAACGGGCTGTTAGCTTGTGCATACCCAAGCGATCATGTAAAGTTGTTGAAACGCTACCATGTGAAATGTGTAATGCATTCGCTATTTCTTCCACCTTAATTCGCCTAACAGAGTACATCAGATTCCGTACTTTGTTACACATTTCTTCATCGGTGGCATCTGACGTCCAGACCTAATTTCGTCTTCTAAAGACGTTCTACTGCGTTTAAATTCCCCAACGCAGAATTTAACTTGTGCATACGATGGTGCAGAAGACTCATAAACATTGGTCAACGCGCAATGTATTTCCTGACCTGTTTTCCCTTTCAAATACAAGTACCAAATTACAGCACGGTACTCAACTTTTGGCGAAAATCTTACTTTTGCATCACTAGCCATGTTTGACATTCAATATCTTATGAGTGAATGACACGATAAGGGTGCAATTTTGCCCATCAGGCTTAAAACATGTATTGAAACAAGGCATGACAATCTTGGGTGTCTCGGTCAATTGGAAATGGGATAGATAGGCTGGTTACTTATTGACTTGCCCTCGTATTAAAATTTTTAATCCAAACATAGTGGTTCTTATCATTTTCCTCAATCAAGAGCAGATTGCAAGACTTATCACAAATCTTCTCGGAAATGTACAGCGGATAAACATCAGATTTTTCTTTTGTCACTCCAAATACATTAAATCTTATATCATTCATTTTTTCGATCTTTGGTGTGTCTTTTAATTTTACAGTAAATTGTATTCCGTCATAGTTTACCTTATCTATATGTTCTCTGTACTTTGAAATTCGGTCTGCGTGTTTCTTAGCAGGAAATAGATATGCTAAATGACACCAGTCGAAAACTTCATTATCTTCAACATTTTGGATGTTGATTCACGCTTGTTAATATTTTTTTCATTTATTAGGTAGTGGTATGTATGTAGAACCCTTCAATGGCATATATTTGATGGTGGCTAGTTTATGCTTGTTAACAGATTTAATTATCCATCCGCTGCCTTTTGATATCCAATCGCTTATTCTATTGAGAAGTTCGTTATTACTATCGCTTATAACTTGGACAATATTATTCTCATTAGTTATTTTCCTGGCCTTAGTTTTGAAGTAGCCATCGTGGTCTTTCCCATCTTGCTTCATGAAAGTTATATCTAACGAAATACTAACTTTTATTCCACGAATTTGATTTAGTTTATCGAGGAGAAAATTTGATATCAGTGATTTTGTATTCGATAATTGTAATTGAGGATCATTTCTATTTAGTATGTCAACATCAAATTTCATGTATCCATTCATCCTCGAAGACTCAATTTCAGTTATCTTTTGGTATTTTGGGTGGCTCAATTGTTTTAGGGGCTTTTGGTATGCTTTCTAATATGCTTTTTAATTGTTTTAGTTTTGCTTCTTTGTCGACCCACCCTCTTCTACTGTTAATTGGGACGGGGGAGGGGGGTTCGCCTTTTTAGCTCACCTGAGCTCAAGGTGAGCTTTTGTGATAACTCACCGTCCGTCGACGTCGTCGTCATCGTCCGTCTGTCCGTCCGTCCGTCCGTTCACAATCTTTAAACAACATCTCCTCCTAAACCTCTGATTGGATTTTGACCAAACTTCACAGGAATGATCCTTGGTTGGTATTCTTTCAAAGTTGTTCAAATGGTTCCGGTCCATTGCATATCTAGGTCAGAGGAGCTAAAATTAGATTTTTTAACTAAAAACTTAAAAAATCTTCTTGTCAGAAATCACTGGACCGATTTCAATATAATTTTGCAGAAATGTTCCATTTGGATTCGTGAAAAAGCATGGCCGCCAGGGGGCGGGGCTATTTTTCCCTATATATCTATATAGAAAACTTTAAAAATCTTCTTGTCAGAAACCACTGGACCTATTTCAATATAATTTTGCAGAAGTGTTCCTTCGGTGATCCTCTACCAAGATTGTTCAAATCATTTGGATTCGTTGAAAAACATGGCCGCCAGGGGGCGGGGTTTATTTTCCCTATATATCTATATAGAAAACTTTAAAAATCTTCTTGTCAGAAACCACTGAACCGATATCTATATAATTTTGCAGAAATGTTCCTTTGGTGATCCTTTACTAAGGTTTTTCAAGCCATTGGGATTCGTCAAAAAACATGGCCGCCAGGGGGCGGGGCTTATTTTCCATGTATAGAAAACTTTAAAAATCTTCTTGTCAGAAATCACTGGACCGATTTCATTATAATTTTGCAGAAATGTTTGTTTGGTGATCCTCTACCAAGATTGTTCAAGCCATTTGGATTCGTTAAAAAACATGGCCGCCAGGGGGCGGAGCTTATTTTCCCTATATATCTATATGGAAAACTTTAAAAATCTTCTTGTAAGAAACCAATGGACCGATTTCTAAATAATTTTGCAAAAATGTTCGTTTGGTAATCCTCTACCAAGATTGTTCAAGCCATTTGGATTCGTCAAAAAACATAGTCGCCAGGGGGCGGGGCTTATTTTCCCTATATATCTATATAGAAAAGTTTAAAAATCTTCTTGTCAGAAACCACTGGACGGATTTCAATATAACATGGCAGGACTGTTTCTTTTGTATCCTTCTACCAAGATTGTTCAAGCCGTCATTATTCGTCAAAAAACATGGCCGCTAGGGGGCGGGGCTTATTTTCCCTATATATCTATATTGAAAACTTTAAAAAAATCTTCTAGTCAGAAACCACTGGACCGATTTCATTAATACTTGGCAGAACTCTTTCCTTGTTGACCCTCTACCAAGATTGTTCAAGTTATCATGATTCGTCAAAAAACATTGCCGCCAGGGGGGCGGGGCTTATTTTCCCTATATATCTATATAGAAAAAGTTTAAAAATCTTCTTGTCAGAAACCAATAGACCAATTTCAATATAACTTAGCAGGAATGTTGCTTTGGTGACCCTGTACCAAGATTGTTCAAGCCGTCATGATTCGTCAAAAAACATGGCCGCTAGGGGGCGGGGCATATTTTCCCTATATATCTATATAGAAAGTTTTAAAAATCTTCTCGTAAGAAACTGTTGGCTCGAGTTCAATGTAACAACAGGAATGTTGCTTCGGTGACCCTCTACCAAGATTGTTCAAGCCGTCATGATTCGTCAAAAAACGTGGCCGCTAGGGGGTGGGGCTTATTTTCCCTATATATCTTTATAGAAAACTTTAAAGTCTTCTTGTCAGAAACCACTGGACCGATTTCATTATAACGGTAGAAATCTTTCCTTGTTGACCCTCTACCAAGATTGTTCAAGTTATCATGATTCGTCAAAAAACATTGCCGCCAGGGGGTCGGGCTTATTTTCCCAATATATCTATATAGAAACGTTTAAAAATCTTCTTGTCAGAAACCAATGGCCCGATTTCAATATAACTTGGCATGAATGTTTCTTTGGTGACCCTCTACCAAGATTGTTCAAGCCGTCATGATTCGTCAAAAAACATGGCCGCTAGGGGGCGGGGCATATTTTCCCTACATATCTATATAGAAAACTTTAAAAATCTTCTCGTAAGAAACCGTTGGATTGAGTTTAATATAACTTGACAGGAATGTTGCTTTGGCGACCTTCTACCAAGATTGCGCCCTCATGATACGTCAAAAAACATGGCCGTCAGGGGGCGGGGCTTATTTACCGTATATATCTGTATAGAAAACTTTAAAATTCTTCTTGTCAGAAACTACCTGACTGATTTCAATATTACTTTGCAGGAATGTTGCTTTGGTGACCCTCTACCAAGATTGTTCAAGCAATCATGATTCGTAAAAAAACATGGTTGCTAGGATGGAGATTTTCCCTATATATCTAAATAGAAAACTTGAAAAATCTTCCTGTCAGAAACCACTGAACCCATTTCAATATAACTTGGCAGGATTTTTCCTTTGGTGACCCTCTACCAAATTTGTTCAAGCTGTCATGACTTGTCAAAAAACATGGCCGTAAGGGGGGTGGGGCTTAATTTCCCCTATATATCTATATAAGACATTTTAAAAATCTTTTTGTCAGAAACCACTGGACCAATTTTAATGTAACGGCAGAATTGTTCCTTTGGTGACCCTCTTTCAATATTCAGTTAAAGCCATCGTGATGCGTGAAGAAAACATGGCCGCTGGGTTTGCAGGGCTATAAAATTTATACAAAAATCTTAGAGCAGTGAACTTGGTTGAAACTTCAACAGTAAGTATGCAAAGCTGTTTGCTCAGGTGAGCGATATAGGGCCATCATGGTCCTCTTGTTAAACTACTTAGTTAGTTTCTTTCTCAATTTCTTATATTCTGGAGAATATCTTTTTGATTACTTCTTGTTCATCAACGTTTTTTCCGTACTTATAATACGGGCTTCCGTAAAGAGTTGTTTAAAAACTCGGAATTGTGCTTTGTAACTAGCCTTTTTTTCTTCGAGTTTTGCGAACCTTAAAACAACAGTAATTCCAGCAGGCATAGAACCAACAATTGCAACTGCTATTGGAACAGCAGGAATAAGTGCAGCAGCCGCCCCGCAACCGACTAGGCCGGAAACTATTTGAAGTGAAAGGTGGACTCCTCCGCAAAGTCTATGACTCTTTCGACATACTGCCACATATTTATTTAGATGGCGAAAAAGAGATCTTGTACTTTCATTTTTAGCTCACCTGAGCCAAAGGCTCAAGGTGAGCTATTGTGATCACTCACCTCCGTCGTCGTCGTCCGTATGTCCGTCCGTCCGTCCACAATCTTTAAACAACATCTCCTCCTAAACCACTGAATGGATTTTGACCAAACTTCACAGGAATGATCCTTGGTTGATCATCTTTCAAAGTTGTTCAAATGGTTCCGGTCCGTTGCATATCTAGGTCACAGGAGCTAAAAATAGATTTTTTAACTAAAAACTTAAAAAATCTTCTTGTCAGAAACCACTAAACCGATTTCAATATAATTTTGCAGAAATGTTCCTTTGGTGATCCTATATTAAGATTGTTCAAGCCATTTGGATTCATCAAAAAACATGGCCGCCAGGGGGCGGGGCTTATTTTCACTATATATCTGTACAGAAAACTTTAAAAATCTTCTTGTCAGAAACCACTGACCCGATTTCCATATAATTTTGCAGAAATGTTTCTTTGGTGATCGTCTTGCAAGATTGTTCAAGCCATTTGGATTCGTCAAAAAAACATGGCCGCCAGAGGGCGGGGCTTATTTTCCCTATATATCTGTATAGAAAACTTTAAAAATCTTCTTGTCAGAAACCACTGGACCGATTTCCATATAATTTTGCAGAAATGTTCCTTTGGTGATCCTCTTGCAAGATTGTTCAAGCCATTTGGATTCGTCAAAAAGAAACATGGCTGCCAGGGGGGCGGGGCTTATTTTCCCTATATATCTATATGGAAAATGTAAAAAATCTTCTTAACAGAAACCACTGGAACGATTGCAATATAATGTGGCAGAAATGTTCCTTTGGTGATCCTGTACCAAGATTGTTCAAGCCATTTAGATTCGTCAAAAAACATGGCCGCCAGGGGGCGAGGCTTATTTTCCCTATATATCTATATAGAAAAACTTGAAAAATCTTCTTGTCAGAAACCACTGGACCGATTTCATTATAACTTGGCAAAAATGTTTCCTTGGTGACCTTCTACCAAGATTGTTCAAGTAATCGTGATTTGTCAAAAAAGCATGGCCGCTAGGGGGTGGAGCTTTATTTTCCCTATATATCTATATAAAAAACTTGAAAAAATCTTCTTGTCAGAAACCAATGGACCGATTTCAATATACCTTGGCAGAAATGTTTCCTTGGTGACCCTTTACCAAGATTGTTCAAGCCGTCATGATTTGTCAAAAAACATGGCCGCCAGGGGGCGGGGCTTATTTTCCCTATATATATTTATATAGAAAACTTGAAAAAATCTTCTTGTCAGAAACCACTGGATCGATTTCAATATAACTTGGCAGATATGTTTCCTTGGTGACCCTTTACCAAGATTGTTCAAGCTATCATGATTTGTCAAAAAACATGGCCGGTAGGGGGCGGGGCTTATTTTCCCCGTATATCTACATGGAAAACTTTAATGATCTTCTTGTCAGAAACCACTAGACTGATTTCAATTTAACATTGCAGAAATGTTTCTTATGTAACCCTCTATCAAGGTTATGCAAGCCGTCATGATTCATCAAGAAACAGGGCCGCCAGGGGGCGGGGCTTATTTTCCCTATATATCTTTATAGAAAAACTTTAGAAGTCTTCTTTTCAGAAACCACAGGTCCAATTTCATTACAACTTGGCAAAAATGTTTCCTCGGTGACCCTCTACCAAGATTGTTCAAGTAATCATGATTTGTCAAAAAACATGGCTGCTAGTGGGTGGGGCTTATTTTCCCTATACATCTATATAGAAAACTAAAAAATCTTCTTTAAGAAACCAATGGACCGATTTCAATATAACTTGGTAGGAATGTTTCTTTGGCGACCCTCTACCAAGGTTGTTCAAGCTGTCATGATCGTCAAAAAACATGGCCGCTATGGGGCAGGGCTTATTTTTCCCTATATGTCTATATAAAAAACTTTAAAAATCTTCTCGTAAGAAATCGTTGGACCAAGCTCAATGTAGCTTGGCAAGAATGTTGCTTTTGTGACCCTCTACCAGGATGGTTCAAGCTTTCATGATATGTCAAAAAACATGGCCTCAAGGGGTCGGGGCTTATTTTCAGTATATATCTGTATAGAAAACTTTAAAATGCTTCTTGTCAAAGACCTCCTGACCAATTTCAATAATGCTTTGGTGACCCTCTACCAAGAATGTTCAAGCAATCCTGATTTGTCAAAAAACATGTCTGCTAGTGGGTGGGGCTTATTTTTCCTCTATATCTAAATAGAAAACTTTAAAAATCTTCTTGTCAGAAACCACTGAACCGATTTCAGTTTAACTTGGCAGGAATGTTCCTTTGGTTACCCTCTACCAAGTTTGTTCAAGCTGTCATGATTCGTCATGGATATAAAAATTTTTACATAAAATTTTAGAGCAGTGAACTTGGCTGAAACTTCAACATTAAGTATGCAAATCTGTTTGCTCAGGTGAGCGATATAGGACCATCATGGTCCTCTTGTTTGTCATTCTGTTTTCCAGCATAGTTGATCACATCTCTGTATATTCTCGCCATACTATCAAATGAGTATTTTAACTCTGAATAATATATGCCGTTTCCAACTTCCATTCTCACCGATTGTAAATAACAATTGTCATTGCCAGCACTAATCTTGAATGTATCAAAAATGTGTGGATTTTGTTCTTGATTGAGAGTCTTATTTGTTCTCTGTAAATAAACAAAGATGTGTTGTTTTTTTTTTGTTTTTTTTTACCCCGGCTGTAATAGTAAATGTTGATTCCTGCTTTAATACGATACTGATTCCAACACCATTTCTCGGTGATATGTCCACATTGTCTTTGGGTGATTTTTCATCGCATATGAAAGACCCTCTGACTTGAAAATCACTCTAGGAATCCACAACATGAATCTGGTTACAACAACTTTCCCTGGATCAACACCATGTTCTCTAAATATTAAATTATTATCATGTGTCAATCCAAATTCTAATTGAATTTGGCTTGGCGGTAAAATATTAGTTCTCAGTCCATCAAAAAACGTAAACTTATGTAATGGGATTATTGATTTTATTTCCGGCACCGCCATATTAATGAGCCTATGACGATTTAAAAATCCCCGATTGTGGGCCCTCCAATTTGCCACCGTATCAACTGCCATTGCCGTTGTACCTGTTGTATCTAAATGAAAGTATTCACTCGTTCCTGTTGTTTCCGCGTAATCTCGCGACATTTCGAGAAGATCCCTGATATTTGTCACTCGAAATAGATAAGTCCCATCGTTTACAACTTTGCCATTTTGTTTTACTCGTAGATCAGATATTAATGAGGCAGCGCCATTTATCATGGCAACAGCATTAACAGCCTCGTAACCTGCCCCGTCCGCAAATTTGATTACTTTAAATGTTATATCCAGGTAGGCATTATACCAATCAAAGAAAGATGATCTGTTATTAAAAATGTTTAACCATCCTTCCTTTGATTGGCATTATTACCCGGTACTATCACAGGTGTGCTAAGTTGAATTGATGTATATTCAAAACGATCGCAGTGCTTTGTGCTTCTAAACATTACTATATTATAATCAAATATTTTTCCCCTGTTAATAAGTTTTTTAATTCCTTCATTTCCGCGCCCGAAAAATCTTGGATTCAAATACGGATCCTTTGCGGTTTTAGGGGTTTCTTCTTTCATTAATTCTTTAGTTATTATATTCCCCATTGTTTGTTTTTGGGGAAAAAATCTTGTCTGATGCGTATTCTCCGGCTTTTTCACCAACTTTTTTCATTCCCGACTCTAATGCCGCCTCTGCTGCTTTAGATGCTGCTTTTTTTTACACCCTCCGATGCTAAGTTTGAAAAAATATGAAAAAAATCCTGACCCTTCTGTTAATGGATTATATTCAATCCGCATTTCTGTCAAAGAATCATAATTTTCATAATCATCCAACTTTTGGTTATATCTTCTTTGTACTCGCATTATATTATCTATACATATTTTATTCTTCTTTAATGATAAAACTAAAACTTGTATCAACACCGTTTAGGTTTATTATTCTGCCAAACACATCTGTAATATATATTCTAATACTATTAATGATTGTCTTGTTCACTTCGCAGTACGAAATCCTTGTTGGTTCTTTCGAAAAAGGGTAACTTCTTGTAAGAGTCGCTGTACTCACTGTATATATTGTGTCACTATATCTTCCATCAACGATTGAATTACAGATTAGATCACAGTGAATGTAAAGTGTGTCGATGCCATTCGTTATGTTCGGGGCCTTTGTCCCAAAACTTGATGACCTGATTATTTCCCTTTCAAAACCAATACGTTCCTTAAAATTAATATCTCTTAAGTCGAGAGTAACCCCGACCCCCACCCCCCCCCCCCTCAAAATTGTTACTTAACATCTAAAACTAGTCAAATCAAATTCATTATTAATTGGGCTATCACCATCTATATCGCCGTTTTCAATAAGTTCTCGTATATAGTCAGAGAGTTCGGAATAAGAATAGTATCCACTTGTAAACGCAATTATTTTATATTCTGTGCCGTTGTGATATCTGATTATATCATTATTATATTCTTTGCTAACATTGTACAATGACTATGTCATCGTGTTTATTTCCTTGAGGCCGTTAATGCGCTTTTATTTCTATCTAGTGGAATTGACCGATCAAATACTGTTGTAAAGTCACTTGGTGTGTTATTAGAATTACCCGCTCTTGCTACTTGAGATGAAAGCGTGATTGTTTGTTCCATCTATATATTATATAAATATGTTTTTTTTGTTTTGTTTTGTTTTTCTTTATAAATTATAATATAAAGATACTGTTGACCCTATTAGAATATTCGCAGATATTCCACCACGCGAAAGCACCCGAAAAATAAAATATATCGCTTGGCATAAAGCCAAAATTATTTTTAACATGGTCATAATTTGTAATATTCGGTTGTATCTCTAGAGGTGCATATTTTGGTGCGTTTGGGTGCCACCCCTGGATAAATCCATAAAAATAAGTGCGTTGAAGTATTGGACTTTTAGAACAACATTATATTGCACAGTATACCTTCTCACAATTCAACTGCATATAATGTATGGTCAGTAGCAGTAATGGTGCTTGGTTAAAAAAGTTAGTCATCAGAGTGTTTTTGTGAACTTCTTTCCATTCGCTGCCGGCAAACTCATATTTTAATAATAGCGTCTGATTATCAATAACACCGAATATTTTATTATATGCCTCTACAATATTCTTGGCAGGTTGTATTTTACTAATAGTATCAGTTAATCCCTGGACTCTTGCTGCGACATAGCGTTTAGTTACTGCGTTATCATATTCAACAGGACCAACAAGGCCACTAATTCTGTGTTGGCTCATATCTAGTCTGCCTTTTAATGTGCTAGCGCCTTCTTTTTTTCAAATATCTTTTGTCTATCTTTCCCCCGATGTCCTTCATGGCGTCATATAAATATTTGACAGTAACAGGATCATTGTAATTTTCTGTACTTTCTTCTGGGTCTCTTGGAGGAGGCAGATTCAATATTCTTTTGTTACCCATATCAAGATCTGACGTCATTGACGTTTTCCCTTCAAGTATATCTTCTATTTTCTTGATAGACCGATTTAGCCTTCTTATTTTATTTTCTATATCGGGTTTCATTTTCTCATTTACCTCCTCCTCCATTTCTGTCTTAAGACTTTCTAGTTCAGTTTTTAAACTTTCTATACCCTCCTCATTTGTTCTTATATTCCTGCTTACCAGTCGTAGAGCTGTTTCTAACAATTTCCTTTCTGAAGTGTTCGTTTTTGTATCAAAATCAATTTCTTCTATATCTGTTTTTGTTTTGTTTTTTTCTATATTTTCCCCGGTTAATCTCATTTGTTCGCTAATTCTCGTTAGTTTTTCTCTCACCTCATCTTTATTTCTATTAATCAGTCTTTTACTTCTTTAACTGTCTTCTTGAAACTTATTATTCAACCCATCCAATTTCTGTTGCAGATCATCATTTCTTACTTGTTTTTCCGCAATATTCTCAAGTGCCCCTCTCAATGACTCGACGTTCACCTCGATGTTTCTTCTCATAAGTTTGAGTAGCGGACATTGCACTGGTCAGTCATTACGACACCTGTAGTCATCTAGGCACTCGCGTGCTAAAATACCACATCTTAATCCTTTTCAAACTGTACACTTTAAAAAAAGGTCATGTAACGGGCACCCAGGAATTTCCTATTAACATATAAAAACTTGGTGAATGCAGGTGTATACTCTAAGTCATTAGGATTGTGGGCGCTCGCTGTAACCGACTCACTGTGGCGATTATGGTGGGAGCCCGGAATCTATGTATGGGACATTTACTATATTATACACGGTCAAACCTGTATTGAGCGAGCACCTGAGGGAAAGCCTAAAGGTGGTTGCTTTGGACAGGTGCTTGCTTAATGCAGGTATATTTATATGATTTTCCTTTCTGGGACACGCCAAACCTCTTAATACAGGTGATTGGTTGATACAGGTGGCCCTTAAAACATATTAGACTGTAAATGCAGCCTTTAGTGATACGAATGATTATGTAATATCTCGAAGAAATGTTTTACAAACGTGAAATACTAATACTGAAGAATCGGAACAATAATTAACAAAGTCTGTATTTACATGTACAATAGTATTTTCGAACAACCTTTTTGAGATAATGAAGGTCACCCGAAAAATTCGCTGGTGAAAAGTTGTGCACATACCCGAGTGCGGTTATTGTACGGTGCAAGGGAGGCAATTACTATGTAACTGTATAGTAATTGTCTGTGTTGGTTGTCTCCCCTCGGGCACTCGTCCGTCCAAGTGTACTGGTTAAACAACTTTTGACAGTTTATTTTACTGCATTGTGAATGACTGTTCTTTACTTTTTTCTGTTCTGTTATTTAGCTTGTCAGTGTCTCATCTGGTTCATGTTATATTCAACGACACATACGTGCGTACGTCTGTGGGTGAGTGTATGGGTGCGAGCGTGTGTGCGTGCGTTGGAGGGTGAGCGCGCGTATGTGTGCGAGCGTGCGTGCATGCTTGCGGGTGTGCGCGCATGCGCACGCGCGCACACACATATACATATATACATAAATACATAATATGTACATAACTGCCTGAATTTACTATAGAATTAATGTCCGCTCTCTGCTCTGGTCATTTTATCAGTCAGTATATTATTTTTCTGTCTTTAACTAGTAGGCTCTCACACGGGTGAACAGCCCACCAATCTGTTAGCCATTGCCTATGTTTGTCTAATGTTCATGATGATCGTTTGTTATTCTTGTCTCTAATTACCGTATAGTCATTCAACTATTATAATACCACTCAGCATATTTGCTAAACTGTTATTCAGCAAGTCAATTAGTCAGTCAGTCAGTCAGTCAGTCAGACAGTAATCATGTATTCAGTTAAACATGGTCACTTCACAAATGGCTGTCTCCCGACTGACCATTTTCGCCTATGTCAAATTATCTGTTTAGTCAGTATATAACTAGATTATTATTCAGCCAGTTGCCCAGTCAAACAGGCCGTCATATATATCTATATTGAATTATACAGTCTGATTTTATTAATGGCGGTGTCTCATAACAGTTTTTTTTTTTTTCAGTCAATTAAACTGAATTTGATTTTAAAATTATCATGCAATTATATCCATTGTTTTACGTTAAAGCTTTCAGGCAGACAGCCAATCTAAGCCGAGCTGCCTGTCAGTCAGTCAGTCAGTCGGTCGGTCGGTCGGTCGGTCGGTCGGTCGGTCGGTCGGTCAGTCAGTCAGTCAGTCAGTCAGTCAGTCAGTCAGTCAGTCAGTCAGTCAGTCAGTCAGTCGGTCGGTCGGTCGGTCGGTCGGTCGGTCAGTCAGTCAGTCAGTCTTGTACAATTCAGATATGTTTCAGACGATTGACTGTACTGCTGAGGGGCTGTCTTCACGAGAGTGTACCAGTCAGTGGTTAGTCTCCATTTCGTTAATAAAATGAGCAGTCTAACCAAGGTTAACCGCATAAACCTAGATCCAATGGGTATAATTGCTTACAAATCAGTGTCAGCAAATATTAGAATATAACCTGTTAACAACAACAACATCTAGAAAACTATGTCAGTAGTATATTTATTGTTATGCAATTAGTTTATGTTTCCTCCTGATATTTTTCTCTTTTTGCATGTTTTTTTTACCTTATCATATTTTTTGTCCAACCTGGGGCTATGGATGGGGGCGGGGACACCCTTGGTATTCTACTTGGTTAGACTCAGCAATAATAGAGTTGGTCTGATGGTCCTTGCTCTGTTTCTTCTCTTCCTAACAACAATTACATGACAAATGTAGTATGCAGAGATAAGCTAGATATGCTTACAATCGCATGTTTAGGTTTAATCTTTTCATACACTTTTTGATATTTATGCCTTATAGTTTCTCAGTGCTCATATCCGTCCAGCAAACCGAGCATTTATATTTTAGTATTACTACATGCAATACCTGTAAGAGGCTACTTCAAGGCAAATCAGGTAAAGCTAATACAATTTTCAGGTTTTGGATGATATTCTGCGCACTATATCTTGTATCATGTACACGGCTAATCTTTCTCTTGTTACTTGCTGGCGACATACATCGCAATCCCGGTCCATCAACATCGTCTTCCGTAAGTAGCGTCTCCAGTTTATTAACAAGCATGTCAAACTGTCTCTTTAGCACTCTGAATGTAACTCACAACTTATCGTTTGTTCATTACAACGTGCAAAGCATTCTTTCTAAACTCGACACTTTGTATGCTGAACTATATGAGTTTGATATTCTAGCCTTCACTGAAACGTGGCTTAATCCGGCCGTAGATCCAACTGACGTTTTTCTGGACTGAACCTGAACGAAAGGATCGACCGGGGGACAGTCATGGTGGTATCATGATATACATTAAAGAAGGAATTCGCTACAAACGCCGTGAAGATTCGAACCGCGAAATGTCGAGTGCATTTGGCTTGAATTGGCTAACTGCAATAGAAGGTTATTATTTGGTCTTTTTTATCGGCCTCCCAGTTCTGACGCAGAATATTTAACTAGCATAGAAAATTCAGTTGTACTTGCAGTCGACACAGGTATATCAGACATAATAATTACTGGTGATTTTAACTTAGATGTATTAAATGAACATACTGCAAGGAAGATAGAAGCAATATGCACCCAGTATACTTTTTTCCAGGCCATAAGCCAACCTACCAATTTTACCGAACACAGCTACACTTATAGATATATTATTAGTTAACAACAAAAATCACCTAATACACAGTGGAGTAGGTGATCCTTTTTTTAACCAACAATTTAGATATCATTGCCCAATATATGGATTTTTAAAATTTTCTAAACCCAAAACCCATTCTATTACTAGATGAATTTGGAGGTACGACCAAGGTAACTATGATCGTCTGCGAGAAAAAGCTGCTGCCATCGACTGGGGCGCTTTGAGAGATAATAATATTGACTCATATGCCGCGAATCTACATTCTACAATTACAAGCTTGGCATCAGAATGTATTCCAAATAAAATAATTAAAATTAAACCTACTGAGCCTTCTTGGATAAACGCAAAAATAAAACAATATGTACGTAAACGTAAAGAGCCTATCGAAAAGCTAAGCGAACAAATACGGAGTTACACTGGACGCAATTTAAAACTTTAAGGAACAAAACTGTCGCACTTATTCGAGATGCAAAAAAACTTTCCATGACAAAATTGCTTCAAAGTTAACAAGTGGAGAACTTTCATCTAAAGACCGGTGGACGGTTCTTAAAACTTTCATTTCTCCACAGTCAAAAACATCTATACCACCCCTCGAAATTGACGGCTCCATAAGTTCTGACGAAAATGAAAAGGCTAATATCTTGAATAATTTCTTTCAAAGCTAGAGCAGTCTAAATAATCAATATCCAATCCTCCCCCAAATACTTCCTATTGCTGTCACCAACGAACTAAATAATATTGAATTTTCCCGTACCGAAGTCGAGACTATACTCAAATCTCTCCCTATTGGTAAAGCCTCTGGTCCTAACAACCTGAGTAATCGTATTCTTCGTGAACTTGCTCAGCACATTTCTTCTCCTTTTTGTAACTTATTTAATCAGTCTATCAACTTGGGTTTTGTACCATCTTCTTATAAAGAAGCTAATGTCTGCCCAATATATAAAAAGGTGATAGATCTGTACCTTCTAATTACCGACCTATATCACTACTAAATTCAGAAAGTAAACTTTTCGAAAGACTTGTATTCAAATATTTATACAATCATTTGCGCGACAACAATTTGCTATCTTCTCTTCAGTCTGGTTTTATACCAGGAGACTCAACAGTCAGTCAATTAACATATCTTTACAATACTTTCTGTCAGGCTTTTGACTCAGGTAAAGAAGTTAGAGCTGTCTTTTATGACGTCAGCAAAGCCTTTGACCGAGTTTGGTATGAGGGATTGTTACTTAAACTTAAAGCAGCTGGCACTGGGACAGTTCTTGCATGGTTTAAAAGTTACCTTTCCAATAGGAAACAAAGAGTTATACTTCCAGGGGGTACATCAGACTGGGCTTATATTCGCGCTGGGGTTCCTCAGGGGTCAATTTTAGGACCGTTGCTGTTTTTACTATTTATAAATGACATAGTACTTGATATCGGATCAAATATAAGGCTCTTTGCGGACGACACTAGTCTTTACATTATCGTCGATAACCCTATTACTGCTGCTAATTGTCTCAATATTGATCTCGGAAGAATTTCAAAATGGGCTGCAACTTGGCTTGTAGCTTTCAATCCGACCAAAACCGAAAGTTTCCTTATTTTGCGTAAATTAAATAAACTTAATCATCCACCAATCATAATGCAAAATCTTCAAATATCTGAAGTAGAGTTTCACAAGCATCTGGGGATCTATTTATCTAACGATTGTACATGGCACCACCATATAAAATATATTTCAGAGAAAGCTTGGGGTAGGGTTAATAAATTGAGAAAACTCAAATTTAAATTAGATCGCAAATCTTTGGAAACAATCTATACAGCTTTTATCAGACCTTTACTTGAATATGGGGATGTAATATGGGACAATTGTTCTCAATACGAAAAACAAGAGTTAAAAAAAAATCCAACGAAGCAGCACGCATAGCTACTGGGACAACCAAGCTTATTTCTATTACCGCCTTGTACAATGAAGTTGGATGGGAGTCACTTGAACAGAGAAGACAAACCCACAATTCGACTTTATTTTTTAAAATGTTTCCCATCTAACTCCTCTGTACTTATCCTCCCTTATACCACCGTCAGTCAGTGACATGTCACGATATAATATTCGCAACTCCGACCAATAACAGACTATTGATTCACGAACAAATCTTTACTATAATTCTTTTCTACCCTCTACTGTCAGGGCTTGGAATAGTCTACCCGCAGAAGTGAAACAATCTCAAACAACACACTCTTTTAAACACTACTTTAACAAAGATAAAACAGCTGTTCCCAAATATTATTATTCTAAAAATAGAAAAGCCCAAATTCTCCATACTAGATTACGAACGAACTGTAGCTCATTGAACCTGGATCTATTCTTAAAAGGTATAACTGACTCGCCTATGTGTAGATGTGGTAGTATTGAGAACTCGCAACACTTCTTTTTCCACTGTCCTTACTATCAGCAGCATAGAAACGCGCTTCTAAATGTGGTTTCTACCTATCATAGACCTACTCTTGATCTTCTTCTGTACGGGGAATCCTCTTTATCATATGATGTAAAGATGATAATTTTTGAAAATATTCATCGCTTTATATTGAATTGTAAACGTTTTTCATGAGATGTTCAAATGCTGCTATGGCCATGCGATTGCATTACTACAGTTATCAGTTGCAAACGGTATTATATTCCATGTTGGATGCCGGGTGCCCCGACCCCTCACCCCCAATTTCCCACCTACCCTCTTTCCATCTTCCCCACCCCCTCCACCCCCACCGCCCCTTGGTTTTGTCCATTTACATTTTCTTAACCGTTTCTAACTTCAAATGCTTTATATAAAATGAATACTATTTGGTGTAAAACTTTACATCAGATTTTCATCATTTTTATCACCCAAACATATAAAAACAACACTCATTGTTAATTATCACTACATAATGTCACTTGCTTCAATGTATCTTGCTCTAAATTCGCCATTATGTATACATGTCGGTTGTGTTTGGGAGAAGAACTATATAAGTACTTGTGCTTTCGTTCTAATCCCAGTTTGTATAATTACTTGCATCATGTTGTAATGATATGTTTGCTATAATACTGTTTAAACCAATGACTCGACTCCTTGACGAATGTCCTCTCTATTTTTTTTTTTTTAAATTTCACTTTCATTAATGTCGATTTCAGTCTTTGGGCTCTCGCTCATTGTTTCTAATTCTTTCCGTAGTGAATTTAGATCCACCAGGAAAGCCTGTCTATTTTTCTTTTATTCATCCTGAATCTCTTTAACAGCGGCTTTATTTTCTGATGCGATTTCTTAAAGTTCCGCAAGTTTATAATCATCCGCGAACTTTTGTAGTCTTTTAAAAAGGAACCTCTTCGGAATGGCATCTTTTGGGCCCGACGGATCCTTTAGATTCGATATATTATTATTTTCCATGTTTAGGCTGCTCACAAGAATATCCGTTTGATTCTTCCCTTTATGAAGGTAATTGGTCATTTGCTCCTGTCTTACATACTCTGCAGCAACAATATCAAAGTTTATAATACCTGCAGAGTCTTCCCTACTTTTTTTACCAATATGATTAAATAATCCCATCTATATTATATGTCGCCATTAAAATTCTTTTTTTATCTTCTTCATTTTATCAATATAAATAAAATCAAAATCAAATCTTTTACTAAATGCTGCTTTATATTTATCTAATGATATACTTTGTTCGTTGCATATTGACATAGCTTCTCTCTTGGTGCTTCAAAAATTATATAATGCGGACAATTTAATCTTATATCCTTTGGTGTTTTATAATATGATTGAGATAGATAAATTACACAGCAATTCTTTTGCCTCCCTTGAATAAAATAATTAATAATACCATTTTGATTCTTTTCACAAACATAATCATAAAAAAATATTACTTTTTGACCAGAAGTATCCATTTCATCAACTGGAATAATTTCATTGTTTGAAGAAAATAGTATGCCTTCTAATAGAACCATGTGTTTGTTTGTAATTTTATTTAACCTTTCTGTCAATAAATTGTATTTGTCTTGTTCCAGATTATTTTCATATAAATATATTTTGTCGTAATATATCAATGGTTTTAACAACATATGAATCAATGTATTCTTTTTCCCCGTTCCTGATGCGCCACATATAAGCATCCGAAAACATTGGTCAGGTAAACAATCTTCTAACTGATAGAATTTTTCTTTAGTTCTCTGTGTTTTATTATCATAATTTGGTATATTCATCTATAATATAACTACATAGAATAATGACATTACCATCCCATATCTTCGCATATTTTCCCAAACTTTTGTCGTGCTCTTTCAAACTGTTTACCTTTTGGAAGATCAAAATATTTATCATATTCTTCCAGATCTAAAATCTTAAATATTTTTTTTAAAAACTAATAAATAACTGAGAATTTTTTTTCTTTCCGGTGGACGGTGTTTTTAAATGACCGAAAAATCTCTTGTAATAAATATATAATTCGCTCTTCCATTTCATTTGATAGATAAATTGGCGGGACTCCCATTATTCTGCAATATATTTGTGGTATATTTTTATAATATGATGATAGTCTGTGTTTTTTTTAATATCAACTTAATAATTGACATTGAACACTCTTCTCGTAAATCATTTTTTACAATATTTAATATTTCATCTGGTGCGTCGCACCATTCATTATCCTGAAAGCATTTGAACATGTTTTTAATATGATTTATTGATTTATATTGCCCCCTATTAGTTTTTGTTACATGTTCAATAATAACACCAAGTTCAGTTTCATCGCATTTTTTTTACAAACATAACATCCTTCTGAATAAAATATTTTTTTTTCATTTTAACAATTTTTACACAACTTTGGATTATTTACACTTTTACTTATTCTCATCAATATGCGATATTGCTGTAATAGTGCTGCTTTCTTTTGGGCATCGTCTGAAAAATAATACTGTGTTAATATTTCTTCGGTCTTACTTATATATTCTAAAAGTTTATCATTATCCCGCCCCCCCCGCCCCCGCCCCCGCCCCCAATCTAACACAGATACACTTGCGGTGATGTGATTGGATTATTTCTTGTTTGGACATCCTATATATAATATGTATTATATAATATTTATAACAGATGGATAAGAATATTTACTCCAATAATTCTTCTTCACCTTCTTTTTGCAAGTATAAATAATAGTAATTTCACGGCCAAAACGTATAAATTGAATTCCTTCGTATCTTCTTCCTTTACATATCTCAGAGTCTACAACAAGACCACACAAGGTTGATGATAAATCACGAACTTCAAAAAGTGCTTCCAGATTAGATTTAATACATCCTCCGTTAGTATTAGAAAGTACATTTTCAATAACATCCAAAATTTCAAAAAAAAATTTAACGATCAGAACGCATAAGTGTAATAATATATGAACGGCTTAAAAAGTATATATTACGATGTTTTGTCTTAAATCTAAAAACCCTATTATCCATGCCACGTACATTAAAAGGGCGGATCCCAAAAGTTCCACAGGTCTGACATACTTTATCAATTATATAACACGACTCGCAACATAAAAAATCATCCGGAATACCTCTGTTTAAATAAGTATCAGTACGTCTTAAAAAATTTCTTCCCATAATATATATATATTATATATATTATTTTTAAGCGTTGTTCTGCGTCTGCGCTTTCATTAATATATATTCTAAAAGTTAGTCATGATCTCACTCAGGTAATTACGGTAATGTGACTGGATTGTATAATATTCAAAGAAAAAAAAATAAAAATAAAAAACAACAAACCCTCCTCCCTCTGGTTGCTAGTTTTTGTTGGGAGGAAACCTCCTCTTGGAGGTTTTTTAGAGACTTTTCGCTTTTTCGGTCGTTTTCTCTTTGCAACCAGACGGTTATTCGCATCAGTGCAATCCACTCCTTTCTTCTGCGTCTAGCTCGAAATACTAGAGACATACTAGAAGTGCAAGCAGAGTGCGTTCATGTGAGTGTTTTGTGTGCTTTTGTACCGGTACATTTATAGCATGTGCCCCTTAGGGCGATAGATTGGTGTTAAGTTTACATAAATAAAGATGAATACTGCGTTGTAAAATACCATGTGACAAAATTAATATTATTTATTTACACCTGACAAATAGAACACGCTATACAATCTACAACAATTATATCTGAGAATTATATACACACATTTCTTACAATACTAACAAAAGACACACAGTGTAAACACAACAATGAAATGTAAAAGAATTAGACTTCCTTGTTTTAATAAAATGTATTGCATATGGATATAAAAATATTTCACTGATAAGACATTTTAATCTATAAGATAAATCCGAAATAAATCTGTCTGATTTAAAAGGCCGTTTAGCATGCTGTTGGCGTGCAACAACCCATTTCCGGTATTGGCTGTCTGATTTTTCCTGGGTGAATAACCTTCTAAATTTTTATGATGCTTTAAAATGGGCGTGTTATTTTGGGGGCATTGGTGTATTATAATATATAAAAATCATTTCTGAAAGGGTGGTTTCGGTATTGGCTCAGAAAAATATGTGATTATTTTTATTGAAAAAAAAATGTGATTTTTTTTATGAAACTTTTTCAAAAAGTGTAAAAATAAAAAATGGTGAAAAAGTGAATTTAGAAAAAGTGTGTTTAAAAGGCGAATGGGACAGCCTTTATCTGAGCAAAGGTTTTATATATTTCGCATTTATATATTTTTATTTTATTTTTTATATACATTTTTTTATATTTATTTTTTTATTTTATTTTTTTTTTTTATTTATTATTAGTAGTAAAGAAATACCTGTTCTGGCCGGGTGGGCCAGAACTTGTATTACTTTTACTACTGTCGCTCATGTGTTTGTTTTGTATCTGAAGCACTTGGTCTATGTCCTGAGGGATTGCATTTCCTTGTGACAAGCGTCTATTGACTTTGATTATTGCTGATAATTTTCACTAGTAAACAGTATGGATGAGATATGCATAGGTTTTTGAAATTTCATATATGGAGTCATCAGGAAAACAAAACCTGTATAACCTATGCGTTTTCCAATCCATCTCTGAGCTGTGTTGTGTACGAGGCCGTGGTATAATCAAGGTATGAAGAGGTTGATGTGAATTCTACAGAAACATAACTGGAGACAGTACCAATCTCTCATTTTGTCACGTTCTGCTGCGTCTGATCCGGGTCTGCACTGTTTGCTGGCTGCCCATTTTGTGTGTGTGTTGGAGGGGTGGGGGGTGGGGTTCCTCCGGGTCTTCGGTGTGTTAGTTCTAAATCTGACATACAGAGCTTTTATAACAACAATTGCAGATCCTTGACTTGCTAGCACACTCCTGGTTATAGTAATAATATTGAATATAACCCAATTTTTTTCCATTGTTTTTTTCTTTCCACATGGTAGAGAAATGCCCGAATCTTATGCATTTTTGTGTTTTATTTCTTTTCTTTTTTTTATACCGCATGCATTATTTGTATTTGTTGGGTGGCTCATCAGGTTGGTGGTGCTGTGAGATGGACTTTGGAGATTCGTCATACAAGCGTACCTGCTTTAATGGTTTTTAAATGAATATTTCAGTTGATCAGTGGCGAGTCTCCATACGCCTGTTTCGCGGCACAATGGCAAAGGTTAACAATGGAAAAAATATTTCTGGTCGTCAAAGATTTTTGTTAAATATTTAACAAGTTTATTTAAAGTTACACAAGCTATATTCTCTTTATATGTATACCTATTTAAAAACATTATTAAAAACAGTCACATAACACTTATTATAATGAAATTTCTTGCTTTTGACATTGAGCAGAATCCGGGCCCTTCTCATACTCTAGCAGATTTATCAATTCTGCATTTAAATATAAGAAGTATAAGGAATAAAATCGATTTTATTAAAGATAATTTTCTGGATTTTAATATTTTATGCTTTTCAGAAAGTCATTTAGATATGCAGATTTCTAATGATCAGCTATTTCTTTCAGACACATTTGATCAACCATACAGAAAAGATAGGACAAATCATTGCGGTGGATTACTTGTATATCTAAATTCAGATCTTGCACATGTACGCAGACCTGACCTAGAATTTTTTTATGAAGAATCAATATGGGTTGAAGTTAAGGTATCAAATAACATTTATTTACTTGGCTTGCTTTACAGCCCTAAAACTGCTGATGTTAACTTCTTTAATCAGTTGAATTTAAATATTGAAAAAGCTTATGATGTCACTTAAAATTTGATAATAGTAGGTGACCTAAATGAAGACTTGTTAAGTCCTAATTTCCACAACCTACAAAACACATTATTGATAAATTCCTTGCAAAATACCGTTTGTGAACCTACCCGTTTGAGGGCATTGCTTGACCAAGTAATTATATCAGATGACTTCCCTTATTTAGACTTGGGTACAATTTCAGTCCCTGATACCATTTCAGATCATAAAGCAGCTTGTTTAATTATTTCTTTTCCATATGAGTGCCAGAAAACCTTTAAACGTTTAGTATGGCTCTACAAAAGGCAAATTTGGGTCTTCTCAGGCAACTTATCTTTACTTATGATTGGAACTGTCTGAATGAAGGTTCAGTTAATACTGCTTGCATAAACTTTACTAATCTGTTCCTTGGTTTTATTAAACGTTGTATACCCTTCAAATACATTACATTTCGTCCCAATATCAAACCTTGGTTTGACTCAGAAATACGACGTTTTCAAGAATACGAGACAGACTAAAAACGAAAGCACTAAGAACAGGCAGTGTCAGTGATTGAAACAAATACAAAAAAAAAAGCCAGAAATGAAGTTAATAACCTCATTAAGCACGCAAAGGAAAGATTTTATAATAATCTAGAGTTATCCATTTCCGACTTTCACAAAAATGATAAGAAAACGTTTTGGCAGGTTACTCGGCATTTTGTTAAAAACAACAGCACCTCAAATAATACACCTCCACTTTCAGAAGTCAATAATGGCAAGACCACTTATTGTTTTTCCGATGAAGAAAAAGTTGAATGTCTTAATAACTAATTTACTTCAATCACAAATGTTGACGACAGTAATGCTCAGCTTCCATCTTTTCATGCTAAAACGCAGAATCTTGTTTCCGATATTTCCTGCAATGCAGGTGAAATTGAAACCTTAAAGACACATTTTGGATTGCATAACACCCTAATGACTCTAAGGAGATTAAGATAAGAAATTCTTGGTGACTTTAGCCATCCTTACAGGTAGGGCCTGATAAGGGGAAATTAGACTTTATATCAACAAAATTTATGATGAAGACAGAGAAACAGATAAGATGGGTAATTTGGTGATAATTTGATGGGTTTTTTTCTTCTGTTTATTCAATAAAATATACCTGTTTTTTTATTCATTAGAATTACCTCTCCCAGGCAGTCCTAATGAAACCCTAAATATATTTTATGGAGAAATACAGATATTTCAGCCAATATGCTAATTTATCACCAAATGCCCTCTTTATCTGTTTCTTTGGATCAAATACAGAAAATTAGGAAGATATATAGTATTTTATTTTATTCATTGAAAAAGATAAGCTTTTTGGCATAAAATACACATTCTAAATTGTCTAAGAACTTTTTGACATATTCCATAATGTATTGTTTTATTCAAATGGAAATTGAATGATTGTGCAGTGTTCTTATTTACTTTAGAAAAAAAATCAATAAATAAATAAATATTTTCAATTTTATATTTCTATTTCAGTTTATTTGTACTTTTTTCACAATGAAAGAAAAAACAACACTTTTGTATTTAGGAAAAAAAAACTAATCAAAAATAAATAAATAAAAAAATAAAGTGATACAATACAAATCAACAAATAAAATCAACAAATTAAATGCAAAATTTGCAAATGAATTTATTTGGTTCTAAAGTAACATATTGAATACTGCTGAATTTTATAAATTAACCCTTATAGGGCCCCACCTAAGGAGACTTAACAGCCTTATAAAGACTCCATAATCACTTAGATAAGATAAGCCTTTGATGTGCGCTCTGTTATCAGGACAGTTTATTAGGGGTGATCATGAAGGGGGGGTCTAGCCAAAGAAGGAAAAAAATGTGTCTTTAATTAAGTTATTGGACCCAAATAAAGCTACTAGACCTGATGCCATTAGCAATAGAATGCTAATTGCTGTTGCAAAAGAAATTTCAATAGCTCTGTCAATTCTTTTTAATAGGTCTTTCAGAGAAGGAATCTTTGCACTTTCATGGAAAGAGTCAAATGTTCTCCATTTAAAAAGGGAGATAAGTCTTTCACGTCTAATTACAGACCAATCTCATTATTTAGTAACATAGGCAAGCTACAAGAACGAATTGTATTTAATAATATCTATAATCACCTACGTGACAATCGTTTATTATATAAATATCAGTCTGATTTTTTACCCAACCATTCAACAACCTATCAACTAATAGATATCTATAATCATATTTGTAAATCTTTTGATGATGACCAATTCTCATGTATGGTTTTCTGTGATGTCTCAAAAGCATTTGACAGAGTTTGGCATAAGGGTCTTGTATTTAAACTGAAACAACATGAAATAAGTGGTTCTCTTTTGGACTGGATTACTGACTGTTTAAGCAATAGGTCACAACCTCTGCTGTTTCTGATATATGTTAATGAATTTGCAGAATCACTACTTAGTTTAACACGTTTATTTGCTGACGACAGCTCTCTGTTCTGCTCAGCATCATCAACTGCTGACTTACAAGGAATAATTAACCATGATTTACAGATTCTTTCCGCATGGGCCAAACAATGGCTAATATCATTCAATGCTTTGAAAACTGAAGCCATCTTGTTCACTTTAAAACATTTTAATAATTGCCCCACACAATTTTTGATGGTATTCCAATTAAATTTGTCTCAGATTACAAACATTTAGGTTTAACTCTAAGTAACAGGGGCCAGTGGCATAAACATATAGAAAATATTGTTGTTAGCGCTTCTAAAGTCATTGGCATTATGCGTAAACTAAAATACACCTTCCATAGAGTTGCGCTAAACCAAATTTATATCTCGTATGTATTGCCAATACTAGAATACTCTGTAGTAGTTTGGGATAATTGTACAATGCAAGACACTAGTACCTTAGAAAAACTCCAAAATGAAGCTGCTAGGATTGTTACGGGTTTAACCCGTTCTGTTTCATTGGTTAACTTATATAGAGAATGTGGTTGGGTGCCATTACATACTAGACGTAAAGAACAAAAACTAGCATTCATGTATAAAGCTGTAAATGACTTGACCCCAGAATATATATCCGATCTTATTCCTCATTCTAAACAGATGTAACGAATTATTCTCTTCGAAATAACAACAACCTTAGAGTTTCATTTACCAGAACAGAAATTTTCACGTAAGTCCTGTATCCCATCATCTATACCTTTATGGAACTCACTTGATAAAGAAATCCGTGCATCTAGCAGTCTGTCATGCTTCAAAAATAAGATTAAAAATCTTTGCACAGACTGTAATAATGTTCCACATTTCTTTTTATGTGGGGAAAGGTATTAGTCAGTTCTGCAGGCCAGAATCAGAAACATTTGTAGTAACTTAAGCCATGACTTATACATAAATCACTTATGTAATAGCCCTGCTTGTACCTGTGGTTTCATAATGGAATATGCCGATCATTTTTTTTTACTGTCCCAATTACCCAAATGCGCGCATTGCACTGTTTAATGCAACCCCAATCTACCACCCTCTATATGTCGAAAAACTCCTTTTCGGATACGATAACCTGACAGTCCAAGAGAATACTACTATTTTTATTGCAGTCCAAAAGTATATTAAAAGAACCGGAAGATTTGCTACAGAGTAACCGAGTTGTAATGTCTTTGTGTCGGATGAAGTTTGTATAAATTGAGGTTGGTGTAGCCGATGCCGTTGTCTGTTCCACTCCGCCTGCTGATACACGCGACAACCTTATCACACACACACACACACACACACACACACACACACACACACACACACACACACACACACACACACACACACACACACACACACACACACACATTTTATATTTTCTTTTTTTTATTTATATATATGTATATAAACAGTACTCTCAAATGTCTATTCAACAATTTTGCAAGAGAACTATTTAATGTACATATACATTTCCCCCCTCCCGTAAAAGTTCAGTGAATTATCACTATTTTTGTATATATTTTATGCATTTTCTCAAGTTAGAAAATGAATATTGTATTGTTTATTGCTATTGTCACGTGAAATTAATTGCTATGTTTTCATTGTAGGGGGAGGGCCGTAACTAATGTTGTGCGAACTTGTGGTCCAACCACTTGCATTGTCTAGCTGCAATAAATATGATTAAACTAGCAATGTGTAAGAGCAGAGCGTTGCACTCGACTTTTTCGTCCATTTGCCACAGTTTTCTTTACGGAGCATAGCCACAGCTCTAGACAAGAAAATTATTTAGATAAACATTTTCCTTTATTTCTCCCGTCGGCGCGCTTCTAATGACTAGCTACAACATACGTTTTTAATTGTGTGCAGGACCGATAATCCATCTTCATTAATAACAGACTTATTTCCGATTTGTCGGTAACTTTGTCGGCGGGGGATGATGAGTTTATACATTTAGATATTGAAATATGAGACAATGCATTTTAAACCAAGTATTAAGCTTCCGTATCCGTTCAAGCGCACTAAAGTAATGTAGAGCGGCCGGTCGAACAGAGTTGAAAGATTCTCATGTATTTCAAGTTCCCATTAGAGCAATGTCCCTTTTTGTAATAACACGATATCCCTCCAATGTACAGAATTGTTACATCTAAATACTGAGACTGTTATTCAGAAATGATGTTATTCTTTAATTGCCTATGATCCCCTAATATGCAAAGTTATTATATTTGGGAACACGCAATTTATAAGAGTGAGTCTTAAACTGAATAGTTTGTTTTCTCTGTCTTGAGCTAAATACTATTGTGAACACAATGTGTATGAAACAACAACTCAAGTATTGAACCCATTCTACTTTCTCGGAAAATTGTGTTCGCTTAAGCCGGTGCTAAGGGCCATATGCAGCTCTGCAAACGACATTGCTGTTACTCGTATATGAAGAGTTTTAAGTAGTTGCGGTCATGGTACCTAAGCCATAATCCGAACTCATAAATCTGTAAACGAAGGACGAATCAGAATGTTCAGACCAACAGACGTGGTCGAACAGAGTTGAAAGATTCTTAAAAACAGAGAGCATGCATCTAGATTGTTTGTTGGCAGCGAACATGCACTTTAACTAAATCTGTTTTCTTCATGTTAAGAACGTATGTCGTGTGACTTGTTAGTTAGACTTCCTGGTTGTATATGTCCAGAATAAAGGGTGTAATCAGGCGTCCGCGGATAGTAAGCATTACTTTGTCAGCAAGCTTCGCCCCCGCTACCCCCCTCCCCCCCCCCCCCCCCCACAATAAGCCTGAATGAAGGAAATGTCGATAGAAGCGTATGTGCGGGATTTGGGAAGTCTACTTATGGCGCGTCATTGGCAAAAACGTCAGAAATAATTCTGGAGACTGTCACATTGTAGGGACTGACCAGATCATGATGTCTGCCATAGAACTTCTTGTTGCTACCAGTTTGGTTTTTTGATACCCCTGGCTCAACAACTTTGTAGTGAGCACTTTCCCACGCTCCATGAAGTTCTGATAATTTGAACAGGCTCTGACATAACGGATTAACTGTCAAACGTAAACGCCGTATGCTGGTGCAGAATGGATATTAATGCTCTGGAATGAAAAGTTAACAATGGGAAAATTGATGTCATCCCGTTTGTCGTAAAGCCTAGTAGTAAGCTTTCCATTGTCAATGTAGAAATAACAATCCAAGTATGAGGAGGAGGCTGCAGTCTCCGTTATTTCCTTTATTTCAAGTTCACGTGGATAGATGAATTCCAAATACTCTGCAAATTTTGTGTTTTTCAGAGACAATACATCATCTATTTATCTGTAGTTGAAATTGAATTGCTGTGCAAGGTGTTTCTTGCCTGCTTTAGAGACTAATAACAAAAGAAGTCCGCAATAAATTCGAGACTCTAGTTTTATTCTTTTATGTGTTCCATGTTTCCAAGGGAAACCTTTACAAATTTTATTTGACATTAATTTTAAAATATTCCGGAGGTATTATACTTAAATGTAACTCATTCAATTTTATAACTGTTTTGTCTCTGTAGCCTCGAAGTCATTTACCGTACAGTCATTTACCACAACGACACAGCTGCCCGGAGATGAACAGTTTATCTCGAACGACGATCCTTTTAAGAGTAAGTTGAGTTTCTTTACACAATTCTAAATACATATATATTGAATAAACAAAGAACTGTACATAATAAACTCATGTGCATGTACTGTACTTTTATAGAACATCATAAGGCGTTATTTTTCAGTTCCTACAGAAGCTGTCAGATCTGCAACTTAATTATGGCTTGCAACCAATATCTATAAGTACCACAATGGAAATAAGAAAAATCATTTTCTCTTTTTTTGTGCTATCCTTGGTATTAGTTGACAAGTCATAGAACATAGATAATGTATATTTAAATATATGTTTTATATGTGTATGCATATTTAGCTACACTTTGTATTGTTTTATGTAAATGTCAATCCGTGATACCAAATAAAACAACTGATAAAAAGATAACGCATTCTTATACACGGCATATATGGCTGTATGATAATTCTGATTACCAATCTTTATCACGTGATATAAGTGAAACTGACTGGAACTCTTTTAAGGATAATAATGTAGATATATATGCAACTAAAGTAATTGAAAGAATAATGACCCTTGCAAGTAAACATATACCTAATAAAACAATACGTGTACGAAATTCGGACCCTTCTTGGCTGTCTAACAGTATAAAAAGATTAATGAGAAAAAGAAAACGACTTTTCGATAAATATAAGAAATCCAAATCATTATTAGATTTTGAAAACTACAAACATGTCCGAATAAATTTACAAATGAAATACGGAAGTCCAAAAAGGCTGAAGTCGATAACTTAGCAAAAAAACTTGAAGATAACAACATAAATCCAAAAGACTGGTGGAAGACATTAAAGTATTTTATAAAGCCAGATAAACCATCATCTATTCCCCCACTTAATAAAGATGGAACAATTTACTTATCTGCAGAGGAAAAAGCAAACGTCCTAAATAATTTTTTCACTGGACAAACACACTTCGACGAAACTAACGCTTCTCTGCCCACAGCTACAGTCACTCCACCAGATACAATCAACACTATTATTACTACACCACACGAAGTGGAATCAGTTCTAAAGTCGTTACCTATAGGTAAAGCCACAGGACCCGATTTAATAACAGATTATTAAAAGAACTTGCTGAATCATTATCTTTCCCTCTGTGTGAACTTTTTAACTTCTCTCTTGCAAAAGGTAAATTCCCAAGTATATGGAACCACGCCAATATCACTACTAAGTGCTGCTGGTAAAGTTCTTGAGAAAATTGTGTTTAAATATTTGCTTAATTTCTTTCGTGATCATCAAGTGATAACCACCTTGCAATCTGGCTTCATCCCAGGCGACTCAACCGTAAATCAGCACGTTGATATTTCTAACACTTTCTGTAAAGCTCTCGATGAAGGTAAAGAAGTCCGAGCAGTCTTTTGTGACATAAGCAAAGCCCTTGATAGAGTATGGCACAAAGGACTTCTGTACAAACTTAAATCTGTAGGTGTTACTGATTCTCTTCTTCATTGGTGCTCAGATTATTTAGCCAATAGAAAACAAAGAGTAGTTATACCTGGTGCTTGTTCTGACTGGTTACCAGTTACGGCTGGTGTCCCTCAAGGTTCTATTCTAGGCCCTCTTTTATTCCTTCTATATATTAATGATATAGTAGATAACATCAAAGCAACTATTAGACTATTTGCAGACGACACAAGCCTTTACATTATAGTAGACAATCCGCACAATACCGCTGGGCAACTAAAAACCGATTTGCAAATGATTCATCAGTGGCTCGTTACATTCAACCCTACAAAGTCATAAAAATGGGAGGATGATTGGGTTTATTAAGTTTTCTTGAAAACATAATAGACTCAATTATGTTTTCAAGAAAACTTAATAAACCCAATCATCCTCCCATTTTTATGAATAATCAACCTATCAATGAAGTTCACACACACAAGCACTTGGGCGTGTTTCTTTCAAGTGACTGCCAATGGCATGATCATTTAGATTACATTAAATCATTAGCATGGAGCCGCATTAATGTCATGCGTAAATTTAAATTTAAACTTGACAGAAAATCACTCCAAACTATGTACTTCTCTTTTATTCGCCCACTTCTTGAGTATGCCGATGTTATATGGGATAATTGCACCCAGTACGAGGTAAACGAACTTGAAAAAATACAAAATGAAGCAGCTCGAATCGTAACAGGAGCCACTAAACTCGTATCTATCAATTCTCTTTATTTAGAAACAGGATGGGAACCCTTGGCATCTCGACGGAAAAAACATAAGCTATTGGTATTCTATAACATGGTAAATAATCTTTCCCCTAACTAAATATCTTCTCTCGTACCATCTACTGTTGGAAATACCACAACCTACCAGTTACGTAATGCAGCTAATCTTCATACTATCCGTGCTAACTCACAACTTTACTATAATTCCTTTCTACCCTCTGTTATCAGAGATTGGAATGAGTTGCCAGATAATGTGCGCAACTCACCTAGCAAAATGGTATTTAAACGTCATCTTAACAGTAACATTACTAACCCACCCATTGTTTTCTTTGCTGGTAAACGCCTGGGACAGATCCACCACGCACGATTGAGAACAAAATGTAGTTCTGTATGTGAACATCTATATTCTAAAAATATTTTAGATAACCCATTGTGTGCCTGTGGAGCCATTGAAGACACAAATCATTTCCTTTTGAAATGTAATCGTTTTAGAAATCAAAGACAAGAAATGTTGGACACAGTGACTCATATTCATACACCGACCCTTAATGTTCTCCTTTACGGAAGCCAAGAACTGAAATGCAGAATCAACAAATATTTACAGCAGTACAGAATTTTATCTTAAACTCTAAACGTTTTGAAATTAGATAAGCAATTAAAATAAACTAAAATAATTCTGTAATTATATAAAACAGCCCATGCTTTAACATAGCAAAATAAGATATTTCAAGCTAGTCGACCGAAGGTCCGTTATATAGTTATCCTGACGACTAAATTTTGTTTTTGTCTTAAGAGTTATTACGATTGTTGTGTTATAGTGTTTTTTTACGAAAATATATCAAGACTCCATTCCCCGTGGAGCCTGTAGCATATCATATAATCACGAACATGCATATATTTTAGGCAGTAGATTATTAGGTTATCAATGATAAATAAAATACCTAGTTATGCAGAAATAAAGGGAATACAAATGTCCCAAGTATTCTCGTTTCTTCTGCTTATTCTGATGCATGATTTAACATGTAAAATAGTACAATTAATTAGGCTGTAAGTTGTTCAAATCACGTATTGCTATTGTTATTGTAAGCTTTGATGATTACACATCGGGATACAGATTAATACAAGTCCTCTGACTTTCTTCTGAATCCCATTTGTATAAATTATCAATGTTTGTACTAGTTTATATTATTATATTGAAATTATACAAATAAAATATGTTTAAACCAAATAAAACAACTACTTAATCACACGCGGACCACACATGCATCTGCGCATGTTCACGCACGCGGCTGCGTTTTTTTCCAGTTCGTAAAATGAAAGTCAAAAGGGATTACCTTTGGAGATAAAGAATACACAAAATCTCAAAAATCGGAGGCTGGGTTTCATTGAGTTAAAACCACTCATATGCAGCAAGTAATGAATGGTCAGGAAGTTTTCTTATATGTGGAGAGTTAGGATTTTGTTGATTTTTTTTCTTGTGCTATACTATAGACATCAAGTGCAGTTTATTGTGTACAATGAGTATTAAGAACCAAACTTGAATCGAGTATTTTAACCCTTTGTAGGACCGTTGATTTATATTATAGGAAAGCTTATGTTTGTTTATTGCAACCCCCAATCATCTTTTAATAAAGATAAAAGAATGAATCGGCTTATTCTAGATACAGACTTTGGAAATGGTTCTAAGTTGTAAGTTAAGACCTGGTGTCTGCTGATAACAGAGTAAAAACAGAGAGCATGCATCTAGATTGTTTGTTGGCAGCGAACATGCACTTTAACTAAATCTGTTTTCTTCATGTTAAGAACGTATGTCGTGTGACTTGTTAGTTAGACTTCCTGGTTGTATATGTTCCTACGGCCTCTTGAGCTCATATATTGCATATGAAAATAGAATCCACTTAAAGCGCTGCACGGAAGCTTGAGGGATGTTGCAGTATTACCATTTTCCTTATAAACAGACTCAATCAAACCGAATCTCTTATTTACTATCTTTTGTTTAGTTCTATAATTCTAAAGGATAACCCTCTCAGAATATTTTACTCATGAATACTTTCGTGGGAAGGGCTGCGGTTTGAGATTGTGGCACTCCCTGGACTTTTCTCTCACCTTTTTTTTTTCAATGAAACATACCCTTTTGACATGTTTTGGCAAACTAAGATATGTCGTAGTCAAAAGTTAACATAGTAAACGATAATTAAAATCCAAAATTTTCAAGGTATAAGATGCAAAATAATAGAATGAAAACTTCATTTTTGATTGTTATTTTATCATAACTATGTTGTAGATTGTGATAACAAGAAGGCGGACATATTTTTCTTGATTGACGCATCTTACAGCATCCAGAAGGATGATTTTGGGAAGGAAATGGAATTTGTTCATGATATTGTTGATGTCCTTGATATTGGGCAAAACAAGACAAGAATAGGTCTGTTGACGTTCAGTGACGTCACAGAATTCTACATTAAACTGAATTACAATCTAAATAAAGAAGATTATCAACAACATTTGAATTATGTCAAATACATTGGAGGAGGCACAGACACTGCTACAGCATTGAGGCGCATGCGTGTAGAAGGATTTGTATCGGATATCGGCCGAAATGCTGATCGCAGCGAGGCGGCTAAAATAGCGATTGTTCTTACCGATGGACTGTCTCTTACGCCTGATGCAACAGCAAAAGAGGCACAACTGGCTCATAAAATGGGCATTCAGATCTTCTCGGTAGGAATCGGTAGTGGCGTTGACAAACTAGAATTACAAGACATTGCAAGTGACCCGGATGATAACTTTGTACTTCATGTGGACAACTTTGGTTCTCTTAAAGAAATAAAGACTAAACTAGCTGCTCGTACCTGTACGGTGGAACCTATTCAACCCCTGCAAGGGGACTATGCAGGTAAGACGATCTGAATCTTTATCGTAAATCTGCAGCTATACACTTGTATTAGAAAACTGCACGGCCTCATTTCCCTTTATCTATGTTTTCTCCAGCCATATATTAAACATTCATACTGTGTTAAACATTCAAACATTGTGTTATGCATTCCCGCTAATCATGTTCACAACACTTCATTCTGTCTAGACCCCATATCTGACCTTGTTTCAAGGCCCCATGTCTGACCTTGTTTCAAAATCTATCGAACATATCGGTGACTAGAGAAGCTGTAATCTCTCAATTTGATACACCAATAGACAATGAATTGTAGTATCTTGGGATGGCCTTTTTATCTTTTTGTTTGCTTTCTACCTCATCTTTTATAGATTGGTTTTATCAAATGTTCTCGGTAACAAATCAAGCTATATTTTAAACACTTTATACTTTGATTAATAATGAGTCAGTCCCGTGGGCTGCTAGGTCATCGTTATACTTATTCAGATTTTTTACTATCCCTACTTTTAATAGTGATATTTTTTCATTTTATAACAACTAAGATAGTTTAATTCTGCGGCGTCTGATCAGGATCTACACTGTTTGCCAAAGTCCCGAAAATGCCTTTGGACAGATCCATTGTTAATGTCTTCTTCTCTGAAACTCTTGAGCAATTTTCACCAGATTTCACATGGGGCCTTCTGTCGAAAGGGTATTGACAATTTGTTTGAATAGTTTCGCGCTATTGAGCAATGTGGCCGCCATGCCCATAATAGTAAAAAGACATAATAATTTTCTTCTTCGGGCTAAATCTTGGTATATAGCGTCGGGGACTAAAAATATACCAAGTTTGTTTAAATGATAGTGGAAGGTTGACCTTTGACCTTTTTACAGCCAGATCACCGGGCTCGGTGACTCAGTTGGATGTGCGTCCATCTGGTAATCAAGCGGTTGAGGGTTCGTCCCCCACTGGGTCGGCAACTTTCATGGAGATTTGAAATATTTTCTATGTTCATTCTCTCCCTTCAGATGATTCAAGAAAGGCAGTTGTCAGTTTCTGGCGAAAGAATGTGCACACTACTGGTTAAACGCTTAGAGGACTAAGCCTGTCCAGTAAAAGTGTGGTTAGGTAAACTGACCGCGCTCAACATGACCCCATTGGGTCAAACAGACAGCAAGGCCAAATTTGCGCCCCAGTGCATTTGTTTGGGGAAAATATTGAAATGTCATTGTCTCAAAATGTATTAACGACTAATGGCTGAAACTTCCAATGTATCATAAGATTATTAAAACCTTTTAGTTACAATCAAAATTTTTAAACATGATGGTTATCTGCTATAAACCTGTATAAAAATGTGTAATTATGTCTTCCCTCCGCCCCTGAAAGAGGTAGGGGTGGGGAGACAGTGTTTTTGCCTTGCTTGTGTGTCGGTCAGTCTGTCACAAATCGTGTTCACTCTATAACTTGAAAACCGTTGAAGATATTTTCATAAAACTTCAAAGAAATATAAAGCATCATCAGACAAAGTGCAGACCACAAGAACCATTGCTCTCGTCAATAAATTTTTGGAGTTATTCCCCTTTGAAATTTAACACTGATCATTTTGTGTCCGGTCTATAACTTAAAAAGCGTTCAAGACATTTTCATGAAACTTCATAGAAATATAAAGCAGCATCAGACCACATGCAGACGACAAGAACCGTAACTCTTGTTTGTCAGTCTGTCCATCCATCGGTCTGTCACAAAATAGTGCCCGCTCAGATCTATATCTTGAAAACCGTTAAAGATATTTTCATGAAACGTCAAAGAAATACAAAGCATCATCAGATGGTTGCTGACCACAAGAACTATAACACTTGTTTATATATTTTTGGAGTTATTCCTCTTAGAAATTTGACAACAGTAGTTGCGTGTCTGCTCTAAAACCAAAAAGCGGTCTTGGTATTTTCATGAAACTTCATAGAAATATAAAACATCATCAGATGACGTGCAGACTACAAGATCCGTAACTTTTGTCTATATATTTTTGGAGTTATTCTCCTTTGAATTTGACAATGGTAGTTTTGTTGCCGTTGTATAAGTAGAAAGCTTTTCAAGATATTTTCATGAAACTTTACAGAAATATAAAGCATCATTAGATGATGTGCAGACCACAAGAAGTGAAACTCTTGTCTAAAATTTTTTTGAGATTTTTCCCTTTGACTTTTGACAATAGTAGTTTTGTTTCCGCTGTATAAGTTGAAAACCATTCAAGATATGTTCATGGAAATTTATAGAAATATAAAGCATCATCAGACGATATTCTAAATGTGAGTGGCAGTTGGGGGGATATTTGTTTTGTTTTGTTTTTGTTAAAAACAGCTCTAGTTTTCAAATGTCTTCTCTGAAACTGCCGTTTTACTATTTATTCTATAAATCAGATATCTGATTTAATATATCAGATATCTTATATAAAATAGATATCTTATATGTCAATTAAGATATCTAATATGCTATATAAGATATCTGAATTGACATATAAGATATCTAATATGCTATTTAAGATATCTGATATGCTATATAAGATATCTCATATAGGATATAAGATATCTTATTTACTAAAGAAGATATCTCATTTATTCAATCAAATAAGATATCTCATTTAGTATATTAGATATCTTATTTAGTATATTAGATATCTTTATTAATAAATAAGATATCTTATTTAACAAATAAGATATCTTATACGGTAAATAAGATATCTTATATGTGGAATTTAATAAGATATCTCATATATTATATCAGATATCTTATATAGGATTTAAGATATCTAATATAGGATATAAGATATCTGAATTAGAATATCAGATATCTTATATCCTATATTAGATATCTTATATCCTATATAAGATATCTGATATAATATATAAGATATCTATTTTGCTTAATAAATAGTAAAACGGCTTGCGATACCGCATACATCCCGAACGATACCACAGATGGTATTGTGCGCAACCCGGAAACCATCAATGTGCGGTATCTGTCCCCCGTAGCCAAGTAGTACAGGGTGATTGCTAGCCTCAAACCAGGATCGATTGATTGTCTGTACCAGGTAGTTTTTGTCGTAATCCTCGAACCAACAACATGTAGCAGTTCTTGGAACATATGTGGGTCTATTCTTACAAAGTTCTCATATGCAGCTGAATTTTCCGCACTAAGTTCAACCATGAGGGCCTCATACTGGCCATGGATGGGTCTTCGAAAGAAGCCAGTCCCTAGTCCACCATCTTCTCTGCCTTCGGTCACCTCTATGTCTGTCCTCAAGTAGCTCGACCACTGCCCTTGAATTTTGTGTCATAGCAATATCAAGTCCCAGCCACGTAATTGCATGCTTCAATTGTTGATTGTTCATGTTGGATAATGTTATTATGTATACCTCTCGGGTAAGACACTCACTACGTTGGTCACTATAAGCAGGTAGTATTTATACAGAAGCCTGGTGTCAATTTGGTGACAGTTTGGTCCCAGTCTTGTGACAGTACGTAGTCGTGGACCGTAATATTCCGTATTTAGTCGTGATGTAATGTAGTAAACCGTAACAGACCTTGAGAAACATTGCTAATCCCTACCTTTCCGTAATGCATCATAATGAGATCGTACCGTACCGTGACAAATTCGTTACAAACCGTATTGTATCCTTAGCTAAAACGTGGTGTAATCGTACTAGTTCGTATAAATTTAACCGTAACTAACCGTAGAAATATTTTGGTTACTTTGGGCCTACGAATAAGCACTGATTAATACGGTTTTAATACGGACTACAACGGATCAGCACGTTCTAATACGGTTTAGTAAGGATGTACTACGGTTGTTTGATCCGTGGTCAAATTTTGAACATGTTCAAAAATTGTCACGGATATACACGGATATACAAGTACTACTGTATGACTACAGATACAATACGGAAAACTACGAATCAATTCGGATTGCCACGAATAATGCTGGATCGTATCCGTGACTAATCCGGCGCCCAATCCGTGAATGTGTGACCTGGGCAACAGCCCTCTCGAGGCACCAAAGGAAGGAGAAATGAGGAACAAATAATGACACCACAAACGCCGCATAGGAAATCACAGATGCACAAACAAACAAGAATTGCAACAGGGAACCGCCTTGAAGTCCGTACTCATCATAATTTACATCAGGCAAAACCGGGCTTAAGGGGAATGAACATACTTTCAAGGGTGGCAACTTTCAAAGGTGGCAACTCTGTCAAAACGATTTTATCTGCTTTCTGAAAAGAGGTCTGCTCTTAAAGGAAAGAATTTTCTCTCAACGAAAACGAATTCTTTCCTTTTAAATTAGACCCGTTTTTCAGGGGGATTTTGTATGTAGGAAGCAAACAGGAAGTCACAAAAGTTGTCTACCTTGTAAAAATGGCTGAAAATGTATAAAATGTATTTAGTCCTTTTAATATACTTGCAAGCAGTTCCGTCGAATCACTACTTTCAGCCAGTTTCTGTAATATCTTTGAGACGCTAATGACTCTGTGCACCGTGACTCTTTCTTTGTTCATTGATGCTTTAGGCGTAAAAAAAATAGCTGTGTTTCCGCTAACCCGACCGACCCTGTTTCAAACACCCGACTCTGCTATTTTTATAAGTAAAAAATGCAAAATAAAAAAGTAAAGCATCGACCCTCAACAAAATATCTACATTTGCATAAAATTACAGGCTCGACCCTGTTCTTTCCTGGAGAAAAAATAGAAAACTCCTACCTACCGAGCATTTTTTTTTTCAGCACGTTAGCGGAAACACAGCTATTTTTTTAAGCCTAATATGTTTCTTTGTGTAACAAACCTCGTTTGAGTTTATTTGGTTTATTTCTGCCTATAGTATGTGCCCCGACGACACCCACCGATCTGATATTTGTCTACGATGCTATAGCTATTGGAAGTTGGAAAGCTCAGGCAGTCTCGCAGTTTATCGCCAAAAGTGTTCGTGAGTTTGACTTTGTTTCCGCTGATCTTCGGGTTGGTAGGGAAACTGAAAATTGTCCATCCGGTAACGTTCCCTTAGGTAGTGCGTTACAGGCTTCCGATCTGTCACTAGTTCGATTCACTACTTTCTCTGACATGCTGAGAAAAGTAACTAGGAGCAGTTTCTCTGTGGAAAATGGTGGCAGGCAAAATTCTTTAAAAATGGCTGTAGTTGTAGTGGATGCGAACCAAAGAATAAGTTTTGATGTTCTGAAAGAAATGAAAGGATTAAAAAATACTGTGGATTTCTTTTACATTGTGGCTGCAGGAGATAACAGACAGATGTTACAGCTTAAAACATTAACTGGGAGTGGGAATTTTATTAGTGTGAAGAACTATGATGAGTTAAACGCATCAGCGGATAAACTTATGAGTGATCTGTGTGATTTCTTTTCTAAAACTTCTTTTTGAACAGCTAGTTCTTGACATTTAACATTTAAAACTGATTAAGGTGTCTCAAGATGGAAGAAAAGCATAACTCAATGGCACTTTAAAAACTTAACATTTTCATCCCTTTAGACCAAGAAAGATACTTTTGCCAACAGTGTAGATTCAGATGAGGCCCGTACGAGCTGTCTCTTATGGATATACATTGTTTGTAACTCTGGTCCTGATTTATGACTGGCACCTTATGGATGTGTCCAAAGTCAGTGATGGAAGAGCCCACATCAGGAACTCTTGGTTGAAAAGTTTGAACTTGTGTAATCATTCTCTTCTCGTAGGATGCGCAGGGGAAAGGAAGGTTACATAATCGCTGCCAATCGCATTGTGTGTATTTTGATCATGAGGTATATGTATAGATACTACAAAGTGCATATCTGTTAATATGAATTTAATAGGTACTACATATATCCGTATGTCCAAATTATCATCTCTTGCTTCATAGGCAGGGTGGCTAAACTCAATCACAAACAAAAGTTCCTTTTTTTTCAATGACCGAAATCTACTTTAATCTCATAAAAATAATGCTGTTTACTCATCCCATCCAATCTCTAAATGAATGTTGTCCTCTCGAACTTTGAGTCTAAATGATAATAAACTTCTCTGTTTCCAAAGAAAAAAAAAATTGACGTTAAAGAAACTATAGACATTCTAAACATCTGCTGTTTGATACACAAACATGACATTACGACATTGCCATTTACTGATACCGCATTCTGAAAAAAAAAAAATCAAGAGAAACTACCAATCAGCATTGTTGTTTTGATTCCCTTTTTGCCTCATATGCTGGACCCTCATAGGTCCTGAGTAATGCATATATGATAAATCCAATATTAATTATATTTTTTTATGGCTTTGTATTTTTATCTACATGTACATGTATCTGCCACCTAAATATAAATTTGGACAGTAGTTAACCTCTTTAAAACAACACCCATCTAAGTATTATCAAGGATTCCTTAACTTCACTGCAGTGGGTCCCTGGAACCCTCGTTTTCAAAACTCTGAGAGAAAACCCAGATTATCATTTATTGTCAGTTGGTAAAAAAGGCAGACAACCAAAATGACTTGTATTTTTCTTTAACTTGTCAGAACTTATTAACTCTTGGAACATAAGAATCTTTATTGTTTTGTCACTTACCTGGAATGCAAAGAAAAGTGTTTTATCTTTCAAATCAGGAGTCCTCAGAATCTCTATTGGTTTTAGTGTCTTATCTGGAGCCTAAGAACCTCTATTGTTTTAGTTGTCTTATCTGGAGCCATAAGAACCTGTATTGTTTTGTCCTTTTTTTTTCTCGAACCCTAATAACCTCTATTGTGTTATCCCTTATCTGAAGCCAAAAGAACCTTTATTGTTTATTCTCTTCAGTGAAGTCCCATGAACCTCTTGCTTTATCTCTTATCTGAAACTCAAAAGAATTATCTTTCTTATCTGGAGCCCTAGGAATGTGGAAAACTGTTTTATCTCTATCTGGCGCACTGAGAACCTCTATTGTGAACTTATATTGGAGATTTATGAGGAGCTTTAAGAAACTCTTTTGTTTTATCTCTTTTCTGGAACCCTAAGAATCTTTATTGTCTTATCACTCTTATCTGGAGCTCTAAGAACCTTTGTTGTTTTATCCCTCTTATTTAAGCCCCAAGAACCACTATTTTTGTATCTCTCTTCTCCAAGCTATAAGAACCTTTCTTGTTTATTCCCCCTTATCTGGAGCCAAATAATATCTATTGGCTTTAGTTCTTATCTGGAACAAAAAAAAAAAATATTTTCTCTTATTATCTGGAGCTCAAAGAAATTTTTCCTCTTATCTGGAACCCTAAGAAAGTTGTTAATGCTTAACTGGAACCAGCCCTATAGCCTTTATTGGTTTGTCTCACTTACCTGGAGCCCTGAGAATCTTTATTGTTTAATGTCTCTTATCTGATGCCCCAAGAGCCCTTCCTGTTAAATACCCAAATTTGGAAAACCCCTATTTTTGTAGCTCTCTTATCTGGAGCCCTAAGAATGTCTGTTTTTTCTCTTATCAGGAGCCCTTAAAACCTTTATTGTTTTTCATCTTGATCCCTGAGAACCTTTATTGTTTAATGTCTCTTATCCGGGACCCTATAAACCTTTACTGTTTACTCTTTCTTATCTGAAGCCCGGAGAAGCTTTATTGTATTGGCTCTTATCTGATGCATTGATTGTGATGGGGTTTAACGACACATCAACCCTTGTTTGTCATTTTCTGTCATCTTCCAGAGCAAAGGAGAAAAGTGATAGTAGAGGAGATGAAAGAGAGGGACAGGGAAGGAAGAGGAACAGGAATGAAACTGAAGCAAGAGAAGAAATGAAAACATTCCCCTTATACCCTTACCTGCTACAAGGATAACAGGCCTTGCCCAGCTGTAAGCCAATATCAGTTGAACGCCCCGGTGACATAAGATACATGACACCTTCACCACACCCAACCAAGTGACCGAGCTTATCTGGAGCACAAAGGATATTGTTTTATCCCTCTTATCTTGAGCCCTAAGATTCTCTATTGTGTTACGGCTTATCACTCCTACCTTCAATAATCTGCCTTGGCAGATTACCCATAGCTTGTAGATATATTCTTTTCAACTGCTTCAGGGAGTCGACTCTTTGGCTCAGTGGTTATTTTTATCCGGACAGACTGGCTTCGAATCCTACGATAGGCAGGAAATTTATTTGTTGTGACTTTCATGTGGTAAGTTGGGGGCTCATCCTGGATTAGACTTTACTTCGCCGAAAATGGCTTCGTGTTATCATAAATGATGACGTTTTTGAAGAGGGGGTGGGGGGGACGGGTAGGTTGGGATGTTACGGCCTATCCCTACTTGTAGGTATATTCACTCTCTGACAACTGCGTCAGGGAGACGACTCTTTGGCTCAGTGGTTAGAATATTGGATATTTATCCGGGCAGACCGGTGTAACAGTTTATCTTGCCCCCCCTGGGCAGCTTGCTCCCCGGGGGGCAAGATACCCCGGGGTATCTTGCCCCCGCCCTGGGCAGCTTGTCCCCCGCCCTGGGCAGCTTGCTCCCCACCCAAGAAAACCTGGCAAACTCAATTCAAAATGATATTTATTTTAAATTATCAGAACAGTAGTAATGTATGTTTTTTCATTATTTTACTCTTTATGGGAGGAGGTTGGGGCTAAGATACTGTAGCCTAAGCATTTTCCTCCCAAACTCAGAAGTCCTTGCAGAGACAGTTCAGAAAGATATTTTATCGCTTTTAATAGAATTTCCCATTGAACAGGTCATTAGAGAATTTCCAGTATCTGATATTACCTATCTTTCATCTAACAGGAAGGGGCAGGGGGTAAGATACCCTGGCCTGGGCAGCTTGCCCCTTGGGGATGAAGATACCCTGGCCTGGGCAGCTTGACCCCCATCCCTGGAAATTTGGCAAATTCTAATCTGAAAAGCTATTTAATCATTTCAAACTTAAAGTTCTAATGCACAGACATTAGAATGGTTGTAGTACCTGCTTTTACCTATTTTTTCACTTTATGGGAAGGGATTGGGGCAAAAATACTGTGGCCCAAGAAGTTTCCTCCCAAGCTTAGAAAATCTGGTAAACAAAATTAAATTTCAGAATGTTATTTTTATCTTTTTAAAACAATTTCCCATTTAACAGGTCATTTGAATATTTCTATTACTTTTTATTTATCTTTCTTCAGATAGGCTGAAGTGGGGGGGTAAGATACCCTGTCCTGGGCAGCTTGCCCCCCACCCCTGGAAACTTGGCAAACTCCGATCTGAAAAGCTATTTAATCATTTTAAACTTAAAATTCTAATGCACAGACATTAGAATGGTAGTAGTACCTGCTTACCCTGGCCTGGGCAGCTTGCCCCCCACCCCTGGAAACTTGGCAAACTCCGATCTGAAAAGCTATTTAATCATTTTAAACTTAAAATTCTAATGCACAGACATTAGAATGGTAGTAGTACCTGCTTTTACCTACTTTTTCACTTTATGTAAAGGGATTGGGGCCAAAATACTGTGGCTCAATAAGTATCCTCCCAAGCTCAGAAAATCTTCTAAACAAAATTAAAGTTCAGAATGTTATTTTTATCTTTTTAAAACAATTTTTCATTTAACAGGTCATTTGAATATTTCTATTGCTTTTTATTATCTTTCTTCAGATAGGCTGGGGTGGGGGTTAAGATACCCTGGCCTGGGCAGCTTGCCCCGCACCCCAGGAAACTTGGCAAACTGAGTTGAAAAGCTATTTAATCATTTATAGTTTAAAATTCTAATGCACAGACATTAGAATGGTAGTAGTACCTGCTTTTACTTACCTTTTTCACTTTACAGAAAGGGATTGGGTCCAAAATACTGTGGCTCAATAAGTTTCCTCCCAAGCTCAGAAAATCTTGTAAACAAAATTAAGGTTCAAAATGTTATTTTTATCTTTTTAAAACAGTTTCCCATTTAACAGGTCATCTGAATATTTCTGTTGTTTTTTATTTCCTATCTTTCTTCAGATAGGCTGGTTGGGGGTTAAGATACCCTGGCCTGGGCAGCTTGCCCCCTGGGGGTGAAGATACCCTGGCCTGGGCAGCTTGCCCCCCACCCCTGGAAACTTGGCAAACTCTGATCTGAAAAGCTATTTAATCATTTTAAACTTAAAATTCTCAATTGCCGCCTATCGGGTAACAGATGCATATTTACATAAACAAATCAGTTTTGCCATTGGAATTTTTATTTAAAAGAATAGGGGGGGGGGGGGGGGGGGGGGAGGGGGATGGGGGCAAGCTGCCCAGACCAGGGTAGCTTCACCCCAGGGGGGGGGGGGGGGCAAGCTGCCCATGCCAAGGTATCTTACCCCCACACCTTTCTGTTTAGAGAAGAATGGTAATGGTCGATATTATGAATATTCAAATGACTGTTCAATAAGAAAGTCTATTCAGTGATAAACTATCTTTTGGAATGGAGTCTACCAGGTTTTCTGGCATAGTTGCTAGCTTCTAAGGCCACTATATTCTGGACCTCAATTTTCTCCTATCGGGTAAAAGATGCATATGCAGATAAAAAATTAGTTTTTCCATTTATCTATCATAAAGATTTTTATTTAAAAGGAATAAAATCTTTCTGAATGAAGTTCTGTCAGGTGTTCTAGGGGTGGGGGGCAAGCTGCCCAGGCCACGGTATCTTAGCCCCCGCCTCATCTCCAGCCATAGAAAAATAGTTGATGGTCAATATTATGAATATTCAAATGACTGTTTAATAGGAAAGTCTATTAAGTGATAAATTGTCTTTTAGAACTGAGTCTGCCAGGTTTTCTGCAAACTTCTAATGCCACTATATTCTGGCCCTCAATTGCCTCCTATCAGAAAAAGATGCATATGCACACACATGTAAAAATCAGTTTTCCCATGTTTCTATTATAAGGATTTTTATTTTTAAACATAAAATCTTTCTGCATTAAGTTCTGTCAGGTTTTCTTGGGGTGGGGGGTGGGGGGGGTGCAAGCTGCCCAGGCCAGGGTATCTTCACCCCCGGGGTTCAAGCTGCCCAGAGGTGGGGGGCAAGATACTCCAGGATATCTTCACCCCGAGGGGGCAAGCTGCCCACAGGGTGCAAGATAAACCGGTACACCGGGTTCGAATCTCTAAGCTTGGCTTTATTCCTTTGTTACAATTTTCATGCCATAAGAATTGTTTCATCTCTCTCATCTGGTGTCATGAGAACCTTAATTGTTTTATCCCTCTTGTACTATGTATCTGCCTGTCATTAATTATCATAATATTCCAAGCAGTTTAAAAGATTTTAGCAATTTTCACAGATTGATTGATTACAGACAGACGGGCATGCCTTAGCAAGGCTGTTTATAAAAAAATCTGGCATTTGACAATTTCATTTGTTAGATCTTGTCAATATGTATCTGTATGCCAAAAATATCAGACTGTTCTAAGTGGTTTAAAACCTAAGAATCTTAAATATTTATCTATTATCTGGAGCCCTTAAACCTTTATTGTTTTATGAGGAGTACACATTTATTTTATTGTTAGTGGTGAAATCAGTGTATATCTGATGTAAATAAAAGTGGTATCAATCACTAGTGAAATGATATCATATCATTTCACTAGTGACTGATACCATTTATATTTTCACTCCTCGCTTTGGATGACTTCGGTTTTCTTTATTGTTTCAAAAGCGGGTGTTACCGCCACTTCAGATTTTTTAACATCTCTAACTTCTTTGTTTCTGAACTATACTATCAAGTGTTGGTATGGATTTTTAGCTCACCTGAGCATAAGCTCAGGGTGAGCTATTGTCATCACCCTATGTCCGTCGTCGTCTGTCGTTCGTCGTCAACAATTAGTTTGTTAACACTCTAGAGGTCACAGTCTTGACCCAATCTTGATGAAACTTAGTCAGAATGTTTGCCTATATGAAATTTAGGTCAAGTTTGATACTGGGTTACTTGGGGTCAAAAACTAGGTCACCAGGTCAAATCAAAGGAAAAACTTGTTAACACTCTAGCGGTCACATTTTTGAAGCAATCATCATGAATCTTGCTCAATATGTTTGTCTTGATGATTTCTAGGTCAAGTTCAAAACTGGGTCACTTGGGGTCAAAAACTAGGTCACCAGGCCAAATCAGCAGAAAACCTTGTTAACACTCTAGCGGTCACATTTTTGAAGCAATCATCATGAATCTTGCTCAAAATGTTTGTCTTGATGATTTCTAGGTCAAGTTTGAAATTGGGTCACTCGGAGTCAAAAACTAGGTTACAAGGCTAAATCAGCAGAAAACCTTGTGAACACTCTAGCGGTCACATTTTTCAAGCAATCATCATGAATCTTGCTCAAAATATTTGTCTTGATGATTTCTAGGTCAGGTTCAAAACTGGGTCACTTGGAGTCAAAAACTAGGTCACCGGGCCAAATCAGCAGAAAACCTTGTTGACACTCTAGCGGTCACATTTTTCATGCAATCATCATGAATCTTGCTCAAAATGTTTGTCTTGATGATTTCAAGGTCAAGTTTGAAACTGGGTCATGTGGGGTCAAAAACTAGGTCACCAGGCTAAATCAGCAGAAAACCTTTTGAACACTCTAGCGGTCACATTTTTCAAGCAATCATCATGAATCTTGCTCAAATTATTTGTCTTGATGATTTCTAGGTCAAGTTCAAAACTGGGTCACTTGGAGTCAAAAACTAGGTCACCGGGCCAAATCAGCAGAAAACCTTGTTAACACTCTAGCGGTCACATTTTTATAGCAATAATCATGAATCTTGCTCAAAATATTTGTCTTGATGAGTTCTAGGATATATTTGAAACTGGGTCACGTGGGGTCAAAAACTAGGTCACCGGGCCAAATCAGCAGAAAACCTTGTTAACACTCTAGCGGTCACATTTTTGAAGTAATCATCATGAATCTGGCTCAATATGTTTGTCTTGATGATTTCTGGGTCAAGTTCAAAACTGGGTCACTTGGGGTCAAAAACTAGGTCACCTGGCCAAATCAGCGTAAAATCTTGTTATCACTCTAGCTGTCACATTTTTCAAGCAATCATCATGAATCTTGCTAAAAATGTTTGTCTTGATGAGTTCTAGGTCAATTTCAAAACTGGGTCACTTGGAATCAAAAACTAGGTCACTGGGCCAAATCAGCAGAAAACTTTGTTAACAATCTAGCGGTCACATTTTTTAAGCAATCATCATGAATCTTGCTCAAAATGTTTGTCTTGATGATTTTTAGGTCAGGTTCGAAACTGGGTCACCTGGGGTAAAAAAACTAGGTCACCTGGCCAGATCAGCAGAAAACCTTGATAACACTCTAGTGGTCACATTTTTCAAGTAATCATCATGAATCTTGCTCAACATGTTTGTCTTGATGATTTCTAGGTCAAATTTGAAACTGGGTCACTTGGGGTCAAAAACTAGGTCAACTGGCCAAATCAGCAGAAAACATTGTTAACACTCTACTGGTCACATTTTTGAAGCAATCGTCATTAATCTTGCTCAAAATGTTTGTCTTGATGATTTCTAGGTCAAGTTTGAAACTGGGTCACATGGGGTCAAAAACTAGGTGACCTGGCCAAATCAGCAGAAAACTGTTAACACTCCATAGGTCACGTTTTTGAAATAAACATCATAAATATTGCTCAAAATGTTTGTCTTGATGATTTCTAGGTCTAGTTTAAAACTGGGTCACTTGATATCAAAAACTAGTTCACCTGGCAAAATCAAAGGAAAACCTTGTTGATACTCTAGAGGCCACATTTTTGAAGTGGTCATCAGGAATCTTGCTCAGAATGTTTGTCTTGATGATTTCAAGGTGATGTATAGTTTTCTGTCCAGTGACTCTCTTAAGTTTATCCATTTAGGTCAGTTTCTCAGTAATTATTGGTCCTACAGAGTGATATTTGGTACTTGTGAAGTGTTTCTGTTTAGGTCAATTTCTCAGTAACTATTGCTCCTACAGCCAATGATACTTAGTACATGCATACATCTTAGCATGACCTCTTGAGTGCAGTCATCCATATTTGACCTTGACCTTTATTTCACAGTCCATTAGATATGCTACATTGTCTTAATTGTTAATATAATCATTTTGAACTTTGATCAGAATGTTTGCCTTGATCAGTTCTAGATCAGGCTCTCAAAGTGCTATGTTGCTCAGGTGAGCGTTACAGGGCCATCATGGCCCTCTTGTTTCTTAATTAGAATGTAAGAAACATTTTAGTAACAAGATTATTTTGATTTGCCGAAACTTTTTGTTTTTGCCACTCCAGCGCTTCACATGCTAAGCACTAGGCGTTCGACTGGGAAAATTGTGCTTCATGATTTGAATCGTGAAGCACTTTTTGTATTCGACTCGAAAATCGTAAAATTTCCGTAAAATTTCGTGAAGCGCAACGATCACGTTTTTAAAACGGTGGAAAGTTGGTCACGTGACTGAATTATCATGGCGGCCTATAACACAGAAGTAAAAGTATACCAATAAAGTTTTCTTTCTGACAGTTGTTTAAAGATGAGTTATTTATGTTGATTAAAAACAAGATAAAAAAATCAAAACAGCCACTCTGAGTTTAGTGAAGTAAACTAAATTTGGCTATTTCCTCTCGTATCAATTTTTCAAGGTAGCGGCCATCTTGTTTTACGAATTTAGCGGCGATTGACACGTGATCATGTTTGACATTTGACCTCTCACCGAAGAATCGTAACCGCGAACCTATTTTGAATAACCTTGATTGTTTGTTTTCTCTTTGGAGTAGCTTTTACTCAGATGCAACTTAGAATGCTAAAATTCTAAAATGGTTACATTAGGTTTTGGATATATTGATTTGGGCACTATACCGGATTGTACAGCGTAAAGCACGATTGCGTTCGACTGGCCCAAATTCATGAAGCACTTTTTCCTAATGCGCATCGTGGGCGGAACTTAGTCGGCTTCACGGAAAGTCTCCAGTCGAATACAGCAACTGAATATCGACGCCATGACGTTTGTGTTTTGTTTAGTGACGTTAGTTATGACGTCAAAACGCACATTGGTGTGTAAACAATAAAATAAAAAGAAAATTTTACTCTTTTTCAGTGAATACCATAAAATGTTCATTTCGTGTAATGAACAAATTCAAATTTTAACTCGTGATTCGCACTCGCGAAAATACTGATATTTTCATTACACTTGATGTAAATGTTTATGGTAGTCACAATAAAATAGTAAATATCACTGTGGTATACCGGACAGTGGCTTCAAACGGAACTTGCGACTCTGTCCGACGGGTAATCGCATACTTGGGGTTTGGATTTCAGGCAGATCACTTGTTTATTTTATTTTATTTTTTTATTGTTTTTGATTACAGCCAGCCCGTTTGGATGTTAGCAGAAACGAGATTAGATAATAATTGTTCACTCGTAATAGCAAAGTGCTGGAGAAATGGCCTTTTAGTCGGGAGAGACTTTCAGACTCAATGGACGATCACGGCAAATACACAGATACTTGGGGTCAGTAGAGCTTTCTTGCAGTTGGTAGAGCGGATGGTCCAAATTGAACCCTTGGATTTTTTTCTCTTTATTTTTTTTTATCTTAATTTTTGCATTTTATTTTACTTGAACAACACCTAAAGTCATACAAATGGTTGCGCCACGTCTAGAAATCGTTTGAAAATAATGATATTTTATGGATAGGATATAATTACCACAATTATATCCTATCCATAAAATATCATTTTTTTCAAACGATTTCTAGACGTGACATAACCATTTGTATGACTTAAGGTGTTGTTCAAGTATCATAAAATGCAAAAATAAAGAGAAAAAAAAATAATAAGAAAAAAATCCAAGAGATTAGTTTTGGACCATCCGTTCTACCAATTGCAAGCAAGCTCTACTGACCCCAAGTATCTGTGGGCAAATATTGCGTTTTCACTTCGACTGAGCGTCAAGAAAATGTATTTTCCAATAATTATCTCAGTCAAATCAAAGACCTGTTAGACCCTTAGAATGCGAACACCATTTCCTTCGTCATATACAATCATTATTTAGCCCAGTTTCCCGGAAATATGATTTCCGACGGATAAACAGTATAACACTGTCAGGCCCGGATCCAGGGGTGGGCAAAAGGGGCACATGCCCCCCCGAAGTGACCGCTAGTCATACCTTGCCCCCGGTATTTTTCGAATTACACTCCTATGCATAAGCTATCCAGATACCCGTGATTTCCAGAAACAGGGAGTTCATAAATGATAATGAAAGCTATTACTAAATGGCATGCTGTGATTTGTCAATAACTTGTTAATATTGCCCTGCTGATAGGTAGCATATGGTCAGTTACACAGGCTTCTGTCTTATAGATACATGATTTCACACCTTACATCTTTTTATTTAGATAATGTACATAAAAAGATGTAAGGTGTGAAATCATGTATTTATAAGAATTAATAGAAGACTTCGAACAGCAAAATAAAACCGTTTCTACTCATACATCTAGATAATGTACATGTATGAGTAGAAACGGTTTTATTTTGCTGTTCGAAGTGTTAATTTGTTTAATTTGTTTTCGAGGAGATTTTAATCCTAACCACTCTCTCTGCTAATTCAGCAGTCGACAAATTGGTGACATTTGTCTTATTTTGCCCTCTAAACAGGATTTGAGTGAATGTTCTTTTTTTTTTTTTTTTTTTTTTTTTTTGACGTTCGGTGGGTTGGTTGTGGGGGAGGGGGGAAGGGGGCATGGGGAATTTGCACCCCCACACTTTTTACCCAATCCAATCCATATATATTTGTATGGGTGTGGTGGCTGAAGGGTCAGGCAGGTTATCCAGGACTCTGCATATCTAGCACGGATGATTATCAAACTAGCCAGAATTATTTTTGCAGCTTTGAAATTACCTATATAAAGCTGAAGGTTTTATTTGTTTGTTTTGGAGTTTTACGGCCCAGTCAACACTATTTAGGTTATTTTTGAGCCGGTCAGTTTACATAACCGCATTTCCTGGGTAGTCTTATGTATACATGATTAACCAGTACAGTGCACATTCTTTCGCCAGAAACTGACAAAGGCCCCTCTTGAATCAGTGGGAGGGAGAGAATGACCCCACAAATGTATGTTGCCCCAGCAGTTTTCGTAAAATTGCCAGAAAAGAAAAAAAAAAATCAGCCTGCAAGATTAATGAAAATGACTTGAAAATAGCATGGAAATGCACTCTCAGGCAATCCAATTTTAAAAATTTTCCGGGTGGGGGGGGGGGTCCCCGGACCCCCCTTATGAGGGCAACCCCCCTCTTATACTCTCCCCCTCTCGCGGCTTACGCCGCTCGATACATGCCTTCGGCAGTCAATGCCCCCCCCCCCGTCTTCAGACCTTCTGGGTCCAGCCCTGACTGTCTTAGAGATGACTGTCCGCAATCTTGTCTTATATGCTTTCTTGACTGTCCGCAAACTTGTGATTATAGGAGATACAAGTAGTGAGTATTTTTCAACTGGTTTTAACCCATTTATACCTAGTATCCCATAAAAGGGACAGTGGCAAGCAATGTAGACCCAGATCAGACACTACAGAACGCGGCGTCTAATCAGGGTCTACACTGTTTGCATTAAATACATTGTTATGAAACATACTACTTATAAAACTAACAAGACACCTTTCTGCTGGAAATGGATCGGTCCAAAGAGAAGGTAGAAGAGTCCATTTCAGCCATTTGTTTTATGGATACTGGTCTAGAAACATACCTCATGGCATTATATCGTCAGAGTAACTACAAACGGGGGATTAACTGGCATTTCTTCGTCTGTTTTGAAAAGGAGATCCTTTTGAAGCAAGGATATTATGAATATACAAGGCCAGGTTTTATTGAGTGGTTATCAAAAGTAGTTGTCGGCGACAAGGTATATTCCAAATAATCAAAAATAAGTGATTTAAGGGACCAGGAAATATTAACTGCACTATGGGAAGGTACTGATAGAGGTTTAAGGCCCAACACTGTGCTGAACAACAGCTATATGTTCTGAAAATGATATCTTCTGTACAGTAAGTACACCAAACAAAATATATTCCACACTTTGTTGTACAGACTTCAGATCTCTCCCAAAAATGAAACTAAATATGTAGTTTGAATTGAGCCACGTCACGAGAAAATCTGTTTAGTCATAGGCGAACAGCAAAAGCGCAGATCAGTCCGCGCATCCGCCCAGTTTGATTAGCATATTAAAGAAGAGCGCAGTGTAAAATGTCTGTATGAATAGCTATAAATAACTTTTTTTAAAACCATAAATAGTGATGCAAGATTGATCAAACTATTCGCTACGTAGAAAGTAAATACCTGTAACTGTTTTAAAAATTGAAACTTTGAAGACCCTAACTGCCTTCTGTAGCCTAGCAAACTGGTTTGAGTCTTACATAGTAACAAACCCCTGAAGCTGATGTTTTCTCATGGTTTGGCTGGATTATGTTACTTCAAGTTGTTGTTAATTTGATATATATCTCAGCAGTCAGCTTGTCGCAATAAGTCATTACAGGATCGGTGTACACTGTGGTCAGTCTCGTTATGGCATCTGTGAGATATGGCCATATAGACTATTGTGACAAATAGGTAAGTGTATACTTTTAAATTAATAGACTTGTTTGCTTTGTTTGTGTTGAGGTTTTACGGCCTAGTCAACCCAATTGGGTCATATCGAGTGCATACCTGTATTGTTTACAGGTACATTAAATAGTTAAATTGTTCTTGGAGACCGGGAGGAGTTTAATTATGCACCTCCCTCGGATGCGTTCATTTTTTTAAATCGGTATTAACGTTATACCGTCTTTATCCCAAGTTTTGGGATACCTTGTCTACTTACCATAATTGTGAAATGGTCCGTCCATTCTACTACCTCTTGATGTTTCTGTAATAGTGTTGTGTATATGGCAAACAATGTAGACCCTGATCAGATGCCACGTACTGCGGCGTCTGATCTGTGTCTACAATGTTAACAAACGTCTTTCTGTCCCAATACTTAGGGTTATTACGGTAATTACTTTGATTTCTAACAAATACTCATTGAATTTGAGAAAATCCTAATGTTATGCGCATTGCTTGATGAACATACAATAAACATAGTCTTGAGATTTCTTGCTACGCTCCTTTTTTTTTTTTTTTCTTTTTTTTTTCTCTCTGTTATTTTACCTGTTGTTTTCAAATGGTTGAATGCCGGATAGAGAGGATAAATGCATACTTCAAGAGTCATCTCTCTTATTCATTTACTTTCCTAAGAATCCTGATCCACTTGTGAAGCGTTTGGTACTTTTGTCATTTATTATATCATTGTTTTAATTTAGTTTTACGGTTCAGTCAACACTGTCTACTCATCATACCATATAAGCACACCAGATCTCGTAAAACCCTACATTGGCTCAAATAGTTTTCGAGATATCTTGCTGACAAGATTTAGTTATCATTATATTACAAGTGGCATAATTCCGTAAAAATCTGTGACAATTACATGCATATACAAAATTTACAACCGACTGCGTTAACCAGGCGCATTAGAGTGTCAATGAAATAGAAACGCTGTTCAACCAAATTTATGAATAGACTGAGCTATTTTGATAGCGATGGGCAATGTCATTTGCTCACATTTAGGCCAGGCCCGGCCTCCACGAAAACATTCACTATATTCCTGTGTTTTTCACGGGTATTTCGGTGGTATTTCGGTACTTCAGTAAGTCGTGTGACCGCCTATAAGACCTTCTAGAGCTGGAGTTTTGATTTTGCATTCATCGCTCCTGGGAACAAGTGGAGCTACTTCCACTTTTTGTTGTTGGCCCGGTTCACTGTATATGAAACAACTATTGTTTTTTACAATAATAGGTGTCACAGAAAAATTCCGTGTTAACCAAACTGCGGCATTTTCCGAATCTTTTCCCACAAATTTTCTTATTTTTATTTCTTCATCCGGGTGTCTGATAATCCTGTGGTCAATTATCTCAGTAAATTGACCACAAGAAAATTCACACGTCTTGTATTTGTTCACTAAGCTTATCATGTAGTCGAAATCTGAAAACAGTGGAGACAAATATTTTATACGGCAAACACAATAGCTCGGACCCATCAATACTTGATGGGTCCGAGACAATAGGCATGTTTACAGCGAGCCATTTTACTATTTACTGTGCAAAATAGATAACTTTTATATCTTATATCCTATATTAGATATATATCCTATATAAGATAGCTGATATATCATATACGATATCTGATTTACTAAATGAGATAGCTTATTTAATTGAATAAATGAAATATCCTCTTTACTTTATAATATATCTTATAGCCTATATATGATATCTTATATACCAAATAAGATATCTTATATGTCAAACTAGATATCTTATATGGTATTTATCTTATACATTACACTATGTTAATTATCTTATTTTCTATATCACATGTCATATATCTTATTTACTAAAGAAAACATCTTTTAAAATGTTATATTAGATATCTGATACGTTTAAGCAAGTTAGATATCTTAAAGGTTATATCACATATCTCGTATAAATTTGAGGGAAAATAAAACCAACAGCAAACAATTATCCCCTCAAGGCGAAAATTTCGCAGAAACGGTCCACTCACAAATAACACAACATTTCCAAACCGGCCATACTCAGAAGAGAATGAATAAAACATTCAAATCCTTGGCACTCGTGTCTAAACAAAATTGAGATTCATTCGTTTCATGCATTCATGACGTAAACTTATCATTCACTTTCAAAGGAGATTTTATTGTTAACAAAGTTTAGCCTGCCTATAGTAAAATGTTCTGGTCGAGACCGTGGATACATTAATTTTCTTAATCGATATTTAAGTTATACCGTATTTATCCTAAGTTTTCGGATGCTTCAACCTCTTACCATACTTGTTTAAAATTTGGAATAGTCTACCACCTCTTGATGCGCCTGTTATATTGCGTACTGTGGCGTCTGATCTGGGTCTACACTGTTTACAAAGGCCTATCTGTCTCAATACTTAGAGATTTTACGGTAATTACTTCACCTCAAACAAACACTCCTTGAATTTGAGTAAAGCCTATCTAAATGGCACTAATCTTATATGCATTGCTTGATGAACATACAGCGGAATCTTTTAAAAAATTTCTTGCTACGCTTCTTTTTCCTTCTCCAAATGGTAGAATGTCGGACTGAGAGGATACTTCAAGAGTCGTCTCTCCTGGGAGCGTATTCATTTACTTTCTCAAGATTCGTCGAGCCTCATGGGAAGTGTTTTTGTACTTTTGTCATTTCTTTTAGATTTTTTGTTTGAGTTGGTTTAATGGTCCAGTCTACACTACTAGGGTCATGCCAGGCCGGTCGAGTAATCTACTAATCATATAAGCACACCTTTTCGATTAGGCCCTGCTTTAGCTCAAATAGTTACCGAGATAGCTTGCTGACAACATTTGATAATCATTATGTTACAAGCGGCATAACCCCGTTAAAATTTAGTTATGGGTAAATGACTCATCATTCCCAATCAGCATACCAAGTGTCAAGGTTCTAAATCAAACCCGTTTCGAGATATCTTGCTGATTAGAGTCTATTGTGTTGGTAAAAAAAACCAGGAACTACGTCAGACAGAAACCATACGAGTGTTTTTTTTTTTTTTTTTTTTTCTGATTCTTTACACAAAATTTCAATATCCTATCTCTATGCAAAGTGTGTAGAACGAATGAGAGAACGAACAAACTACCCAAATACAATACACTCCTCCGACATCTTGTCATTCTTTCTGTCGTTCCTTTCTTTTATTTTCTTAATTGTGTAATTCTTAGTTCTGATGGATGTCTAACTCTGAATGGAGTAGTCCTGAGCCCGAGCTCTGCGACAGGTGCTAAGACCGACACTATGCATGTACATGAAATAATGTATTTCTAACAAAGAAGAATATCCCTAAAATCAGAAATGAGCTTGTCCAGTCTATAAGGAAGAAGATTTTATTTTGTAAAAGCGGGTTAATCTATATTGTCGAGGTCGACGATGAAAAATGTCGGACACATCTGGACTGCGTCTACCGGACGTAGTCATTCATTTCGAGTATAATAACAGTTACAGTGCTCAGATGTAGGCCAAATTTAGCGAATAGTATTTTTTAACGTTTCCAAGGACGTCCGTATTCCTCGTCTTCTGCAGAAGAGATTATGCAAGAGAGACTATTCTAGTTGTATATTAAATGGTAAAATAAATGTAAAGATAGAAAACTAAACAGCCTTTATTCCACAAAGGCTTTCTGCGCTATACATACAGCAGACGAAAAGTAAAGAATGCCGGACACAAAGATAGATAGATAGATAGATAGATAGATAGATAGATAGATAGATACACAGACAGATAGATAGATAGAAGGGCGGACGGACGGACGGTGGATAGATAGATAGATAGATAGATTGATAGATAGATAGATAGATAGATAGATAGATAGATATGCCTATATATGTGATTCGAAGGTCTTGTTGGACACACTCTCTTTCGCTGCTTCAAGGGACCGATATATTCGTATAAAGAGCTGCTCATTACCAGCATTCTTGAGATTTGGTTATCACAGTGTTTCTAGATCATTGGTTCAAGACGGGCAATTTTAGCATATGGTCAATGGCCAAAGAATGTGTACTAAGTATTCGTAAACTACCTAGTAGTCTTATGATGACAACTGACAACGCCCGAAATGACTTAAAATGGGTCAATGGGTCGTAGAACATCAACATAACAACAACAACAAAATCTCAACAGACCTTTCAAGAAACATTAGTATTGAAGGGTAACTGGTCGAGCTAATTGAAGCAGTACCTCAGTACGGTCTTAAATCACTTATCGTGTTATTAACATGTGTTTTGAATATGTTTGAATGTAAATTCAACCTTTGTGATCGATAGTGTTTTCGGTACTTGAAATAAAGTGATACTGCATATTTGACTGAATAAAAGCATTTTTATTTAAATTTGATTTTATGCATTTAATTGTATTTCACCGACATTGCATTGTAGATGCGACTGACTATGTCTCTAGACGAGTATTCATAAGACTGCAGTCGCATAAAGCATTAAAATCAATTGAAAACTACTGACCGGCTGTAATTTTATAGTCGCAAGTTTGCGGACAGTCAAAAAAGCACTGGTGGCAACTATTGATTACGTACAGTAGCAAGACTGCGGACAGTCGTGTCGAAGACAGTGTACAACTGTTTATTCATTGAAAATCATAAATCGGGGAAATTGTGCTACATAGTTGTTGTGCAAGGCGAGGGAAATAAATTTTGCTCTCAAAAGGTCAAATATCCTTTCTTTTGACTGGGATAATTATTAGAAAACACATTTTATTGACGCTCCCTTGAAGTGAAAAAGATATATTCGCCGTGATCGACCCAGACATCTTTGAGTCTCTCCCGTCTAAAAGGCCCTTTCTCTCGCATTTAGCTATTATGAGGGAACAGTTATTACCTAATCTCGTTTCTGCTAGCATCCAAACGGGCTGGCTGTAATCAAAAACAATAAAATTAATAAAATAAACAAGTGACCTACCTGAAATCCAAACCCCAAGTATGCGATTACCCGTCGGACAGAGTCGCAAGTTCCGTTTGAAGCCACTGTCCGGTATACCACAATGATATCCTCTATTTTATTATATCAGGTTGCATTTGACAATTTCATTCGCTTGGGCTTGTCAATACGTATCTGCAGGCCATAAATTATCAATATACTCCAAGCGGTTTAAAAGTTATAACAGTTTTCAAAACCGATCATGGCCCGTCGGACACGCCTTAGCAGGACAAATAATAACTTGAGAAATCTCACGGTGCCTAACCCTACCGGATTCTATTTGTTCCAAATAGGATTGCTTGATGCTGTTTGTGCCAGATCACGATGCTATCCGTGCCAAAGAAGAAAATCTGGTAAGGGTGCTCAGGTTAGAAGGTTTGTTATTCATTTAGATTTCATTTAACAGTTAGATGGCTGTCTCTACAACATTAACATTAGCATATCAAAACTTTTTAAAATAGTTCTATGTATGCCTGTAGAATGTATCTTCATAGTATGAATAAAAGATAAGAGCAAACGGACTCAGCGTCGAGTGACGGTATTCGGTGCTTTGGTTACATGTTTATAGTCATCGGAGGGGTCATTTGTTACGTTTAAATTACAGAAAGAAGTAAGCTGATAATATCTTTGCCCAAACACTGTCAGCGTTGGATTTTTTGTCTAAGGATATGAATAAAACCACGTTTTACACGATCAATATTGGCACTGCATGCTATTTGTGCGTGGCAGCAGATAAATTATGTGCCAATACGTGTGACCGGATAAAATGTTTGCCATTGGTAGACGTTTTTTTTTTTTTTTTTTTTTTTTTGTTTTTATTTAAGCGTGAAATAGGTTCTTTCGGTCCTACGAATTGTTGAATTGTACTAGATTGAACATCAGTATAGCTGCATTCTTCTAAAATTCGGAAATTCGAAGAAACTAAATAAATAAAAAAAAAAAAAAAAAAACAACAACAAAAAACAAAAAAAAAAAAACAAAAAAAAAAACAAAAACAACAACACTACGCCAAATTACTAAAGTAGGCTAACGTCACGGTAAAACACATAATGATATTCACTAGCGTATGGCTAAACGGATTTGTCACAGACTCAGCAGGCGTGTACACAGAATATAATGTGTATTTAATGAGCCAGCTCATGTGAAATTGAGGGCTCTGATGCGAATTTAAGGTTATTTTTAAAACGGGGCGTGAATACATCCTGTAAAAGAAGTCTCTAGAGAGCGCTTCCACTGTGTTGATCACATTAAGGTTAAACACATTAAGTTTTCATTCTGTTAAAATATTTAAAGAAGAAATAATAGTTTTCCTAGAAAAAAAATACTTGTCAGTTTATGCAAATTGTCTCCAGTTTGCATGAAATGACAAATTCTGTTTTCTGAGAAAACAACAAAAATGACACCATTATTTGGGGATATGTAAGCGAACTTAATCTGAATGGATCTATGTATGTCATTTATAATATTGAAAATGGTGAATTTAGTTTATGTCTACCGTGGTACTTTTTCAGCAGACGACAAACTTACCCCAGAAAACTGGACTTGGAGAAAAAAGGATGTAAAGTGTGCTATGGTATTTTATTTCAAAACTGTGAATTGCTGCATCTCTACAGGGAACAACATCAAAATCTACATTCCATCAAGTTACTACCTAATTATCCGGATTTGATCAAGTAGCACATCACACAAATCTGTGTGAGCCTAGGTAGCATTCTACATAAATTTGTATCGGACCGTTATCGTCCCGTCAGGTACCCTGGCCCGATGTAGAATGCTTACTGGGAGGAGCTCTTAATTAATTGAAAAAAAAAGGTTAGAGAAAAGTAAAGTCAATTACTTTAGATCAGTTCATAACTAGACGCATGTCTGTTTCTGAAACTTGTGAAAAGACAAGAAGTCTATATAGTAGTCTAGTTAATATCTTGGGTCACGCAAGTCTGCCATGTATCAAAAAACATTTTTATAATTTTATTTTACCTTCTTATTTATAAAAACAGAGAACAAATACACTCGAAACCCTGTATACCCCTTCCCCCGTCATTACCAGATGGTATTTTCTTCTTCATATTTCTGTGGTCCGTTCCGGTGTTTCGTAGTCGTTCCGGTATATCTAGGCACCGCCCCACCTTCGAACGGGCACGGAATGAGAATACCCCCCCCCCCACACACACACACAAAAAGTATCCGACGCTCTTTTCACAAAAAAAAAAAAAAAAAAAAAAAGAGAATGCCCCAAATAGCAGCTGTAGCTGTTCCAAATCGTATCCGTCTTTTAAAAAAATATATATATATCGTGTGCCACATGTTGGCTCTTATTCGTGGCACAAACAGCATCCGTCGCTACTGAAAATTAACTGGCTATGTCCATGTTACTGTTTTAAGTGCAAACAAACACCATCCAAGGGACAAAAGGAGTGATTTTTTTTTTAATATATTATTGGTCTTGACTTCTATAAAGAATGACACCTCGAAAGAATCGTAACCGCATTCATTTGCTCTAATTCAAATGGACAGTAACCTGCCACAGGAGGCTCACCAGCATTTTAGTTTTGCTGATATTTCAAAGGGACCGATACGACTACATTTTATTGGCAGAAAATGTTCAATCATATAACTGGCAGCGCTGAAAAAGGGGACCATTCGGCACTCACATCCGTATTATGCCATATAAAGGCACCCCCCGCACCACCCCGTCGCCCCCGAGGCAAAAGTAGGCATTTCAATCATGCAAAGTAAGGAAGATCTGAGTGTTTTCAGACTTATAAAAAGATATAATAAGAACAGTGTTCTCTCTGAACAAAAACACTTTATTACCATTGAAAGGAAATGCCAAATTAAATATTCAAAAAAAAAAAAAAAAAAAAAAAAAGGAGTTATAACTGAAGTAAAACATTAATAAACGTTTGCATCGCGGCTGCTCAAATTATGGAAGCGTCCTAATGCCAGGTGAAAAAAATATTTAAGTCCTACGTAGGAGAAAGTAACTCCTACATAGGAAATAATAAGTCCTACATAGGAGGTAGTAACTACTACGTAGGAGATGATAAGTCCTACGTAGATGATAACTCCTACGTAGGAGATAATAACCCTACGTAGGACTTAATAATACCTACGTAGGAGATAATTACTCCTATGTAGGACTTACTAACACCTACATAGGAGCTACTAACACCTACGTAGGAGATAATAAGTCCTACGTAGGAGTTACAAACCCCAACGTAGGAGATAATAAGTCCTACGTAGGACTTACTAACACCTACGTAGGAGTTTCTAAGTCCTACGTAGGAGATAGCTAAGTCCTACGTATCGCTTACTATGGAAGCGTCTTAGTGCCAGGTGAAAAAATATTTGTCCTACGTAGGAGTTGCTATCTCCTACGTAGGACTTAAATATAGCAGATAATAAGTCCTACGTAGGAGATAGTAACTCCTACGTAGGTGATGATAATTTATACGTAGGACTTACTAACACCTATGTAGGACTTAATAATACCTACGTAGGACTAACTAACACCTACGTAGGACTTACTAACTCCTACGTAGGGGATAAAAATCCTACGTAGGACTTACTAACTCCTACGTAGGAGATAATAACAACTACGTAGGAGATAATAAACCCTACGTAGGTCTTACTAACACCTACATAGAAGATAATAACACCTCCGTAGAACTTAATAAACATACGGAGGAGATAATAACTTCTACGTAGGATTTACTAAAACCTATGTAGGAGATACAAATACCTACGTAGGAAATAATAAGTCCTACATAGGAGTACGAACACCTATGTAGGAGTTAGTAAGTCCTACGCATGACTTATTATCTCCTACGTAGGAGTTCGTAAATCCTACGTATGTGTAGGTAAAACCTACGGAGAAGTTATTATCTCCTCCGTAGGTTTATTATCATCACCTATGTAGGAGATACTATTGCCTACGTAGGACTTATTATCTCCAACATAGGAGTTACTATCTCCTACGTAGGACTTATTATCTTCTACGTAGGAGTTACTATCTCCTACGTAGTACTTTAATATTTTCTTCTTCGTCTGGCACTAGGACACTTCCATGTCAGATTAAGCTGATCATATTTTTACAAACGCCGAGCAGGCGTGGGAAAAATACAATTTTTCGTCACTTCAAACATTCTTGAACTAAAAAGTAGGCATAATAGGCATTTTTAAAAAAAAATAGGGAAAAGTAGGGCCAAGGCATAGTCCAGATATATTTTGTAATTATGGTATAATTATAAAAGCGTTTGCAAAGTCCTTGAAAGCCTATGCGAAGTCCAAATATAATTATGGTATAGTCCTAAATGAAAAAAAAATGTAATAAAAAGCAGGTATCCCTACCTATCCTACCTATATTTTTCTAACATGTTAATACCCTAAACACACATACTTTTTATTTGGCCTAATCATCTACCAGTTCAGTGTTGTCAGTTCAGATTCACAATAATGCTGCACATCTAACTGAATTTGATTTCAGACCACACTTGACTTTTGAATCCACTGCATGAATTGGGATATCACGTCCAAGTCAACAATATTTAAGTCGTTTAGAGACATTTCCTTCTAATTTGTGGGACTTTTACCAGAAACGATCACATGAATTCGGGTCCTGCTTAGTTAGTAGCAGCTCTGCTATGGAGGCTTTAGGCAGCCCATCAATTTCGCGGGCCCCGATGGGCGGGGGCCATGCTTTCCGAATACCTAAAACTAGTATATGCCGGTGACAGGTACAACGACAATAACTTACCATTCGCTTAGCTGAAATCCATTTAATTGCTTCAGGAATTTTCCTTAAGATTTTTGACCGTTTGTGCCTTTTTGTCTTTATTTCTTTTAGGTCTTTTTTTGCGAGTCTACACCACATTATTGTGTCGAAGTTTTTTTAGATTATCACGTGAAATCAGCGTAAAGTCTTTGTGTTATCGGAAAATCTACATCAATGTGTACCTTATGCACAAAACGAATCATGCATAGCTTGTAAACAGACGGAGAAATAGTAGTGCAGGACAGAGGGAGCCTGGATCACCCGTCCAGCACTACTGTGTACCTACCTGAGGTAAGATCAGGCAAAACTTTTTGCGATTATTCCGGAATCCCTTTTATTTATTATGCACCAACACCTCCACAAATAGCGCGTCTAATAGTCTTTTAAAGCATTATAAAAATTTACAAGGAAGCTGAGAAAAATCGAGCGAAAATGTTTTACCTGTCAATCTCGGAACATGTATCCTCTAAAACTCATTTTTATATATTATCATACACCAACATAGCATGTCTAATAGTTCTTTATGTACTTTAGTAACAAAACAAGAAAGGCTAATTTCCTTCCTGTTCTTTTCATAGTGTGTTCTATTTGTTAAGCAAATGATATTGATTTTAGAGAGCTCCACACAAAAAGTGCAAAAGCCGTGTCTGGTCCACAGTACTTTTGACCCTAGTACTGTGTAGAATTCCTTACATACGCATCCCAGTACTGGGGGGAATCACCTGCCATTTCTTAAAAAAAAAGGTAAGAGAAAAATCCATGGTGTGCCACAATCACAAACCGCAGCCCTTACCAGACACCAAGAGGAAGAGGAAACGGACAAAACAAAACAAGCGCAAATCGAACAAACGTACGAAAAGCACTAAGATTAGTTCTCTCTTCCCCAAGCGAGATAATCGCAATGCTAAAAGGACTGAAAAACCCAAGAACAAAATAACACAAGGTAAGACATAAAATAAATCGCCTCGTAGAATAAACCACAAAGCAACAAAGAGTAAGACTAACACCGGGACCACCACCGCCTTAGAACGATCAGTAGAATAAACCAGCGGGGTGTGTGTGTGTGTGTGTGTGTGTGTGTGGGCGGGGGGGGGGGGGGGGGTCAAAAGCACTTTTACAGCTAGCCAACTTCACACTGGCTCCCGATGCTACTCTTAATACAGAAATACATAAAAATTCGGTTCGCATAAAGGCTCCCAACTCGCCTCGTAGAATAAACCACAAAGCAAATAAACAAATCGCCTAGAATAAACCACAAAGCAACAAAGAGTAAGACTAACACCGGGACCACCGCCTTAGAACTGTCAGTAGAATAAACCACCGGGAAGTTTAAAGCACTTTTACAGCTAGCCAACTTCACCCTGGGTCCCGATGCTACTCTTAATACAGAAATACATAAAATTCGGTTCGCATTAAGCCACCGCAACATGTTGGCTCGCAGTCCACACTGGAAGAGTTGCCTTTAATCATCTGCTTCATTCCAATCGAAATCGTAGACAGAAGTCGAGGTCTGGCAAGTCAGTGCGATTGATTACGGACCAACAGGGAGAATTCTATTATGCGCGCAACCAGTCACACCCAGCTAGCCACTACCATTAAACAGCTGCAGCAGGCGTCATACTCGGACAGATGCACCAGCCACGACCCAACAGACGATCGTTGGTTTGTGGTATATATAGGTGACCCTTTTCCTGGTTGAAAAATAAATGTTTTGTTAATTTACATATTGATCTGGGAGAAAGATCTTGGTCATTGGGTCAAGAGGTTGAAAGCCTAGGTAAGTGCTGTTGCGGCCACATTATTGCTGAGATTTCCATGAAATATCTGTCTTGATGAAATCTCAGCGGAGATCAATACCAGGTCATCTGAGATAAGAAAAAAAAACAAAAAAAAAAACAAAAAAAAACAACAAACAAACAAAAACAAACAAACAAAAAAACAACAGTTGCTGGACTATTTGAAGGAATTTCTAAAAATATTTTTTAAGGGAGATGATTCTAACAGTCGCGGTTTCTATGATAAACATAGTGTAAGAGGAGGTAATTCTTACAATTACACTTTCTAATATATAGGAGAGTTGAAAAATAAAAAAGATATATATAGGATGCCAAAACAAGAAGAAAGCTCTGATATCCAATCACAACACAGTAATTATCTGAGTGAGATCCGGAGAGATAATAATAAGATTTTAGAATATATAAGTAAGACGGGGATATATTAATACAGTATCATACCAATTGTGTAATATTGCCGGAGTGCCAGGAAAAAGGGGCATATAAAAAGTAATCGAAAAAATAAAACAACAACAACAACAACAAAAAAAAAAAAAAAAAAAAACAGACGGTGCCTCAAAACAAAGAAACACTATCTTATGTTGACTGGTGATTGTTATGCTTGTAATAAAAATAATATAATGTGGTGCTCGTGCGGAAATGAAAAAAAACAAACAAAAAAAAAAAAAAAAAAAAAAAAAAAACACACAAAAAAAAACAAAACGTTATTTCAATTTAAATTAGAAGGATGTTGTTTTTGTAAACAAATGTGGCGAAACTGATTTTGGCGTTATTATCGAACATAAAACAAAAAGTAATAGAGGGCAATACAATGAACCAGATTAAAAACACGATTAAATGCTTACAAGCAAACGAATGGCTTGATGTGCCAGATAAACTATTAAATATTGTCAAAAATGATTTACGAGAATAGTGTTCAATACCAATATTCAAAAAAAAAAAAAAAAAAAAAGAAAGAAAAAACATAGGCTATCATCATATTATAACAATGTACAACAAATACATAACAGAATAACGGAGGCCCCGCCGATTTATTTTTTAAGAGAAAGGTTAGAGCAAATTATTTTTATATTACGGGAGATTTTGTGTTCATTTAAAAAACACTGCCCACCGAAAAGAAAGAATTTCTCAGTTATATGTTTTAATAAATTATTTAAAATTTTATATATGAAAGAATTTGCTAAATATTTTAATCTTCCAAAAGGCAAACAAAGTTTGAGAGAGCATGAAAAGATTTTGGAAAAAATATGCAAAGATATGGGATGGAAATTTCATCCTTCATTTAATGTGTAGATATAATATAGATGAATATACCAAATAATAATAATGAAATAAAGTGTACAGAAGAAGACTTCAAGCGACTGCGCGATCAATTATTTAGGATGCTTATATGCGGCGAATCAGGAACGGGAGAAACGAATACATGGATTCATATGTTGTTAAAACCATTGATATATTATGACAAAACATATTTGTACGCAAAACATCTTGAACATGGCAAATTATAACCATTGGCGGGAGATTTAAATGAAACTGCAGGCAATCGGGATACTATTTTCTTCGAACGACGAGATTATTCCATTTGACGGAATGGGCAGCTCTGGTCAAAAAGTAATAATTTTGATGATTTTGTTTGCGAAAAGAATCAAAATGATATCATCAATTATTTTATTCAAGGGAGGCAAAAAAATTGCTGTGTAATTTATCTATCTAAATCATATTATAAAAGTCCAAAGGATATACGATTAAATTGTTCACATTATATAATTTTGAAACCCCAAGTAAGAGAGAAGCTAAGTCTATATGCAACGAACAAAGTATACCATTAGGTAAATATGATAAAGCATTTGATAAAAGATATAATTTTATTTATCTTGACAAAATAAATAAAAAGATAAAAAAAGAATTTTATGGCGAAAGATGGAATATAGATGAGAATATTTAATCAAATTGGCGAAAAAGAGAAAGGTGATTCGGCAGGTATTTTAAATTTTGGTATTCTTGCTGCTGAGTATGTGAGACAAGAGCAAATGGCCAATTACCTTGACAAAGAGAGGAATCAAACAAATATTCTTAGGAGTAACCTAGACATGGGGAATAATAATATAACGAATCTAAAAGATCCGTCAGACCCAAAAGATGCCATCCCGAACAGATTTCTTTTTAAAAGATTACAAAAGTTTGCAGATGATTATAAACTTGTGGAGCTTTCAGCAGTGGAATCAGAAAATAAAGATGCTATTAAAGCGATTCAGTAAAAATTAAAGGAAAATAGACAGGCGTTCTAGGTGGACCTAAATTCGTTACGGAATGAATTAGAAACAATGAGCGAGAGTCTAAAGACCGAAATTGATAGTAACGAAAGTGAAATTATGAAACAACTTAGAGGAGACATTTGCCAAGGTGTTGAGTCATTGAGAGGAGAATTTGAGAAAACAGCGAAAAAACAAGTGAGTAATGATGAATTGCAACAGAAATTGGATGATTTGAATAATAAATTTCAAGAAGACGTTGAAAGAAATAAAAGATTAATTATTAGAATAAAAGCAGCGGCGGAGGAGGAGCTAACGTGAATTAATGAACAAATGAGATTAACGATGGAAAATATAGAAAAAAGAACAGATATGGAAGAAATCGATGTTGATACAAAGAAACGAATACTAAGAAAGAAAACAAAGTCAGAAACATGTCTACGAGTGGCAAGTAAGGGCATAAATACAAATGAAGAGCGTATAAAAAGTTTAAAAACTGAACTAGAAAGTCTTAAGACAGAAATGGAGGAAGAAGTAAAAGGGAAAATGAAACCTGATTTAGAAAATAAAATAAGAAGACTAAATCGATCTATCAGGAAAATAGAAGATATACTTGAAAGAAAAACGCCATTGGCATCAAATCTTGATATGGGAAACAAAACAATATTGAATCTGCCTTCTCGAAGAGACCCAAAAGAAAATACAGAAAATTACAATGATCCTCTTATTGTCAAATGACGCCATGAAGGACATTGGGGAAAAGGTAGATAAAAGATATTTGACAATAGAAGGTACCAGTACATTAAAAGGCAGACTAGATATGAGCCAACACAGAATTAGTGGCGTTGCTGATCCTATTGAATATGATGACTCAGTAACTAAACGCTATGTAGCGGCAAGAGTTCAGGCACTAACTGATACCATTCAAGATATGCAGCCTGTCAGGAATATTGTAGAGGCATATAATAAAATATTCGATGTTATTGATAATCAGATATTATTGAAATATGAGTTTCTCCCTGACAGAATCAATCCGAGACGGATATGGCAAAAAGTTAACAAAAGTAGTCTATTGACTAACTTTTTGAATCAAGCACCATTACTACTATTGCGCATGCATTATATGCAGTTAAAATACCGGGAAGGTTTACTGTGGATTATGGTATTACCGTACTAAGATGGGATCGTCCAGGCGATTATTTATATGGATTTATCCAGGGGATCCACCCAGACATGCCAAAATATGCACATTTAGAGATACGAATATTATTCGGTATGACCATATAAAAAATGATTTTGACTTTGCGGAGGGCGATATATTTTAGTTTTCGGATGCTTTCTCCAGGGTATATTCCCAGGCTGATCTTGGCGAAGGGTCATCAATACCTTTATATTATAATATAGAAAAAAATAAAGATATATAATATATAATGGAACAAACAATCACGCTTTCATCTCAAGTAGCAAGAATAAATAATTCTAATAACACACCAAGCGACTTTACAACGGTATTTGATCGGCCAATCACATTAGATAGAAATAAAAGAGCATTTATGGGCCTCAATGAAATTAATACAATGACATATGCATGGTACAATGTTAGCAGAGAATATAATAATGATATAATCAGATATCACAATGGCAAAGAATATAAAATAATTGCTTTACAAATGGATGCTATTCTTATTCCGAACTCTCTGACTATATACGGGAGCTTCGTATTGAAAACGGTAATATAGAACCTGATGGAAATAGCCCAATTAAAATTGAATTTGATTTGACCCGGTGGTTTATTCTACTGACCGTTCTAAGGCGGTGGTCCCAACGTTAGTCTTACTCTTTGTTGCTTTGTGGTTTATTCTACGAGGCGATTTATTTTATGTCTTACCTTGTGTTATTTTGTTCTTGTATTTTTAGCATTGCGATTACCTCGCTTGGGAAGAGGGAGCAAATCTTAGTGTTTTTCGTACGTTTGTTCGATTTGCGCTTGTTTGGTTGTGTCGGTTTCCTCTTCCTCTTAGTTTCTGGGAAGGACTGCGGTTTGTGATTGTGACACTCCCTGGACTTTTCTCTTACCTTTTTTGGACTAGTTTTAGATGCTTGATAACAATTTCGAAGGGTTTACTCTTGAACTAAGAAACAGTAATTTTAAGGAACTTACTGGTTTTGAAAGGGAAATAATCAGGGAATCAGCTTTTGGGACCAAGGCCCCTAACATAACGAATAACATCGACACTCTTTACATTCACTGTGATCTAATCAGTAATTCAGTTGTTGATGGAAGATATAGTATACACAATATATACAGTGAGTACGGCAGCTCTTACAAAAAAGGTAAGAGAAAAGTCCAGGGAGTGCCACAATCACAAACCACAGCCCCTCCCAGACCCCAAGAGGAAGAGGAAACCGACAAATCCAAAAAAGCACAAATCGAACAAACGTACGAAAAGCACTAAGATTAGCTCTCTCTTCCCAAAACGAGGTAATCGCAATACTAAAAGGACTGAAAAACGCAAGAACGAAATGACACAAGGTAAGACATAAAACAACTCGCCTCGTAGAATAAACCACAAAACAACAAAGACGTTACCCATTCTCAAAAGAACCAGTAAGAATTTCATATTGCGAGTTGAACAAGATCAAAAGCAGCAGAGGCAGCATTAGAGTCAGGAATGAAAAAGGTAGGAGAAAAAGCCGGAAAATATGCATCAGACAAGAGTTTTTACAAAAAAAAAAAAAAAAAAAAAAGGAAAACCAATCGGGGAGATAGTAACTAAAGTATTAATGAAAGAAGAAACCCTTAAAAAATAATGAAGGAGGAATCAATAACACAAAAAGATCCGTATTTAGATAGATGATTGCTCGGGCGTAGAAATGAACGAATTAAAAAAATACTTATTAACAGGGAAAAATATTTGATTATAATATAGTAATGTTTAGAAGCATAAAATACTGCAATCGTTTCGAATATATATCAATTCAACTTAGCACACCTTTGAAAGAACCAGGAGGCAATGCGAATCAAACGAAGAATGGTTATACATTTTCAATAAATGACAGATCATCTGTCTTTGATTGGTGTACTCGCTATTTGGATATAACTGTTAAAGTAAACAAATTAGCGGACAGGACAGGTTACGCAAACGATGATGCTATTGCCATGATCAATGACGCCGCCTCATTAATATCTGATCTACGCGTAAAACAAAATGGCAAAATTGTTTATGATCGAACTAATCTATTTCGGATGGTTAATATCAGGGATCTTCTCGAAATGTCACAAGATTACGCAGAAACATTATAATCGAGTGATCGAGTGAATACTTTCATTTAGATTCAGAGGATACAACGGCAATAGAACTTGACACACTTGCACATTGGACAGACCACAACGGGAGTTTTAACACGTCATAGACTCATTACTGAAGCAAAAGAAGTAAAATCAATAATCCCATTACGTTAACGTTTTTTGATGGTTTGAGAACAAATATTTTACCTCCAAGTCAAATTCAATTAGAATTTGGATTGACACATGATGATAATTTGATATTTAGAGCAAATGGTGTTGATCCAGGAGGGTTGTTGTAACCAAATTCGAGTTGTGGCTCCCCAGAATGATTTTCAGTTCAGAGGGTCTTTCATATGCAATGGAAAATCACACGAAGACAAAGTGGACATACCACCGAGAAATGGTGCTGGAATCATTATCGTCAAGACAGCGGGAAAACATTTACTATTACTGCCGGAGTAAAAAACCCAAACACATCTTTGTTTATTTGCAGAGGGAAAATAAAACTCTCAATCAAGAGCAAACTCCTCATATTTTTGATACATTTAAGATTAACGCGGCGGCTTAAGACAATTGTTATTTTCAATCAGCGAGACTGGAAGTTGGAAACGGCATATATTATTCAGAGCTAGAATATTCATTTGATAATATGGCGAGAATATATAGAGATGTAATCAACTATAAACAGAATGACAAAAATACTGGATCTCTTCGACTAGAGCCAACTTTCAATCATTATTTGGTCTTATCCGTTTTAATTTAACACTTAGCGATGATGCACTCCATCCAAAGTTCCAGATCCCAAACAACTCATATTACGGTATAGCCAGGCTGCTGCTGATGGCTACAAAGTTTATGCAATAATTTTTATGATGAAGAGGTCAAAGTTGATATTGTTGGAAATGATAGTAATAATCTAAAAACAAATCATTCGTATATAATATAGATAGATGCTTCGTACAAAGCATATTCAATAAATTTAACAGATGGGCAAAAAAGACATTAGCAAATGTGTATAAAGATAGATCTTCGTTAACATTAAGACCTAAGAACAGTCAACTGACAGGGGATTTCCCTCTTTTTTAACACAGACACAAATTAATAGAATTAAAAAGGCGTTAGCGGCTGGAAGAGGAACAGATACAGAAATATTATAATCACAAATGTCGGCACAACGTAAAAATGGGGAATTTTAGGGGCACTGGCTGTCTTGCTCGTGGGTTAATACCTGTTGCGACCAGGATTGCTCCAAAAGTGGTGGCTCCATTGGCAACTGGAGCTCTTTCAGGATTGGAATCAACTGGAATTGGGAAATTATTTGGAACACGGATGATAAACATACCGGCTTCACGAAAAACAAACGTATTAAAAACTGTCGGGCCATATTTAACGAAAGGACAAAAGGATAAGTTTGAAAAAGTTTGAAAAAGGCAAACCAATTTCTCTCACCAAAACTCAAAAGATGAATGGAGGATTTCTCTCACTTTTGTTGGGGGCTTCGCTAATTCCTTCAGTTACAGGTGCTATAACAGGTAAAGGCGGGCTACAAATTGATAGCCGCCGAAGGGGGAAAGGAGGCCTAAAACTTTAACCAGTGGGGTGGGCTTGACGATATATCTTTGGCTTGGCCCGCCGTGGTTCAACTATTGGTTTTCATTTACTCTGGCTGGCATACAGTAGAATTCCCCAAGCGAGGTAATCGCAATACTAAAAGGACAAAAAACACAAGAACAAAATGACACATGGAAAGACATAAAACAAATCGCCTCGTAGAATAAACCACAAAGCAACAAAGAGTAAGACCAACAGCGGGACCACCGCCTTAGAACGGTCAGTAGAGTAAACCACCGGGGAGGGTGCGGGGGGTGGGGGTTAAAGCACTTTTACAGCTAGCTAACTTCACCCTGGGTCCCGATGCTACTCTTAATACAGAAACACATAAAAATTCGGTTCGCATAAAGGCTCCCAACTCAGTCAATGCATCAAAGCGAAAACACAAAAATCAAATTAATCACTATAATAAACAAAGACGAGTACTCATGGCTAATTCTACTGTATGCCAGATTAAATGAAAACCAATAGTAGAACCACGGCGGGCCAAGCCAAAGACATATCGCCAAGCCCCAACCCACTGGTTAAAGTTGTACGAAGAGGCCGTCATTGGGTCTGAGGCCCGAACCGCCGTCGTGCAATTAAAGAGTAAAGCATAGCCATCAACAATGATTGGGTTGACAACTAGGCATGCAGTCTGCCGCATAATATCCAGGCTATAGCCAATTCAAACCCTTATCGGAACAAAATATAAACTTGGTTTGGGGAAAACACACACGCACGCACACGCGCACACACACACACACACACACACAACCGCCTTAGCCGATGAATTGCATAAAAGAAAGTTTCAGAAAAGGCCAGTCATTGCTGTTGGGATTGCTGATACATGGTCCGCGGATTTGGTTGATATGACCTCTCTTGCTAAATTTAATAAAGGAATAAAATATCTTTTATCAGTCATTGATATTTTTAGTAATATGCATAGGCAGTGCCAGTGAGAGATAAAACTGGGGCTTCTGTCACAAAAGCATTTGAAAAGGTAATGCTTATCAGTAAAAGAAAACCAGAAAAGCTTTAGGTTGCTGAAGGTAGAGAATTTTACAATAGTGACTTTAAGAAGCACCTGGTAGAAAAAATGTATCACACATTTAATGAGGGTAAAACTGTTGTTGTAGAGCGGTTTAATAGAATATTGAAAAATGTAATGTAGAAGCATTCTACCGCACACAATACAAATAAATATCTAGATGTTCTTCCTTCAATCCTAGAAAAATATAACAATACATTTCAAAGAACTATCAAAATGACTCGAAAAGAAGCAAACCGAAAGATAAACACAGAACAGGTTTATTTCAATTCATTAAACAATAAAAAGACAAGAGAAGCTCCAAAGTTTAAACCAAATGATCAAGTTCGAATTAGCAAATATAAGAGAAAATTTGAATAAAGCGTTATACTCCAAACTGGACTGAGGAAATCTTTGTTACAGCTGAGGTTAACATGACAAATCCTGTGACATATAATTTGAAAGATCTTAAAAATGAAAAGAAATTGGGTTCTTTTTATCAGCAAAAATTAGCTCGTGGTAAACAAAAAATATTTAGGTTCGAAAAGGTGATCAAACGTGACAATAAAATGAAGAGGACTCTTGTAGAATGGTCAAGATATTTTGATGAACATAATTCTTGGGTTCCTTTTGGAGATCTTATTAATTTATAAAATAATAATTAAAAAAAATTAATAAATAACATAATGGGAAAATTGAAGGTACAAAATCTCTTTTGGCTCATCTAAATAAATATATGGCGGCATATAGAAAGAGTTATTGACTTTGCGGAGGAGTTCACCTTTCAATTCAAATTGCTTTTGGTCTAAATGGCTGCGGGGTAGTCGCGGCTCTTATTCCTGCTGTTCCTATAGCAGTCGCAAGTGCTGGCGCATTTCCTGCAGGAATTACTGTTATTTTAAGATTTGCAAAACTCGAAGAAAAAAAAGCTAGTTACAAAGCACAATTCCGAATTTTTAAACAACTCTCTAAAGAAGCTCGTATTATGAATGCTGGAAAAGATATTGATGGAAACATATTCTCCAGAATATTAGAGATTGAAACAGAACCTAATTATGAAGCATTACAAACTCAATGGATACTGTCCGGCGAATGATGACGATAAATTACCCCTCGTGAGAGACACATAAAGACATAACTATAGTATAATAAATGAAGGGTAAATCGATTATTGCAATCAAAATAGATAATTACAAAAATGAAATCGATAGAAAAGGATACAAAAATATGTATGCAACCAGTAAAGACCTTAATATTAATCCCGGGCTAATTAAATATTGTTGTGAAGAAATACGTAAAAAGTGGGTTCTCTAAAAATGTTGGAAGGACATATAGGTTTATTTATGAATAATTTTTATATATGGATTTATTTAAGTTTATATATATTTTTTTCCTTACTATATAATATATAAAAATAGACAAAAATAGAAAAAATGAAAACACTTCAAGACATGAGTATGTATAATAATAATATGGAAAAAATAATCGATAATATAAAATCCCTCAAACTCGACGGAAAAAAACATTAGCCAAACTCAATTCTATCATAAAGAAGAGAAAAAAGCGGAGGAAAAGATTACAACAAAAAGTAGAAGTAGTCTCCAAAAAGAAATAAAGTCATTAGACAAAGACGATTAAAAATACGGGGTTTATTACAAAAAGAAAAAGAAAGAAAAGAACAACAAGGAATAAAAGGATTACAAAAATGGCAACAAATATATTAAAAGAAAAAGAACAACAAAAGAAAAAAGTAGTAGAACAAAATAAAAAGAAAAAATCCCATTTAAAGTAAAAGGAGAGGACAAAAAACAGCATAGAAAAGATTGAAGAGACAATTAAGCAGTTTGAAAAGGCAAAAACTTCTCCAATTAATAAAAGAAGGGGAGGATAAAGAATCAACAGCAACAACAAAAAAGATAAAAACAAATAAACGGTTTTAAAATCAAAACAAAAAATTAAAGGGCATATTAGAAAGCATGCCAAAGGCCACAAAATAAAAGAAAAACCAAAGGCCCAAAAAAAGAAAAAACAACGGCCCCCTTTCCCCCGCCCCCGCCGCCAAAAAAATCAAAGAAAAACCAAAGGTCCCGAAAATAACTTAATTTTTGGAACCAAAGGTCCCGAAAATAACAAAAGTTGAGCCTTCTGAGAAACATTTTTACATGAACTTTGATGTCAGCATAATTGACAAAGATCCTTAATTACAATTGGAAAATACAAAATCATTGGTATCTAATTTTCTCCTTGATACATTAAAGCAAATGCATGGAATAAAACTCAATATTTAAATACATATAACTTTAATGAAACAAGATGGGAAAGAACGGAAAGCATTTTTCAAAACGAAGGAAAAAGAAATAACCAATGAACTTCATAAAGGTGATGAATTAAGTGATAGTAGTAACGAACTTATGAATAGAATAAGCGTATATATGGGAAGCTAGTGGATGGGCCATTAAATCCGTTGATAAGCATGAACTAAATGTCCTCAAATATCAAACACTGGGGGCCCCAGAGGCGGTATGGCGGGGGGGGGGGGTCTTCGTACCTACCACTGCCTGATAAATTAAACAGTAAAAAAAGCAATTATCAATATCAAAAATGATGAAGATAATGGATGTTTTAGATGGTGCCATTTGGCATATCTGTTTCCTGTTACGAAAAACACAGAACGAATTTCAAAATATAAAGAGCACATAGATAAAGTGAAGTACAATGGAATAAAATTTCTTGTTAAATTACAAGACATTCCAAAGATTGAAAATATAAATGATATAAAATTCAATGTATTTTGTGTTTCAGAACAAAAGTCTACCACTGCCTGATAAATTAAACAGTAAAAAAAGCAATTATCAATATCAAAAATGATGAAGATAATGGATGTTTTAGATGGTGCCATTTGGCATATCTGTTTCCCGTTACGAAAAACACAGAACGAATTTCAAAATATAAAGAGTACATAGATAAAGTGAACTACAATGGAATAAAATTTCTTGTTAAATTACAAGACATTCTAAAGATTGAAAATATAAATGATATAAAATTCAATGTATTTTGTGTTTCAGAACAAAAGTCTGAAGTTTTCCCGCGCTACATTTCTAAAAAGATTTGTGATAAAACTTGTAATCTACTCTTGATTGAGGAAAATGATAAGAGTCATTATGTTTGGATAAAATTTTTTTAATAGATTAATGTCATCAGTAACAAAGCATTATTCTGCATCTTGTCAGATATGTAATAAAAATATACAAAAGAAGATACCCTCGTAAGAGATCACTGCCATGTTACAGGAAAGTACAGGGGATCTGCTTATAATACAGGTAATAGATCATTTAGATTAACACACAAGATTCCCGTTATATTTCATAATTTGAGAGAATATGATTCTCACCTTATTATGCAAGAAATTGGAAAATTCTATAATAATATTAATGTCATTACAAATAATTTGGAAAAATATATGGCCTTTATGATAAGTGATTTAGTTTTTATTGATTCACTTCAATTTATAAACACGACTTATGTTAAACTTGCAAAAAATACCAAAAGATAAATTTATTCATACCAAAAACGAGTTTGGTTTGTTCCGCCACAAAAATGAGTTAAAAGAAAATATTAAAAAAAAAAATATGCTTTATTTGTTAACACAAAAAGGAACATACCCCTTGATTATATGAATGATTTAAAAAAAATTAAAGAAACATAGTTACCACCAAAAATGCATTTTATTCCAAACTTACTGATAAAAATATTAGTAATACCGATTATAAACTGTTTGAGCCGGCCTCGGTGGCTTAGTTGGATGCGCCGTCCGACTGGAGACCAGGAGGTCGCGGGTTCAACCCACGCCGAGGTCGGCAACATTCTTTCGTGGAGATTGATCATGAAATATTTTCTACGGTCATTCTCTCCCTTCCGCTGATTCAAGAAGGACAGTTGTCAGTTTCTGGCGAAAGAATGTGCACAATACTGGTTAACTGCTTAGAGGACTAAGCCTGCCCAGTAAACGTGTGGTTAGGTAAACTGACCGCGCTCGACACGACCCCATTGGGTTGACTGGGCCGTAAAACCTCATCACAAACAAAGAAACTCTTTGAAAAACTTTCAGCTGTAATTCAGAGCCGGCCTCGGTGGCGCAGTTAGATGCGCGTCCGACTAGGTCGCGGGTTCGACCCCGGCGAGGTCGGCAACATTCTTTCGTGGAGATTGATCATGAAATATTTTCTACGGTCATTCTCTCCCTTCCGCTGATTCAAGAAGGGCAGTTGTCAGTTTCTGGCGAAAGAATGTGCACAATACTGGTTAACCGCTTGGAGGACTAAGCCTGCCCAGTAAACGTGTGGTTAGGTAAACTGACCGCGCTCGACATGACCCCATTGGGTTGACTGGGCCGTAAAACCTCAAAAAACAAACAAACTGTAATTCAATGGGTGATAACCACGATCTTTATTTAACAAAAGGGTAAGAGAATAGACCAGGGAGTGCCACAGTCACAAAACCGCAGCCCCTCACAGACACCAAGAGGAAGAGGAAACCGACACAACCAAACAACCGCAAATCGAACAAACGTATGAAAAGCACTAAGATAAGCTCTCTCTCCCCCAAGCGAGGTAATCGCAATGCTACAAGGACTGAAAAACACAAGAACAAAATAACACAAGGTAAGACATAAAACAAATAGCCTCGTAGAATAAACCACAAAGCAACAAAGAGAAAGACTAACACCGGGACCACCGCCTTAGAGCGGTCAGTAGAATAAACCACCGGGGCGTTTAAAGCACTTTTACAGCTAGCCAACTTCTCCCTGGGTCCCGATGCTACTGTAAATACAAAAAATACATTGAATTCGGTTCGCATAAGGGCTCCTAACTCAGCCGATGCATCAAAGCGAAAACCACCGGGGGTTTAAAGCACTTTTACAGCTAGCCAACTTCACCCTGGGTCCCGATGCTACTCTTAATACAGAAATACATAAAAATTTGGTTCGCATAAAGGCTCCCAACTCAGTCAATGCATTAAAGCGAAAACATAGAAAACAACAACAAATTAATCACTAAAATAAACAGAGTACTCGTGGCTAATTCTACTGTATGCCAGAGTAAATGAAAACCAATAGTAGAACTACGGCGGGCCAAGCAAGACATATCGTCAAGCCCCAACCCACTGGTCAAAGCTTTACGAAGAGGTCGTCATTGAGTCTGAGACCTGAACCGCCGTCGTGCAGTTGAAGAGTGAAACGTAGCCATCAACAATGATTGGGTTGACAACTAGGCATGCAGTCTGCCGCATAATATCCAGGCTGTAGCCAATTCTTTTATAACGGTTAATAAGTTTCCTGAATTGCTCAGAAAATTTAGATTTTCCTACATTTTTTCTAAATCTGTACACTTACACTAAGTCACCGTAAAATTCTGGTTCCTATATACCTTGTTGCAGAAGTGTTTTCAGACTGATGCTATAGTTTTCTACCAAGGCACTATGTCTGTGATAAAATTTCGAAAACGCCTTACGAAGTTAAAATAACGATAGCCCTGTCTAAGAAGTTTGGCAGTAAGGGCTTTATTACGACAGTTAAACTCACTAAGATTTGAAGAAGCTCTGGTGAATCTAATAAAATGAGATATGTATACCCCATATGAGGTACGCCAGGGGACATCGCCATCCAGAAAAAGGAAACTGACTATATCAAAAGCAAAATCGTTCCGTTTATCATAAATTTTGGTGGGAACTGTACGATTAGATATACATAAATTCAAATCCAAAAAAGGAGCCTCGGTATCGGAAGAATTTGCTCTATTTAATTTGAGTTCTACACGGTATATTCGGTCGACCTTTGGTCAAAATAAATATTATCAATATTTAATAAATCATCAATGTATCCTGAAGTTAAATTGAAAGCCTCAGTAATGTCAGCCTGATTTTCACGTGAGAGAGACTTCATGAAATCTCTCTCATAACCAAAAAAAAGAAAGAAATCTGCAACAAGAAGAGCACAATTAGTTCCCGTCGGAATACCAATAGTTTGCCTATAAAGTTTAGTACCAAATCTAATAAAAATATTATCCAAAAGGCACCACAAAGGCATCACAGACTGTTTGACACGACCATAAATCAGTTTGACACGACCATAAATTGTGATTATTGTATACATCAGAAGAAGTGAAAAAAACACATTCTTCGTTGCAAGCCAAATATTGGATATTCTTCCGAAAAAACGTTTAGTTAATTAAATCAATAAGTTTATCTTTTATAAGATGGTGAGGTAATGTAGTATACAGTGTAGAAAAATCATATGTAGACAATTTAGAAAATAGAAAGGAAGGCAATGATCAGGAATCGATACAATTATCCCACATCTCCCATCAGAGACATCAAAGGAAAGAAACACAACCACGAAATAACTGGACCCTGATGGAAACATCAGTAGCAGAAAGCCAAATGGACAGTTACTTTCCCACAAAGTGGCCAAATGGCTGTCCAAAACAAAACGATGTAAGCGACACACACATTCAAAGACGAACTATAACAAAAATAAACCATGACAGAGCCTGAAAGTTTTTAGATTTAAATTTATTGAGAACTTCATTGGAATTTTTTGTTGACCAAAAATAGTTAATTCCGTCCCTTCCGTAAACAGTATCATAGTATCTAATCCAATGTTTTTAACAGCAGTAAGGCATGAGCAGTTTGGCCAAAACAGTAGTCGTACATGAACTAGAAGTAGCAATGAAACTTGCTTTATAAAGTCGTTTATGAAGTTTCGGTAACCAAAATAACGTAGGAAGTCTGTCTTGTTTTTCTTAAATACTCATTGCAAACTTAGCAGTAATATCGATAAAATGGTATTAACAATAGAGCTCTCGTCAATAGAAATCCGTTCATATGTTTTGGTACTACCTAAAACTGATGTTTTAATTCTTGCTGATGTTTTTGAAAATTTCCGAAAGATATAGAGGATATTCAAATGTTTGGAGTGAATATGACTTTTATTTCATCGAGTGAAGTGAAAAAATGTATATTTCATGAGTGCAGAAGGCACGAATGAAATATACATTTTTTCACTTCAAGACATGAAATAAAAGTCATATTCACGACAAACATTTGAATTTTCTTTTTATTATATACGTGAGAAGAGATGCAAATCTTGCATTTGCAAGGGGAAGTCTGACACGCAGTTTTGTCCCTTGGCGATGTCATATAAGAACCGCATAACAGCGGGAAACCTACTTCCGAAAGAAAATAGTCCCCGAAATATTTCAGCCTAAAAGCGTCTTTTTAAGGGATATGAGCAATAAAATCAACTGTATTTAGTTCAATTTAATAAAACAAGAAACATTTTAGGTATTGAACATGAGTTTAGGTATTGAACATGCTTATTAGGTATTGAACATGCTTATATTATAGTTTAGAATCAGTTCATTATTTTAATTGCCCTGGATTTGCTTGGGATGCAATGTTAAAGATAACGGGTATTAACCTAGAATTAATAACTGATATTGATATATATCTTATGGTAGAAAAAGGTCTGCGTGGTAGTGTTAGTTATATTGCTAATAGATATTCAAAGCCTAATAATAAATATCTGGGTGATTATGATAAAAATAAAAAGAGCTTATTTAATGTATTTAGATGCCAATAATCTTTTCGGTTGGGCAATGAGTCAGCCGCTACCAACAGGCGGGTTCAAATTTGTCAAAAATGATAAATGACGCGATACATTTGCAAAGATAAAAGGCATTGGATATTTTATTGAATGCGATTTAGAATATCCCGAAAATTTACGTGACTTATATAATGATTATCCTCTTGTCTACGAAAGAATAGTTGTTCAAGATGAATAGTTATCACCTTATTGTAAAAATTTGAAAGAAAAATTTAACCTGACTAGTGACAAAACAACAAAATTGATCCCAACTAAATAAATATGTATAGCATATTAGAAATCTTCAATTCTACTTAGATCTTGGTATAAAATTTACTAAAATTATTGAATCACCTTGGTTAAAACAATATATTGATTTTAATACTATAAAAAGCTCAAAAGCTGGTAATAAATTCGAAAAAAAAAAAAAAAAAAAAAAAAAAAAAAAAAAAAAAATAAGTTACTTAATAATGCTGTATATGGGAAAACATTAGAAAATTTGAGAAAGAGAATTAATGTAAAGCTTACTTACAAGGAAGATGTTCTTAAAAACATGGCGCAAAAGCAAATTATGTATCTGGTAAAATGTTTAATAAAAATTTGTTCACAATTAACTGAATTAAATGAAAAATTAGTTCTAAATAGACCTATTGATGTTTGAATGACTTTACTCAAATTGTCTTAACTTTTAATGTATGTTTTCCATTACAATTACGTGTTAAATAAGTACGATAAAAAGAATATACGATTAACAGACACTGACAGCTTGTTTTATGAAATTAAAACTGAGGATGTCTGCAAAGATTTGTATGAAGAAGAAAATGATAAAAAAGAAATCGATACTAGTGAATACCCAGTAAATAACGAATACCATTCTAATGAAAATGAAAAGATAATTAGAAAAATGAAAGATGAAACAAAAGGATACCCAATCAACGAGTTTATTGGTCCAAGAAGCAAAATGTAATCGTATTGCATTGATGATAAATATATTTAAAAAATGATGATAAATATATTAAATAATACAAAGACATTGAACAGGGGGTTGTGAAAATTCAATATCATTCGATGATTATGAAAATACTTTGTTTAACTCCTTACGAATGGTACACTTAATGCACAGAACTGGAACAAAAAACACAACATAAAAAGTTTCCAAATAAAAAAGACTAGCCTTTCTGGTTTTGACAATAAGAGGCACATTTTAGAAGATGGAATGACAATATTAGCTTATGGGCATAAAAATAAAAAAAATTCAGCTGACGTAACTTTTATGTTTTTTTAAAGACTATTAGACGCGCTGTTTTTGGGGGTGTTGGTTAGTAATTGCGATGATGTGTTTGGATATCAGATCTTGCTTCTTGTTTGGGAATTGTGTGTATATAATATATTTAGTAAAAATGAAAACTTTACATAGTATTATACCGATTTATACATGTTTGCCTTTATAATAGAAACTTTAGAAGTACATTAAATCATATGCCGATCAATACATAAGACGATGGCAATAGTCTCACTCTGGTGAATTACGCACGAGGAACCCGAGCTCAGGTTTCAATTTTTCACCTCTCCCCACGCTGTGGTAAATTTCCATTCACTTCATGTACGCATTCTAACAGATAAACACTTACTGCGTAGCAGCGATAAGAAAAAAAAAATGTTTCATTCATCGACGTTGTACAGAAATGCCACGTCTTTCTGAAAATCAACGTAACCAGGCCATTGGTATGCTTCAGGCTGGCGCAATGGTAAAGGACGTTGCACAACATTTTGGATGCTCTCGTCAGACTATCCATAACCTCAATACCAGGTTTGCAATCACTGGTTCCGTCCGCGATCGTCCGCGTCCTGGTCGTGTGACGTCACAACAGGACGACCGCTATATTACGCTGACGCATTTGCGTAACCGATTTTTTACCAGCAACGGCAACTGCTCGACAACCTGGGGTAAACGCCCAAATAATCCGAAACCGTCTTAGGCAAAACAACATTCCTATTTGAGCTCGTAGACCGTACACTGGTCCGATTCTCACTGCCCGCTACAGTGCCGCTAGGCTGTTATGGGCTCAACGTCACCTGCACTGTACCCGTCGTCAGTGGCATAACGTGATTTTCAGTGATGAATCGCAGTTCAGCGTAAGCCATGCTGACGGCAGGGTCCGTGTGTATCAACGCAGAAATGAAAGATGCTCAGTGCTGCGTTAGGGAACGGGATAGATTCGGGGGGCGGGGGTATTATGGTATGGGGAGGTATCATGGGCAACGTCAAGACAGATCTTGTGGTTGTATAGGGTAATCTCAATGCTCAACGCTATGTTAATCTCCTGAATAATAACTCATGCAGAATTCTGGACCTGGCTTAACTTTTCAACACGACAACGCCAGACCCCATACTGCCCTCGTAACAGCAAACTTTCTGGCACAAAATAACGTGAACGTTTTTCCTTGGCCGGCTTTATCCCCGGATATGAATCATATCGAGCACATTTGGGATGAGCTTAGTCGAAGAACTAGGACTTATCAAATGATAAACAATGTGCAAGACTTAACACGGGCTCTACAGCTGGAATGGCATGCACTTCCTAACTTTTTGATTAGAAGTTACGTTAGCTCGATGAGGCGGAGAATCCGTGCATGCATTGCTAGCAATGGCGGCCACACACGCTACTGATAAATTGCTGCCAGGAAAAGCATAGTTTCTTAAGAAAAAATGAAATCAAAATGTTGAAAATGATGTTTCCCTTACATCTCTAAATTCTGATTTTTTTATTTGTCCCTGTGCCATATTTCGCCAAATAAAAACATGGTTTTCAAATCGAAATCAAAAAATAAAAACTGCAATACAAAGTTATTGAGCTTAAGAATCACATATCACCATAGATATCACATACCATTTCCTAAATAATGAAATATCTCCTTTTGAAGACCATGTAAAGTTTTCAATTTTACTCAGTATATTTTATTTTCAACGTTACACAACTCTCCTATATAGAAGAAACTGTAATTGTAAGATTTATCTCCCTTACACTATTTTTTTATCATAGAAACTGCGACTGTTAGAATTACCTCCCTTAAAACTATTTATTAGAAATATCTTCAAATAGTCCAACAACTGTTTTTCTTTTTTTTTTTTTCTTTTTTTTTTTATCTCAGATGACCTGGTTTTGATCTCCGCTGAGATTTCAAGACAGACATTTTCATAGAAATTTCAGCAAAAATGTGGCCGTAATAGCACTTACCTAGGTTTACAACCTCTTCATCCAATGACCAAGACCTTTCTCCCAGACGAATATTTAAATTTACAAACCATTTATTTTTCAACCATGAAAGGGGTCACTTATATATACCACAAACCAACAATCGTCTGTTTGGTCGTGGCTGGTGCATGTTATGCCTCATCTGTCTGAGTATGACGCCTGCTGCAGCTGTTTAATGGCAGTTGCTAGCTGGGTGTGATTGGTGAAAGACACACGGATTGCACATACGGGTTGCACACGGTTGCGCGCATACAGAATTCTTTCTGTGGGTCCGTAATCAATCGCACTGATGCCTTATCTCGACTTCTGTCTACGATTTCGATTGGAATGTAGATGGGGTCAATGGGGTTAAAGGCGACTCTTCCAGTGTGGACTGCGAGCCAACATGTTGCAGTGGCTTAAGAAAGGACAGGTGATTCCCCCAGTACTGGATGCGTGTGTGAAGAATTATACCCAGTGCTGGGGTTAAACGTACCGTTGACCAGACGCTGTTTCTGCACTTTTTGTGTGGAGCTCTTTAAAATTAATATCGTTTTGCTTAACAAATAGAACACACTATGAAAAGAACAGGAAGAAAATTAGCCTTTCTTGTTTTGTTACTAAAGTACACAAAGAACTATTAGACATGCTATGTTGGTGTATGATAATATATAAAAATGAGTTTAAGAGGATACCGGTTCTGGGATGGACAGGTAAAAAAAAATCGCTCGATTTTTCTCAGCGGTCCTTCCTTCTAATTTTTTATGATGCTTCAAAAGACTATTAGGCGCGCTATTTGTGGAGCTGTTGGTGTTTAATAACTTATAAAAGAGGGGTTTCCAGAATAATCGTAAATGTTTTTGCCTGATTTTCCTGAGGTAGGTCCCGCAGTAGTGCAGGACGGTTGAGCCAGGTTCCCCCTTTCCTGCACTACTGAGAATGGATAGAAATAAAATTGGAAGTGGAGAAAATTCAAAATGGCCACGATCGCAGATTTTGTAGGCTGACGTCATAAGTCTCGTGATTCACCGCCTTGCAAATGGAATACTTAGTGTTATTGGCTGTTTTGTTGTTATTATCGGCACTGCCGCCGTGTCAATAGCCTCTGCCATATCACGGAATGCTTATTGTTTTTCAGGATAAGCACCGAACCACCCAAGCGTTTGTTGGACAATCATATTTTTGGTCACACACATCACTGGTCACACGATTCGTCTATAGTAGTGCGTCAGCTCGCCGAACCGCTCCGCGGTTCGAGGAACTGCTTCGCAGTTCCCGTTGGACGCACTTATTATAATGAGATGATTATTATTTATTCGCACTGTGAGTACTTTTCCCCCGATAGTTCACGTTAGCCCGGTTGAGTCAATAAAAGCTAAACTTACTTTCTCTTTCGTTATTTTGTGTGTACTTTGTTTAGATGTTTTATTGTTTGAAAGCGCTGATAGAAAGCGCAAAGTTGCCTAGTTTTTAATATGAAAGCGTCGATATAAAGCGCAAAGTTGCCTAGTATTTTATATGATTACATGTGAGTATTGTTAAGAGCCAGGCGTAACGAGAAAAAACTGAAATTGAAACCAGCAACAAGCTTTAAATTATTAACAGTATTTATTCACAAAAAATAAGACAAGATTCAAAACAAAATAATGTAAGTAAACAGTACCTTTCAGGTTATGTCACAAAGTCCCTCAAAAATAATCCACAAGAATTTATAAAACAAATCCTTTGAATAACAGTTTTTGATCCCACAATTTAAAGTTCCTGAATTCAGAATTTAAGTCCAGAATGAATAAAATATTAAAGTAATCCAGTGTAGAATAATTACCGATGAAAATATACAAAGATGCCCATATGAAAATCTTTCCTCCTTATATAATATCAAAGAACGTTCTAGAAAGAGAATTTACTAGAAACATCTCTTATTTTCTAGGTTATGTCAAGAAACTTCTAAATATTCTATGACATGCCCAAAATAACTCAGTCTAGAATCAAGAACATAAACAACATGTTATTGTAAACATGTTGTTCCAGAAAGTTCTTTTTGGAAACATAGTAAATAATACTATTTATGGAAACGGAGTAAACATGATGCTTAAAATAATTGAACACCCTGTATAACACTTCCCCTCTTTAAGGAAAAGAAAGATTTATATAATAAAGCTTTCTTTTGCCATAAAATTGTCATAAAATAAAATACTGAAATACTGATAAAGGCAATCTTACATACAGCAAGTTACAGGAAACCACAGATCAAGACATCATCCTCTAGACAAGGCATCAGGAATAATATTATCTTTTCCTTTGATATGCCTGATGTCAAGACTGTATTCCTGTAACAACAGGCTCCATCTGAGTAACCTGTGGTTCTTGTTTGTCATCTTATAGATGAAAGTCAGTGGATTGTGATCGCTGTAAACAACAATAGGTGAGGACGAAGAAGTTAGATAAACTTCAAAATGTTGAAGAGCAAGAATGAGAGACAAACATTCTTTCTCTACTATAGAATAATTCTTTTGATGTTTGTTAAACTTTTTGGAAAAGTAACAAACTGGATGATCCTCACCATTGTCATCCTCTTGCAGCAATACACCACCTGCACCAACATCACTCGCATCTACAGCTAGCTTAAATTCTTTATTAAAATTTGGTGCCAAGAGAACTGGCTCACTCCTCAGTATAGCTTTTAGTTTATCAAAAGCATTCTGACAATCACTGGTCCACTTAAACCTCATTCTTTTACTAAGTAAATTAATTTTACTAAGTAGAATTTAAGTAAATTAGTCAGTGGCTCAGCAATGACAGAAAAATTATTACAGAATTTTCTGTAATAACCAGCCATACCAAGAAACCTCATCAGTTGTTTTTTGCATGTGGGCACTGGAAAATCTGAAATAGCTTCAACTTTGGCTTCTATAGGTTTAATCTGACCATGACCCGCAATATGTCCTAGAAATGTTAAAGTTGCATGACAGAATTCACTTTTAGCAAGATTTATCGTCAATTTTACTTCACTTAGTTTATCAAAGAATGCTTTGATAGTTCCAAGATGGTGATTCCATTCATCACTGTATATAATGGCATCATCGATGTAAGCATCGCAATGCTCTCCAGCTGTTATGGTGTTGTTTAAGCGTTGAAATGTTGCTGGAGAGTTTTTCATTCCGAAAGGCATTACTTTATAGTGATATAAACCATCAGGAGTAGCAAATGCTGAGATCTCTTTGGCTCTTTCTGTGAGAGGAATTTGCCAAAATTCTTTCAGAAGATCAAATTTAGTTATATATTTTGAATTTCCAATTTTGTCAATACAGTCATCCATTCTTGGGATCGGAAAAGTGTCTGTTTTACTCAAATTATTGACCTTCCTGTAATCGGTGCACATCCGATATGTTCCATCAGGTTTTGGCACAAAAATGCAAGGTGAACTCTATTCACTTTGGCTTGGTTCAATGAAATCATTGTCCAGCAAATACTGACTTTCTTCCTTAAGATATTTTTGTTGTGTTTGGTTCATTCTATATGGATGTTGTTTGACAGGTTGTGAGTCCTCAACATTCACATCATGATAAATTTTGTCAGTCTTTGTAGGAATATCCGGAAATAAGTGTTCATATTCATAAATTAACTGTTTCAGTTCCTTTCTTTGGACTGGATTCAGGTGTGAAATTTTCTGGTCGAGATCCTTTAGAATGTCAGAATTATGGAGTTTTGATGAAGCAGGATCAGATTTGGTGAAGTTCATGTCTTCAGAGTTCATTTCACTTTGTTCCTGAGGGACTGAACTAACAACACTAATTGGTGTAAAAGAAGAGCTATCCCTATCTATGTATTGTTTAAGCATGTTAACTGTTTTTGTTTGCGTCTCCCAGGAGTGTTAACAATGTAATTTACATCACTAATCTTTTTATCTACAGTGTAAGGGCCGTAATATCTGGCTTGCAATGGTTTTCCAGGAATAGGCAAAAGAGCAAGTACCCTGTCTCCAGGCATGAATTTTCTTTCTTTTGCATTTTCATCATACCAACGTTTCATTTCCCTTTGTGCTGACGTAAGATTGGTCCAAGCAGACTCACAAGCTTTTGACAGTCAGTCTTTAAAATCTGATACATACTGAAGTAAGTTCAAAGAACTATCATCATTTGAGAGAAATTTCTCTTTCAAAAGTTTCAAAGGTCCACGCACAGTGTGGCTGAATACCAGCTCAAATGGACTGAAACCAAGAGATTCCTGAACAGATTCTCTAACGGCAAACAACACCAAATGAATGTCTTTTTTAGTGTCAAAGCAGTATGATCTGATCATATTTTCAGTGTCTGATGAAATCTCTCAAGGGCAACTTGACTTTCCGGATGATAAGGTTACGATTTATATTGATTAATGCCCAACTCATGCATGACTTGTTGAAAAATTCCAGACATAAAATTTGAGCCTTGATCCGACTGAGCAGACTTTAGGAGGCCTACAAATGTGAAAAATTTTACCAGAGCCCTAACAATGTTCTTAGTTTTAATATTCCTAAGTGGAATGGCTTCTGGGAAACGTTTAGAAGCACACATTATAGTGAGAAGATACTCATGGCCTGACTCGGGTTTAGGCAAGGGACCAACGCAGTCAATAATTATCCTGCTAAAAGGTTCATCAAAAGCAGGATTTGTCTTTAAGTGAGCCTTTGGTATTTTCTGGTTGGGTTTCCTACCATCTGACAAGTATGGCAAGATTTACAAAACTGAGAAACGTCAGATTTTAACCCTGGCCGGTAAAAATGGTTAAGAATTTTGTGATAGGTCTTATTTATACCTAAATGACCTGACATGGGAGTCTCATGGGCCAAGTTTAAAATTTCAGGGCGATAAACCCTGGAACCACTATTTGGTGGTTAACAGTCCACTCATCTTTTGCTGAGACATCAGGGGACGCCATTTTCTCATTTAAATTCCATTTTTTTGACATAGAAACAGACTGGGACTTGATCTATTTCTTTCTCATCAAAAGCCCTTTCAAGTAAAGGCAAAATTTCAGGATCATTATGCTGTTCCTTATAAAGTTGTGACCTTGACACCAAGTCATGACCTTGACCTTGGTCACTTAAGTCTGTCTGCTTGTCAGACAGGCTGGGCGAAAGAGAATTAGTTATCTCATGTTTAAAAGACTGACCCAAAAAGGTATCAGTTAAATCAATGTCCCATCATTCTTTTTTGCTTTTTTAGCCATGGCCCTTGTAACGGCACAAGATGGGTAAAGATCAGGGATTTCCTGTTCAATGGGATCAGGTGGCTGATCAATACAAGGCATAGTAGTCAAAAGTGGGTTTACAACAACCTTATCTCCTGCTAAGTCATTGCCTAATAGTAAGTGAACACCTTTAAAAGGTAAAGAAGGTCGAATACCGACAGCCACTAAACCAGTAACCAAGTCTGAGGATAAGTAAATGTTATGAAGAGGAACATCAACGAATCCACACTCTACACCCTGAATAAGGACACTTGTCCCAGAAGAAGTCTTCTCAGAAAAAGGCAGAGTATCTGCTAATATAAGGGATTGAGAAGCTCCGGTATCTCGTAAGATTTTAATTGGGGTAGACAGGGCATAGTCACTATTTAGTAACACAAAACCATCTGATAAGAATGGTTCATAAATCTCCATATTAGAATCAGTCTCAGACCTTTCGGTCTGGGTAGGATCTTCCTCCTTAACACATGACTGTGGTTTTGACCGTAAAGAGGTAAGGCCTGTAGGTTTAAGCCCCTCTTGTTTTTCTTTCTTTCTTTTTAAATGTTAGCGTTCAGAAATAATATGACCTGTCTTTTTGCAATGACTGCAAATTGGTTGAGATAAGGGATTTTGATCCTTATTTTCACCAGAAGTTTTGGGTTTAGGAGCAAATGTTTGGCTATAACTGCCAGATGGATTACTATGACTATGTTTGGATCCTGATTGTGAGGAAAATGGTCTTCTAGAGGGATTTGACTTGTTAATAAATGAAACCTTATGTGTTAATGCATAATCGTCCGCAAGTCGAGCTGCAGCTTCCAAAGTTTCAACCTATTTCTCATCTAAAAAGGACTTAATGTCTGAATTTATGCACCTTTTGAACTCCTGTACAAGCATGAGCTGCCTAAGTTTTTCATGATCAGAGCCAATTTTCTTCGAAGAGCACCACCTGTCAAATAGCTGTTCTTTAGTTCTAGCAAAGTCTACATGGGTCTGCTCATTTTCTTTCTTACAGTTCCTAAATTTTTGCCTGTAAGCCTCAGGGACCAACTCATAAGCCTTAAGAATTAATTCTTTTACAGTTTCATAACTGGAGCTCTGCTCGACAGTCAGCTGAGTATAAATTTCTCGAGCCTTTTCAATCATAACACTTTGCAAAAGCAAGGTCCAATGCTCATTTGGCCATTTTAAATTTTCTGCTACTTTTTCAAAATGGAGAAAATATTTGTCAACTTCTTTTTCTTGAAATTGTGGTACCAATCTGATGTGTTTTGTAACATCAAAATGAACGCCAAAGTCTAAGGGTAAGGTTTTATCGTCTTGTTTTGCATTTCTAATTCTTTCATTCTTAAATTATATTGTCTCTCTCTTTCTTTTTCTTCTGAATCAAATTTCAATTTTTTTCCTTTCTATCTGCATTTGTCTTTCTTTTTCTTTCTCTCTCTCTTCCATTTCCATTCTTTCTTTCTGCATTTGTCTTTCTTGTTCAATTCTAAGTTTTTCTTGCTCTAATCTTATTTTTTCTAACTCAGTTTGCTTCTGAATTTCAAGCTCTCGCATTTGCAAACCTGTCTGAGTTACGAGAACAAGAGACAAAGCAGAAGAATCAAGAATTTCCTTATCAACCAAAAATTGGACCAAAATATTTTTTATTTCCTGTTTTAACATTGACTTGTTGACAGTAGTCAATTCATAGTGAGCAGCAATATCCAACAAATCCGACTTTTTGGCCAAATTTAACAGCTCCTGTGAAGGCGCAGTGATAAAAGCTTGAAGGTCAAATAACATGATTGCTTTTTGCTGGTTTTATCAAATAAATGTATCAATCAGAGTTTATTTATTGATATTTTTCAAAAGTCAATACTTGTTTTTTTTATTTTTTATTTTTTTTTTATTTACTTATATCTTTTGAAAGTCAATACTTCTTTTTATCAAATAAAATTGTTTATATTTACTGATTTTTTTTAAATCAATACTTGTTTTATAGCAAACAAATACAAATATTTTTTTTTCAAGCTCAAACTTGTTTTAGCTCAAGAAAATGTTCGATCCCGGACGAGCCCCCAATTTCTGTTACGAGCCAGGCGTAACGAGAAAGAAATGAAATTGAAACCAGCAACAAGCTTTAAGTTTGTCGTTGTTCCAGCCGACAAGGCATCTAACAACATTGTGTTTGTTTGCAAAACACACTATATAAACTGCTTAATGGAAGAGCACCAATGAGTACCATGAGCTTAATGTATGAGTACCATGACCGGAAACCCTACATATAATCTTACTGCTATGTCCAAGGAAGAAATTCTACAAAACCACCATTCGGTGATGCTGACATTTGGAATTTCCCTCCCAGAGGAAGATATTGACCTTCCCAAACTATACTGGATTCCTAAACTTCACAAGAATCCGTACATGCAGAGATATATTGCTGGTTCAGCTAAGTGCTCAACCAAGCCTCTTTCTCAGATTCTAACACGAATACTAACCGCAGTTAAAGAAGGCCTTCAGAAGTATTGTGACACTGCATATGCCAGAAGTGGTGTTAATCAGATGTGGATCCTGAAAAACTCCAAAGAGCTCTTAGAAAACCTAAAGGCACAATCTCTTCATTCCGTCTACAGTATAAAATCTTTCGATTTCTCTACTCTTTACACTACTATTCCTCATGATAAATTGAAATCTAAATTAAAGGCAATTATCAACCAGTGTTTCTTCCACAAGAATGGTAACCGTCGATTTCAGTATGTTGTCATTGGCTACATAGACACATACTTCATTCGGGATCACTCTGATGCACCACAAAAATACTCAGATGCAGATGTCATTAAGATGCTGGAATATCTAATCGACAATATTTTTGTGGAGTTCGGCGGTCGGATATTTCAACAAACAATCGGCATACCGATGGGTACTAATTGTGCACCGTTACTTGCCGACTTGTTTTTATACTCGTATGAGGCGGAGTTTGTACAAAGTCTCCTCCAAGCAGGCAAGAAACACCTCGCACAACAATTCAATTTCACCTACAGATATATAGATGATGTATTGTCTCTGAAAAACACAAAATTTGCAGAGTATTTAGAATTCATCTACCCACGTGAACTTGAAATAAAGGAAACAACGGAGACTTCAGCCTCCTCCTCATACTTGGATTGTTATCTCTACATCGACAATGGAAAGCTTACTACTAGGCTTTACGACAAACGGGATGACTTCAATTTTCCCATCGTTAACTTTCCTTTCCTGAGCAGTAATATCCCTTCTGCACCAGCATACGGCGTTTACGTTTCACAGTTAATCCGTTATGCCAGAACTTGTTCAAATTATCAGGACTTCATGGAGCGTGGGAAAGTGCTCACTCAAAAGTTGTTGAGCCAGGGGTATCAAAAAACCAAACTGGTAGCAACACTTAAGAAGTTCTATGGGAGACGTCATGATCTAGTCAATCCCTACAATGTGGCAGTGTCCAGAATTGTTTCTGATGTTTTTGCCAGTGACGCGCCATAAGTAGACTTCCCAAATCCCGGACATACGCTTCTACCGATATTTCCTTCGTTCAGGCCCATGGGCATGGTGGGCGAAGCTTGCTTACCAAGTAATGCTTACTATCCGCGGACGCCTGATTACACCCTTTGTTCTGGGGTCCATGTCTGTTGGTCTGAACATTCTGATTCGTCATTCGTTTATGGATTTATGATTTAGGATTACGGCTTTGGTACCATGACCGCAACTACTTATTAACAGTATTTATTCACAAAAAATAAGACAAGATTCAAAACAAAATAATGTAAGTAAACAGTACCTTTCAAGGTTATGTCACAAAGTCCCTCAAAAATAATCCACAAGAATTTATAAAACAATCCTTTGAATAACAGTTTTTGATCCCACAATTTAAAGTTCCTGAATTCAGAATTTAAGTCCAGAATGAATAAAATATTAAAGTAATCCAGTATAGAATAATTTCCGATGAAAATATACAAAGATGCCCATATGAAAATCTTTCCTCCTTATATAATATCAAAGAATGTTCCAGAAAGAGAATTTACTACAAACATCTCTTATTTTCTAGGTTCAGTCAAGAAACTTCTAAATATTCTATGACATGCCAAAAATAACTCAGTCTAGAATCAAGAACATAAACAACATGTTATTATAAACATGTTGTTCCAGAAAGTTCTTTTTGGAAACATAGTAAATAAAGCTATTTATGGAAACAGAGTAAACATGATACTTAAAATAATTGAACACCCTGTATAACAGTATTTATAAAACACCTACCCCTATAATTTCATGGCCCCCGTTTAGTGGGCTGTTATCCGGCTGATGGTTACATATAAATCTCTGATGTATACATCAAGCACATGTTGAGTAAATTTCTGGTCGGGACATTTTGACATGCCTGCGTTTTGCTGAGGATGGACTAAAGTGATTCGTTTGACTTCATCAACCTTTACTGTATTGATCATTGATCACAAAGGATCAGAAAATATAAACTACAATGTAGTGAACTACTTTAGCAGATAACTATTTAGAAAAAAGAAAAATGTGACGATACCGAGACAAATATCGCAATTATGTGATAAGTCTTAATTACGATTTTGTGGTCAATCAACTCTCTGAAGTCGACTTGGTGATTTAAGCGGATAGGTTGCGTTTGATAGATTAACGCCATTTTTACAAGCGTAACTTGCCTTTGGTCCCTCCTGAATTTTAAACTTTATCTGTGTTGTCGTATCACTGTGCTATTTAGTCTAAATTTTGCGGACATCAGGTATTAGCTGCCAATAAGCGCAGATTATGTCACAGACAATGGGATTTTTGCATAGTTAGACTATGTTACATAGTTAGAAAAATTATCTAAGCGATTTTCTAGCTATCATTTTTTTTTTGTTTCATGGTTAAAAAGTTTAAAAGAATGAATACACTTTCAAGGCAACTCTGTCAAAATTATTTTTGCTTTCCTTCTAAAAAAATAAAGGTAAGAGAAAAGTCCAGGGAGTGCCACAATCACAAACCGCAGCCATTCCAGATACAAAGAGGAAGAGGAAACAGACAATACCAAACAAGCGCAAATCGAACTAACGTACGAAAAGCACTAAGATTAGTTCTCTCTTCCCCAAGCGAGGTGATCGCAATGCTAAAAGGACTGAAAAACACAAGAACAAAATAACACAAGGTAAGATATAAAACAAAGCGCCTCGTAGAATAAACGACAAAGCAACAAAGAGTAAGACTAATACCGTGACCACTGCCTTAGAACGGTCAGTAGAGTAAACCACCGGGGGTGGGGGCGGGGACGGGGGCGCGGGTTTAAAGTTCTTTTAAGGAAAGATTTTGCTCCTATTTTCAGAAGTGGCTTTATGTGCAGGAAATCGAACATGAATCTAAAGTTGTCTCCCTTGTAAAAATGGCAGGAAAACATCCAGATGTATTCATTCACCTTAAATATTACTGATGTGTAGTCGTATCTAGTTCATTGCACTGTGAGGTCAATTCCAAATAATGAATTGTTGACATTATTATAGTTTTTCATTGTAGAGTTTATGTAATGCAATTACTTTGTGAAACAACAGAATTTCATTGATAAATATGTCTACGCTCCATTTGCTGATTGTGTTAATACCTAACTTTGTTACATTGATTAACACATGAAATTAGTACCAGTCACAGATATTATTTTTATAAGTTTGATGTATGATTAATGGTAGCTATCGTTCCAAGTGACCAGAGTCAGGTAATAACATTATTTTGTCATGGTGTGTCAATCTGCTGTTTTCGATTATTCGAGGGTCTGTCGATACTTTAAATAACGACCACATGTTCATATTCTAATCCAAATTTAATTTGTATAAATGAAATTCTATTTTTGAGACCCCTTCATAACATGTAACATAAGATTAAATTCGAGATCCCATCATAACATGTAGCATATGATTAAATCGAGATCCCATCATAACATGTAGCATATGATTAAATTCGAGACCCCATCATAACATGTAGCATATGATTAAATTTGAGATGCCGCCATAACATGTCGAATATGATTCAATTTGAGACCCCGTCATATGATTAAATTTGGGATCCCGTCATAACGTGTACATATGATAAATTCGAGATCCCGTCATAATGAGTAGCGTTTAATCCAAGTCTGAAAAACAGAAGTCTTTAATTGTATATGAGCCAGGACACAACATTTCTTACAAGAATGCATGTGCGCCCTGCGAAGACCCAGAACAGTCTGCGCATTCGCAAGTCTGATCAGAGTAATCGCAATGCACCCTAAAGTGTTCTCAGGCAGAAGCGCAGGCTGATTTGAGTCTTCACTGCAATCTTGTTGGAAATACTGTGACCTGGCTCATTTAGTGATTTTGTTGACCCACGTTTATTTATAGGAGCAGTTGCATCAATGTGATAACATAGGACTACTATCGAATAAGCGGTCTTATTGACTATTTTCTAAAATTGTATTATCTCCCTTCCAACGAGTTACATTGCAATGATACTGCAATGCAACTCGTTCCACAGATTTCACCATGTTGCTCCTTCATAATGACCTGAACGGTATCATTCTGGCACGGTACACATTTTCATCTGTCATGATCTATCTATCTATCTATCTATCTACCTAGCTACCTAGCTACCTACCTACCTACCTACCTACCTACCTATCTATCTATCTATCTATCTATCTATCTATCTATCTATCTATCTATCTATCTATCTATCTATCTATCTACCTATCTATCTACCTACCTACCTACCTACCTACCTACCTACCTACCTACCTACCTACCTACCTACCTACCTACCTACCTACCTACCTACCTACCTATCTATCTATCTATCTATCTATCTATCTATCTAGTATACTGCCCTTTGATTTTTGCACCCATTTTATTGCTAGAAGTCTGTCTATCTATCTACCCACCCACCTACCCAGCTATCTATCTATCTATTTATCTATCTATCTATCTATCTATCTATCTATCTATCTATCTATCTATCTATCTATCTATCTATCTATCTATCTGTCTGTCTGTCTGTCTGTCTGTCTGTCTGTCTGTCTGTCTGTCTGTCTGTCTATCTATCTACCTACCTACCTACCTACCTACCTGTCTGTCTATCTATCTATCTATCTATCTATCTATCTATCTATCTATCTATCTATCTATCTATCTATCTATCTATCTATCTATCTATCTATCTATCTATTATACTGCCCTTTGAAGTTTGCACCCATTTTATTGCTAGAAGTCTGTCTATCTATCTACCCACCCACCTACCCACCTATCTATCTATCTATCTATCTATCTGTCTGTCTGTCTGTCTATCTATCTATCTATCTATCTATCTATCTATCTATCTATCTATCTATCTATCTATCTATATATCTATCTATCTATCTATCTATCTATCTATCTATCTATCTATCTATCTATCTATCTATCTATCTATCTTATCTACCTATCTATCTATCTATCTATCTATCTATCTATCTATCTATCTATCTATCTATCTATCTATTATACTGCCCTTTGATGTTTGCACCCATTTTATTGCTGGAAGTTAGACAAACATCGCAGTCAATTTATAGAATACCAAGAGAACAAACAGCCTTAAAATATCTCTGAGCGAAACATATGTGCATATACCGGAATGTCAAAAAAGAAGGGCCTTTTATATACCAATCAAGAAAAATCGGGTCAGGCATATACTTTTTGTTGAAAAAAGAGGGATAATCATATACCTGGCAGCGCTGAAAAAGGGGGCAATTCTGTACTATGCCATATATAGGAAGTTACCCCCACCCCGAGTTATGTAGCAGAAAAGCCATAAAATGCAGTTTGGTAACATGGACACAGAAAGGGTAAACTGTCTAATGGGAAATAGACACACTCTGTTAGATTGAATGCCATTATCATAAGGGAATTAACTTTTGTGACTTCCTGTTTGTTTTCTTATACACGGACCCCTGCAGAAAAAGGTTCAAATTACTTTTCTTTTAGAGCATATCCCTTTTCTGAAGGGAGGAAACAATGTTGACAGAGTTGCTCACTTGAAAGTCTATACATGTCCCTTTACATTAGACATGTTCTTGTCACCATGGGAATACTCCTTCAAGATACATTTTGTATATTCAAGAAATGAAACAACGGATTTAGATATGAAAGCGAGTAAATGACATATTTAGGACATCGTAATGCTTGAAACTAATAAAATAGGTGTAACTGTGTTTTGGGAAAGATCCCTGATTTTTGAAATTCGCAATTAAGTCCAAAAAATGAACCCATACGAGGGGAATTAAAAAAGTAATATAAATCATGTTGTAAAATCAATAAAAAGGACAGATTCATAAAAAATTTATATGAGCCCTTCACAAAATTTTCCACCCGTTGATATACACAATTTCAGCTGTTAGATCCACTTCTGGAATGCAGTTCCATAGTCTTTTTAGGCGCTGATAGGTTTCAGAACCAAGGGCATGCCTGAAGCTATAACGCCGTCCAGATAAGCATTTTTTTTTCAACCGAGGAAACACAAAGAAATCACACGGTGAAAGGTCAGGAATAACTTTAACTTTTTTAAAAGAAATACAAATAAACCCATCTCCCAGGTTAAATTGAACACTATTTATAATATTGAGGAAGAAACTTGGAATTCTATCAATTCTTCGCCTTTTCAACTACATTTAAGAACCAAGTTACAATGGTTTCAAGCAAAACTAAATCATCAAATTTTTCCAACTAAAAATTATCTATATAGAATTAGGTTTGCACCAAGCCACAACTATAGCTTCTGTCAAGAGGAAGAGACAATCAGTCACATATTCTGGCATTGCCAGGAAACTCAGAGATTGCTTGCTGACTTTAATAGATGGCTAAAATCTAAAAACATTAACCTCACATTAGTTGAGGAATTGTTCATATTTAACATAGGAAATGCGTACTCAACTACTGATCTAGAATTTTTTATCACCCTAAAGTACTATTATATGCAGCAAAACGGCTAAATTAGTCCCTGACACTGGTTGTATTTCAAAATAAATTAAAATACTATACTATTATATATTAAAACAACATACAGCAACAAAAAATGGATGTTTTGATAAATTTGTAAATATATGAACCAATTACAAACAAGAGGACCATGATGGTCCTATATCGCTCACCTGAGCAAACAGCTTTGCAAACTTACTGTTGAAGTTTCAGCCAAGTTCACTGCTCTAAGACTTTTGTATAAATTTTATAGCCCTACTCCCATGCGGTCGTGTTTTTTTCATGCATCATGATCGCTGGAACTGAATCTTGAAAGAAGGTCACCAAAGGAACAATTCTGCCAAGTTATATTGAAATTGGTCCAGTGGCTTCTGACAAAAAGATTTTTGAAGTGTTTTATATAGCTATATAGGGAAAATAAGCCCCACTCCCTAACGGCCATGTTTTTTAACGAATCATATTGAAATCGGTTCAGTGGTTTCTGACAAGAAGATTTTTAAAGTTTTCTATTTAGATATATAGGGAAAATAAGCCCCACCCCTAGCAGCCATGTTTTTTTGCCGAATCATGATTGCTTGAACAATCTTGGTACAGGGTCACCAAAGCAACATTCCTGCCAAGTAATATTGAAATCGGTCAGGTGGTTTCTGACAAGAAGAATTTTAAAATTTTCTATACAGATATATACAGAAAATAAGCCCCGCTCCCTGGCGGCCATGTTTTTTGACGTATCATGAGGGCTAGAAACAATCTTGGTAGAAGGTCACCAAAACAACATTCCTGCCAAGTTACAATGAACTCGATCCAACGGTTTCTTACGAGAAAATTTTTAAAGTTTTCCATATATATATATATAGGGAAAATATGCCCCGCCCCCTAGCGGCCATGTTTTTGACGAATCATGCCGGCTTGAACCATCTTGGTAGAGGATCACCAAAGAAACATTCCTGCCAAGTTATATTGAAATCGGTCTATTGGTTTCTGACAAGAACATTTTTTTACTTTTCTATATAGATATATAGGGAAAAATAAGCCCCGCCCCCTGGCGGCCATGTTTTTTTTTTATGAATCATAATAACTTGAACAATCTTGGTAGAGGGTCAACAAGGAAACATTTCTGTCAAGTTATAATGAAATCGGTCCAGTGGTTTCTGACTAGAAGATTTTTAAAGTTTTCTATTAAGATATTTAGATACATAGGGAAAATAAGCCCTGCCCCCTGGCGGCCACGTTTTTTGATGAATCATGACAACTTGAACAATCTTTGTAGACGGTTACCAAAGAAACATTCCTGCAATGTTATATTGAAATCGGTCCAGTGGTTTCTGAGAAAAGGATTATTAAAGTTTTCTAAACAGATAAATAGGGAAAATAAGCCCCGCCCCCTAGCTGCCATGTTTTTGACAAATCATGACGGCTTGAACAATCTTGTTAGAGGATCAGCAAGGGAACATGTTTGCCAAGTTATATAGAAATCGTCCAGTGGTTTCTGACAAGAAGATTTTTAAAGTTTTCTATATAGATATATAGGGAAAATAAGCCCGCCCCATGGCGGCCATGTTTTTTAACGAATCCAAATGGCTTGAACAATCTTGGTAGACCATCACCAAAGGAACATTTCTGCAAAATTATATTGAAATCGGCCCAGTGGTTTATGACTAGAAGATTTTCAAAGTTTTCTATATAGATATATAGGGAAAATAAGCCCCGCCCCCTGGCGGCTACGTTTTTTGACGAATCCAAATGGCTTGAACAATCTTGGTAGAGGATCACCAAAGGAACATTTCTGCAAAATTATATTGAAATCAGTCCTGTGGTTTCTGACAAGAAGATTGTTAAAATTTTTCCATATAGATATATAGGCAAAATAAGCCCCACCCCCTGGCGGCGATGTTTTTTGACGAATCCAAATGGCTTGAACAATCTTAGTAGAAGGTCACCAAAGCAACATTTATGCAAAATTATATTGAAATCGGTCCAGTGGTTTCGGACAAGAAGATTTTTTAAGTTTTCTATATAGATATATAGGGAAAATAAGCCCTGCCCCCTGGCGGCCATGTTTTTTGATGAATCCAAATGGCTTGAACAATCTTGGTAGAGGATCACCAAAGGAACATTTTTGCAAAATTATATTGAAATCGGTCCAGTGGTTTCTGACAAGAAGATTTTTAAATTTTTCTATATAGATATATAGGGAAAATAAGCCCCGCCCTCTGGCGGCCATGTTTTTGATGAATCCAAATGGCTTGAACAATCTTGGTACAAGATCATCAAAGAAACATTTCTGCAAAATTATATTGAAATCGGTCCAGTGGTTTCTGACAAGAAGATTTTTAAAGTTTTCTATATAGATATATAGGGAAAATAAGCCCCGTTCCCAGGCGGCCATGTTTTTTGATGAATCCAAATGGCTTGAACAATCTTGGTAAAGGATCACCAAAGGAACATTTCTGCAAAACTATATTGAAATCGGTCCAGTTGTTTCTGACAAGAAGATTTTTAAAGTTATCTATATAGAGATAGAGGGAAAATAAGCCCCGCCCTCTGGCGGCCATGTTTTGTGACGAATCCAAATGGCTTGAACAATCTTGGTAGAAGATCATCAAAGAATCATTTCTGCAAAATTATTTTGAAATCGGTCCAGTGGTTTCTGACAAGAAGATTTTTAAAGTTTTCTATATATATATATATATATAGGGAAAATAAGACCTGCCTCCTGGCGGCCATGTTTTTTTATGAATCCAAATGGCTTGAACAATCTTGGTAGAGGATCACCAAAGAAACATTTCTGCAAAATTATATTGAAATCGGTCCAGTGGTTTCTGACAAGAAGATTTTTAAAGTTTTCTATATAGAGATATAGGGAAAAAGAGCCCCGCCCTCTGGCGGCCATGTTTTTTGATGAATCCAAATGGCTTGAACAATCTTGGTAGAAGATCATCAAAGAAACATTTCTGCAAAATTATATTGAAATCGGTCTAGTGGTTTCTGACAAGAAGATTTTTAAAGTTTTCTATATAGATATATAGGGAAAATAAGCCCCGCCCCCTGTCGGCCATGTTTTTTGATGAATCTAAATGGCTTGAACAATCTTGGTAGAGGATCACCAAAGGAACATTTCTGCAAAATTATATTGAAATCGGTCCAGTGGTTTCGGACAAGAAGATTTTTAAAGTTTTTTATAGGGAAAATAAGCCCCGCCCTCTGGCGGCCATGTTTTTTGATGAATCCAAATGGCTTGAACAATCTTGGTAGAAGATCATCAAAGAAACAGTTCTGCAAAATTATATTGAAATCGGTCCAGTGGTTTCTCACAAGAAGATTTTGAAATTTTCTATACAGATATATAGGGAAAATTAGCCCCGCCCCCTGGCGGCCATGTTTTTTGACGAATCCAAATGGCTTGAACAATCTTGGTAGAGGATTACCAAAGAAACATTTCTGCAAAATTATATTGAAATCAGTCCAGTGGTTTCTGACAAGAAGATTTTTAAAGTTTTCTATATAGATATATAGGGAAAATAAGCCCTGCCCCCTGGCGGCCATGTTTTTTGACTCCTGTGACCTAGATATGCAATGGACCGGAACCATTTGAACAAGTTTGAAAGAGGACTAACCAAGGATCATACCTGTGAAGTTTGGTCAAAATCCAATCAGTCGTTAAGGAGGAGATGTTGTTTAAAGATTGTGGACGGACAGACGGACGGACAGACGGATGACGACGACGGACGGTGAGTGATCACAATAGCTCACCTTGAGTCTTCGGCTCAGGTGATCTAAAAATTGATAGATTCAATACATGGAGCTAACTACCTCTGATATTCATATATGTACATACTATACAGACGCATCAGACTTCTACGCTTGGTGGTGGTGGTGGTGGTGTGTGTGTGTGTGTGGGGGGGGGGGGGGGGGGGAAAGTGGGGGGGAAGCGTATGCAGCCTCGCAAACTACAGTGTTGCATAGAAAGAGATTCAATCAAACCGAGTCTCCGATTTGCGTGGTTTTGTGTGTTCTTTGTTTCCAAAGGCTATCCTTTTTTACTTTTATTCTATTGCATTCTTATTACTGCAGAAACAATATAAATGCTGTCATGCTGCGTAAAACGGGATATTAGGAGACTTTTGTCTCCTTTTTTTCACCTTTTCTTATACTTTTTTTCACCCTACAGATGCCTTTTTTCTGTTATCTGATGGTGGGTTGTTTGTTCTGTCTGTTATATATTGTATGCCTGTTACTTTATATAGACTCACAACCAGGACAACATTGATGGAGCGGTTACTTTCTCATCTAAGTACTGTTAACTCCCTACCTTTCAAAACAGATTTAAAGATGTGCACTTATAACAACATTCCCATGAACCAAAAATATATAAAACTATGTAGTTTGTAAGATGACCCTCCCCGACCCTCTGTATATCAATTGATGGGAAGAGTAAAAGCGTTACTATCTGTTAACTGAAAAAAAATACTTTAACTTTTTTTTTTTTTTTTTTTTTTTTTAGAAAATCAGTCATAATGGAGGCCCTATGGCAACGAGCATTGCCATGAAGCATATTAGTGTGCCTTTTCAAACTTGCATTCGGTTATGTTATATCAAACATTTATACATGATTTTGGCAGTGTGTACTGTGTAGGGTAAAAGTAGTGTGATATACACTGCACAGGTTTTGCGTCGGCCATTGTCTAGAACAAACCTCAATAGCTCGAACACCGATGGCTCGTTTACTCGTTTTTGAGTCCCTACAAAATACTTCCGATAACTCTAGAAAACAGATAATTAGAGTAATTTTCTTATTTTATCATGAAATTGTATGTTGTGTGTACTAATTAAAATTGTCTCATTGAGCGATTCTGATGAGTACACTCAACATACCATTATTGTGTAGAAGATCGAAAATATTTCTCTAAATCATGCCCGTTTGCTTCCGCTGTTGATTAACCCTCAGTGGCTCGAACTACCCATATCTCGAACAAATTTCCATGGTACCAAAGAAGCTCGAGCCATTGAAGTTACACTGTAAATAGATTTATCACATGACTTTCAAGTTATTCAGTGAATAACCCATGTCATAAAAATCGTATAACAACCTGTAATAACACCTGCAAGGCTTCCCATTTGATGGCCTAATTACCCTTATTAATATTCGTATTACTTCGCTTATTGATAGCAACCAAGATGGTGTCCATGTTCGCGATAAAACTTTAACTTTTGAAACAGATCCTGCCTTCAATTTTGAGATAATCTTTTAGATGAACGATAAATGTCAGACCGATGGAATGGGGACAACACAATCACAATGTGAATAACACGGCCACCAGAAATATTCATGGTGGTTAAAATTCGATGTTTTCCGGCAACATATTTGGAGACACTTCAACATCGATGTCGTCAAACAGTCAATGAAAAAAAAAGTCCACTTCTCCAAAGAAGCATTGGAGGATAACATATAAATAAATGTGTCAAATTAAAATCCAAACTGCAGTTAGAATGTTTTATATTCTTGAAATATGTCATTTACTTGGGTGTATCAACCACCGTTAAACTATATTGATCAAAGTCAATGACCTTTAAATACGACAGCTGACTTCGTGGGATTTCCCTACTGATTCTCTGTGACGTATTGACTAGCTGAATGACGTTGAAGATAATATTTATTCTTGAATTCATTTATTCAAATGAAATATTTATTAGCTCAAATAAAAATCATCATTAATTCCTACAGTTTAATGAAGTAATAAATGGTATATTTATCTTGTTTCTAGTTATTTGCGGTAGTCATCAAATAATATGCGAGCTATTTGTTTTGTGTAGTACTATTGAATCTGTGTTGTGAGTTGTTCTGTTAAGCTATGGAAAGCTGTTATCTAAATTCTTAAGGATCAAGGTCGCAACTTTGACAGTAAGTTATTCGAAACACTCTGTAAAGCTTTACAGATACACAAAGCAAGAACTACGCCATATAGACCATCAGCCAACGGACAAGTGGAACGTTTTAATAGGACGCTGATGGATGCTGTCAGGTGTTTGTTTTTTTTTGGAAAATCTCAAGATAAATGGGACCAAAACATCCAGCAAATTGCAATGGCTATAAGGGCTTCAGTTAACCGAAGTACTGGCTTCACTCCAAACAAATTGATTTTGGGAAGAGAAGTGAATACTCCAGCTCAGTTGATGTTTCCTAAGGCTAGAGAGGAAAAAGATAAAGAGAGGACCCAGGGAAAGTCCAGAGTGAGACTGAGAACCTGCTTTGTTCCAGGATGTGATCCTCAGAGGTACTTGAAAGCTCATGTTTTAAAGGAGCATATCCCGGGTATTGTCACAGAGACGCTTCCTCCCAGGGATCCTCAAGTGCTCAGGAGAAGAAAGAAGGCCTTATTGCAAGCAGCAAGATGGTTACTGAGTAGACCCGCTACACTGGATGAATTACTCAATTTTGTCAAAATCCAGCGTTTAATGTCTGTAGCTGATAATTCCAGCATTTCAGAGGTGCAGCATGAAGCCATGGTGGAACTTTGTAAATTTCTGAAGGACCCAGTGCCCCGTGAGTCCAGACTGGAGCCTGCCAATTCTACAGGGGTTATAATACATTGGAAAGCAGTTCTTCTAATTTCAGTCAGTTTGGAGGAAGAAGAGAGAGAAAAAAGGCCGTTAAAAAAACGAGTTTGGCTGGGGACATACAAAAGACAAAGGAACAGGTAAATTAAACCCCAATTCCGCCCTCAATTCTGTGCCCATTCTGGTATTATTAAGTAGGGTTTATTGCACGTAAGCGGGAAGTACAATATTGGCGACGAGGATCAACTGGTCTAAATTCAGGCTATCTCATTTCCCGATAAACCCTTATCACGTATTTTCGTGAGTGAACATTTTCCAAATGGAAAGTCCTTTTTTGCTTCAAAGAAAATTTTGAGGGAAGAATGAAAGGTTCAGTTATTAAACCTGACAGGCTGAAACAGTGAATGAATAGATTTGAGGCTTTTAGCTTCGTTTATTTATTTTACTTTTCAACACAAAGGACCAGACAGTTTTATTTGAGGACGTAAGTTTTATTTGGCTTCTAGCTAAATAATCAGTTCTTAAGACATTCCAAAGTTAATTTATATTAATGTTAAGATTGTCATATGCCAGTTTTCTTAAGGCATTTTTGGAATTTTTCTAAATTGTCTTATGCCAGTTTAGGGTTTAAATTTTTACCTTGTAGCAGTCTGTTTTCTATGTTCCAGCACAGCCATCTCTAAATGAAGTAACAATAATTTTCTGTGTTTTCTAAACAAGAAAATAATAAATTTCGCAGTATTCTATACGCGAAACTATCACAAAAATCCTCTTCTTGCTTGTATTACAATCAAGAAGTAAATTATACAGGAGTACATTATATGCCCTGCACTTGTATTTGAAAAGCCTTGCAATAAGTGAATAACAATGAAGGTCAACATTAACACAGCTTCATTGGAGGAACTTCAGCTTATTCCCGGGATAGGGAAAAAGAAGGCAGAATACCTCATCCAATACAGGGATCAGTAGGGTGTGATTACAAAGGAAGCTTTGAATTTGGTCTTGATGGGAGAGCTGACATTAGATGTCCTGAATAGGATTGACTTTACACCACCGACCAGTGCTGGTACTGTTGCACAGTCTCTGCCAGAGTCGTTTACAGAAAAACCACAGCCGTCAACACCTCTGTCTGACATCGAAGGTGAAATTCAACAGACACAAGCTGCTATCAATAAACTGTTGTCTTTTACACACCCACAGCTGTTGAGCACTCCTGTTGACTCTGCTAAAGAGCAACAGCCAGATATTTTCAGGAGCCCACCTCACTTTCCATCGGATCGTGTCCGAGGTGAATTTTCAATGCCTGAAATGAGGTCACAACGCTCATGAAGGAAGGGTCAAGGTCAGATAAAAAAAAGTATTCAAAATCACATGAAAGTAAAGACCATCCTGTAGTAAGGCCAAAACAAATCAAGTTTGAGCCTAGAAAAAATCCAGCTAATTTGAGTTTATTACTTTTAGAAGATTAAGAAGGACAGATGAAAAAGCAGTTAAAAGATCATTAATTAGCAATGAAAGAATCAAGAGAAAATGAATCAAAAGGCAGTGTGACTGAGAGTTTGGAGTCTTCTAGACACAAACACTCAAGTCGACGGTCTAAACATGGCGAGTCTGATTCACATAGAAGACCAAGGTCACCTAAAAGGCAAAGGTCAAGGTCACATAAGAAAACAAGATCTTCAAAGAAAATTAACAGATCTCATTCAAGTGATGAAGATTTCAGCTCATCTGACACTTATTCAAGATCAAAAAGACAACACAAAGAGTCAGCTTCACACAAAAAGAAAAAGTCTCCTGTTACATCAAGAAAACAAAGTAGGTCAAGGTCACATAAGAAAACAAGATCTTCAAAGAAAATTAACAGATCACATTCCGGTGATGGAGATTTCAGCTCATCTGACACTTATTCAAGTTCAAAAAGACAACACAAAGAGTCAACTTCACACAAAAAGAAAAAGTCTCCTGTTACATCATGAAAACAAAGTAGGTCAAGGTCACATAAGAAAATTCATTCTTCAAGAGGCTTCTAGCCCGTACGTAAAAACAGTCGCCGATAACCAAGAAAAACCAGTTATTCCTCATACAAGTTCTTTCTCTCAACAAATTCAGAAAGAAAACAGAATAAGTCAAGAAAAAGCAAAAGATGAAGAAAAGGGCTCCGTAACAGCAGGGAGTCAGAAGAAAGAAAAAGATGAGGAAAAACAGTCTGTAATATCAGGTGTAGATAGCATCACCCAAGATCAGCAGCAGGCCAATAGTTATGGGGTTTCTAATCCTGTTTCTGTAGGCAATACCGAAAATGACATGCTCAAGCAGCAGGAACAGCCTAGCATACATCGTGTGTGTGCAGGTTCTTCCTTCATTCATTTGAAAGTTGGAAGATGGATAAGAGCCAGAATCGACTCGGGCGCAGACATAACTATTCTGTCGTCTCAGATATATGAGAGTTTGAAAGAGAAACCAGCTAAAGTAGAAGAAGTAACCATGCAAATGGCAGATAAGGAACAGGAGTTAAAAGGATTTATCATTGAACCACTCAAGCTACAATTGGGATCCCAGACTTTTAAGGAAAAGATATATGTCGCACCCGTCTGTGATGAAATGCTGTTAGGTCATGACTTGTTGCATCATCTTGGTGTGCTACTGGACATGCATTCTAACACATTAGTTCTGAATGGTGAAAAAATCCCAGTCGAGACAATATTCAAAGATGGAAAACCTGCAGTTGCACGAGTGTCTTTGACAAAGAGAGTAGTGGTGCCACCCAATTCAGCTGTTCGTTTGCCATGTAAGATGGATACAACATTAGATGACTACTACATAGAGCCAGGAGATTTGGTAATGAAAAAAGGTATCTTGATGCCACATATAGTTAGATCATCTGAAGAAAACCAGTAGTTTGCCTTGTGAATCCTGCTTCAAGTTATAAGATATTCAATAAGAAGGATATAATAGCAAATACTTATGGTCGACAGTGTTTTGTGTGTAAACAAAGTTTCCAGGGCGGCTTCTAGCCACTCGGAGACAGCTGAAAGGGTATTGGGTGAGAAAAAGGTTTCAGAGTTGTCTTCTAGTCACTCAGAGACAGTTAAAAAACAAGTGCAGCAAGAAAAAACAAAACAAAATCTTCAGTCAGAGGAAACGATGGAAGAAATTGCAGGTAAAATCCCAGTACACCTACAAGAAGTGTTTAAATCGTCTGTGGAACATTTAGACAGTCGGCAAAGAGAAGAGTTGGCTAAAGTACTATCCAACTTTGCCGATGTATTTGCCACAAGCGATTTTGACTTGGGTAATATTACTGCAATTGAACATGCGATTGACACAAGGGATGCAAAACCAAATAAGCAACACATGCGAAGAACCCCGGCATATTTTGTTGATGAAGAAGAGTCACATCTAAAAAGATGTTAGATGCTGGTGTTACCAAGGAGTCTGTATCTGAATGGGCTTCATCTCCGGTACTGATTCGAAAGAGAGATGGTTCTGTCAGATGGTGTATTGATTACAGAGCATTAAATTATGTTACTGTGAAAGACAAATTTCCATTGCCATTAGTGGAAGATTGCCTTGATACTTTAGCAGGCAACATCCGGTTTTCTAAATTAGATGCTAATTCTGCTTATTGGCAAGTTCAGGTCAAAGAAGAAGACAGAAAGAAAACCGCATTCTTAACAAAGTTCGGGCTGTTCGAACATGTTAAAATGGGATTTGGTTTAACCAATGCGCCAGCTACATTTTCTCGTGTAGTAAACTTGATTCTTCGTGGTTTGACTTGGAAAACTATCTTGGCATTTTTGGATGACATTCTGGTGATGGGTAAGACATTTGAGGAACATTCGCAGAACTAAGCAGAAGCTTTAGAAAGATTCCGAATTCATGTTATGAAACTCAAGCCAAACAAATGTCTTTTCTTCCAGAAAGAAGTGGAGTTCCTAGAAAGGATTGTCAGTGGGAACCAACTGTCCATGACCTCTATGGACATAGACACTGTAGTCAACTGGCCAGTCCCAAAATCTTCGAAGGATGTGGAAAGATTCCTTGGCTTGGCCAACTACCATAGATTCTTTGTGAGAGACTTTGCAGAGTTGGCTCAACCATTATACTGCCTAACAGGCAAGAAGCAGTTCAGGTGGGAAGATAAAGAACAGAAGGCTTTTGAGGCGCTGAAAGCACTCCTCCAGTGTTAGCCTTACCAAATAATACAGATCCATTCATTTTGGATGTTGATGCTTCCGATGTTGCTATTGGAGCCGAGCTTATACAAATTCAAGATGGAGCAGAAAGAGTCATAGCTTTTAGCAGTTTCTGTTTAACTCCTGAACAGAAGAACTATTGTACAACTAGGAAAGAGCTCTTAGCTATTGTAAGCTTTACCAGACAATTTAGATACTTTCTTCTAGGCAGGATTTTTACAGTGAGAACTGATCATAAGTCGTTTAATATTGTTAGTTAACCAAGAAGGATCAGATTTTCGAATGTGTACACGCTTGTTTGGAATATGTTTATTTACAAGATACAAAATTCTGTCGGTAACATTTTGGGCATAAGTATCAACATCATTGTCATTCACTAGGCTCCAGTCAGTTTCAGTTAACTCATGAGAAAGCGATTGCAAATCACCCTGTGTTATAGATAAATTTGTCTAGAAAACGATGGGGTTATAACTTTATCAAAATTGTAAACACAATAAATAGGGCTATGATATCTTATATTTTGGTCAAGAAATGGCTCACCAACCCCGCTGAGAAATACCCTGTTCTTGTTTGATACCAGAAATAAGTCAATAATAGAATCAGAATTTTCTGTATGATATGTTGGTTCGGTTATTATTTGGTCCATATTAAACTGTTGACATAAGTCGTTAATTTTCCTACATAAGGCAGGTTTGGAAACCAGTTATTGTTATATTAGCAATATTTGTATCAAATGCAAGGCCAATAGAGTCTTCAATACTAGAATAAATTAAGTTGTTTGAGCTTGGCGGTCTATAAAAAGTGCCGAGCAAAGCAATGTATTATGTAAGGAGATCTCAACCCAAATACATTCAAGTTGTGGAAGTTCAAGGTCACGTCTTCTACATGAAAATAGAGACTGATTTATGTAGACACAAATGCCGCCGTGTTTATCACCAACACGATCACGGCGATACAAATTGAATCAGTGTATTTTAATTGTTTCGTCAGAGGCACGACGATCAAGCCATGTTTCAGTTAAACATATAGCATCAAAATCTCTTAGTTCGGACTCGATCATGTCAACTTTATTACTTAAGCTTTGAATATTATAGTGAACAACAGAAAATTTGCCTTTAATAGATGATTTTTCAAAGATTCCACTCGCGGCTGAAGAGTTTGAGGATTCATCTAGGCGAAGTCCTGGATTGGTTTCTATACCCCCAATTAGTAATGCTGACATAATAATATAGATCTCAAAATAATTCAAATAATCAGTACCTTACACCCTAGCCTGGCGATAATAGTTCAATCCAATCCACATCCTGTAGACTTGAATCTCAATCATGTTATGCAGTCAACAAGGAGTCGGAATTGTTTCAGTGATGCGGAATGGGTATGTTATTCGTTGTACTTCCATGACAAGATAAATAGCGCGTATAAATTTCCCCGTGGATCAACAAGGCTAGCATTGGTTTATATGACGAACAACTATTCAAACGAACATGTAAGCAGTATACAAACAAAAGATTCATAATGTTGCATGATACGGAAAAGGAATATTTAAGTACAATTTGGGATATTATGTTATACAACATGCATGTAAGTTGAGTAATCATTTTGCAGAACCCTATAATCATTTAACAGTGAGTAGCATACTTAATATTACACGCTATGAAGAAAAAATTATTAAACTCCTTTATCGAACAGACATTGTAAAAAAAACATTTGGAAACTCTTTAACTATTCAACCATGAGTAAAATGCATATATGTTGTGAAGAATTTACTTGACCCCTTTTCGAACAGACATTTTCAAATGCGCACGTAAGCTTGGTAATCGTGTTGAAAACCCTATAGCAATTCAACAGAGAAATAAGAAACATATATGTTACGGTGATTTTTCTAGACCCTTTTTTAAGCCGACAATGTAAAATAAAAAAAAGTACATACTGTTAGATAATCGTGTTGAAAATCCTATAACCAGTTCAACAGTGACTAAAATACATACATGCTACAAAGAATGTAGTAGACCTTTTTCAGCAGACAGTGTAAAATATGCATGTAAATTAAGTAATCGTGTTGAAAGTACAATGAGTAAAATACATGTGAAGTTTATTAAATCAGAATTAGAAATATTACCAAATATAGCCTATGTATTCAGAAATATAGACCTAAGCAGACAGTCCAATCCCAGATGAGACACCGCAGAAGGCACATATACACAGCATACACATATACACATACATCAATGCATACATACACATATACACATATATATATACATATATACGCACAAACATACATATACATATACACAAATATACACATACACATATACATACACACACACACACACACACACACACACACACATATATATAATATATATATATATATATATATATATATATATATATATATATATATATATATATATATATATATATATATATATATATGCATACATATACTTTGAACTCGTATTTATGCACAACCTGACATTCACAATATAAAACAGTTCACATCCATTTAGTCCCACTCCTTTTCCGAAACGAAAGTGAAAAGGACTGTTTGGGAAAATGGGTGATTAATTAACGCACCCCGCATTCCAATTCGCTTCGGCTCTTAGCGAAACGAAATGTAAGGGCCAAGAAATGGAATGGCAGTGAAGAGGACGGTAAATTTGGCGTTATTAAATTAAACGTTTGTTGTTGACGACTTTTATCTACAGCAACAACAATTTTGCGTACTCTTTTGGTCGCTTAATTTTTTTTATTAAATTTCACCAGAAAACCTTTAACTAATTAACTGATACAAACATTTATTAAAAACTCAGATAAAGCAAGCTACATATGATCAAGTACTGTTTTACTGTAAACATGGTTAACATGGCGACTAATACTTAACTATTAGTAGGGTTAGAGAGAGAGAGAGAGAGAGAGAGAGAGAGAGAGAGAGAGAGAGAGAGAGAGAGAGAGAGAAGAGAGAGAGAGAGAGAGAGAGAGAGAGAGAGAGACTCCAAAGGACTTGATTAATGCTTTGTTTTGCTTTAATTGTTAACCTATGCCATTAAAGAATTCGGAAAGAGTAATGACGCGAGAAAAACAAATCATTCAGGTTTCAGCAAATTAATTATATAACTACATGGTTTATAATAATCCATTTGATCACAAAACAATGCCGCCACTGATTACACAAATAATTTTATCGTTAAATTTTAGAAGAACATAAAAGATTGATTCGATATTATGAGGAAACGCCCACTGTAGTGTTATGAATTTAAAGCGAAAACTTAGTTCTTTTACAAGTGCGTGGGCCGGGTGGCCTAGTGGTTAGCGCATTAACTTTCAAGCGGGATATCGTGGGTTCGAATCCCGCTCGGGTCGAGACAATTTTCAGACCATTAGTACGCCTAGCTCATACTCGACGTGCCCTGGGTTGAGTATAAAGTGGACAGGGCGGCGCTTGGTGACAGACAGCGGCACCAAGTGTGCATGGATGATCCATGAAAGCAAGGCTGTACAAATACATGTACATAACAATCGCCGCTGCCTCGGGTGCCTGGTAGCGTTAAAAATCCGCACAACAACAACAACTTTTACAAGTGCTAAATTCCGCTTGTGCGTTAAAGAAAAAGGTTACAAACTTCTTAACTTTCCAGAACTCGGATTGACTAATGTGCTATGTGTTCCTGCCAAAAAAAAGAGGTAAAAAATTATGTTATTTTCCTTATTTATTTCTTTTCAAATATGTAGAGGATATTTACTCGTTTGCTGTGAATACAATAAATATTGCTGGGGTACGTTTTGGAATTTCTGCAAGCAAATTTTGGAGACCCTGATCATACGCTGCTCTGGGTCTACATTATATGCTTACGTCCAAAAAATGGAGTCTGGACTTATATTGGTTAGGTGCAAGTTTTGCAAGCAAACTGTGGAGACCCTGATCAGACGTCGCTAAATGTGACGTCCGCTCTGAGTCTACATTATTTGCCTATGAATTTTTTTGTGATATTCACTGAAAAGAGTAAATTAATCTTCCTTTCAGTTTTTTCTTTACTAGCCAATGCACGCTTCTGACATCATAACTAACTATATCTATCTATCTATCTCGTCTGTCTGTCTGTCTGTCTGTCTATCCTTTGCTCTGCCAGAAAGGAAGAAAATATTGCACAGCTTCTTAAATACATTTATATTTATTAGTACTAAGCATTAATTCATTTAGTTTAAGCATGTTGTGAATGAATGAATCCAAAAGTAATAATAGTAAAAAAGTAAAATTTCTAATTAATTGAATTCTTCTTAAAAATTATCATTCTAATAAGTCAGTCAATACTGTATATTAGAAACAAACCCCAAACATTAATTTATCTATTTGAACTCGCCATCAGATATAGTAATAAATCTGGCCAAATTGTCCTACCGATTATTTTCTGGCTGGCAAAATCGTCTACTGGCCAAATTGTCCTACATTCTTATATTATTATTAATTCATATAATATTATGGTATTATGTAGTGGGTCAGGGTCTCCACGGTTTGCTTGCAGAAGTTTCAACATGTACCCAACCAATATAAGCCGAGTCCCATTTTTGGACATGGGCAAACAATGTAGACCCAGAACGGACGCCGCAATTAAATCGCAAGTTACCGCAATCTAGCTTTCTATATAAAACATTTCGACAAACCAGCTAAATATGCATTCACGTATGCTGTTTTTTTAGCATTTGGATATACGCATTACCATATTATATCTCTCTCTCTCTCTTTTTTTTTCAGTATAATGTTCCAAACAACAATACTGTCATTATTTATGTTAATTAATCCGCTCATGACAGGTGGGCCAATAAACGAATTAAGGACGGGGCATGTCAGGTGGGGATTATCTCGGATGTGTTTATGACTTTTATCCAGACACACTATTTATTTAGATGTTCAAATCTGCAAGTCTGATTTATGTTTTTTATTTCATTAAAATATCAATAAAGTACAAAAGATAATAAAGATAATAAAGCTAATAACCCGCTGCAGATAAAAGGTAGTATTCACATGATATTTTTCTTATATCTCCATTGAAACATGGTGTGGCTACTCATTAGAAGCGACTCAAAGAGACATTTCCAATGAATACCCGCAACATATGGTTTCATAGAGAAATAAGTAGCATGTGGGTATAAAAAATCAGCAGGCGCCATTTTAAACATTCTTATTTTTTCCAGAAAATGACAATTCATGCACATTGTCTCCTATTTTTTCCAGAAAATAGGTTTTGACATTTCACGCTAATCTTCTAGGAGACAATTTGCATTTCAAACCATATTTTCTGACAAAATGAGAAAGTTAATATCAAAATGTCGTCTGCTGCAATTATACTCAGCATGCTAAGCGTCAAAAGATTAAGGTTTAGGGTAACTTTCTTTTCTTCTTTCGCTGCGAACATTTTACGAATTCTTTATGATGGTTTTGAAGGCATCCATCCATCCATCTCTCCATCCATCCATCCCTCCATCCATCCATCCATCCATCCATCCATCCATCTTTCTTTCGCTTCCGTTCGTTCGTTCGTTCGGACAGACTATACAAAAATAACATTTTTTACGTTTTTTTCTTTCCTTCTTTGCTAGCACAAATAAAAATTAATGGTTATTTGACTTTTGTTTATTTGACATTTTGTCGCAGTGAATTGCAATTAAATAACCGTGAGAATGTTTGTACAAGTAATTATCGTATTCTGTGTTGTCTTGTCTTGATTATCAATTATCAATCAAGAGAAGTGATAACACGCGCCTAGAAGTAACTACTTGACACCTTGCAATAGACAATTCCAGTCATGACATTGACATCCTTGAAAGCACAGATCAGCCTGATTCCGTGTAATCTGATCAGCACCTTTGTTTTTGGCTACCTAGATAACTTGTGCTAGCACCCTTGATAACTTTTTCAGCAGATTACATACTGAAACATTTTTTCTCTTATTTTTTCTCTGAAAACAGGTTTGATATTTCATACAAATTGTCCCCAATGGAGGCAATCTTTAATAAAGTAATTATAATTGAGTAAAATATCATTAATGTGTGCACTGTTGAATTTGCCAATTTTGACATGTCATTACTTATCAGAAGTATGCCCCTTTCCTAAATTATGGCCCTTCGAAAAAATATGGATGAAATCTTGTCAGCAAAATATCGCAAAAAGCTATTTGAGCCTTGGGTGGAGTGTCTCTAGCGAAATGTATGGTCAGGACGTTTCTATGCATTTCTTGATCAACCCTCGTCTGTATCGCAGTCGGTATGAATAATTCCAAGATAGGGTTTTGAAATTCCTCACGAAAAATAACTGACACAGGCTTTTTTTCTTGTCACGGTTATGTGCCTTTCCTGAGTTATGACCCTTTGAAAATATATGGATGAACCGCCTCTGGTCTAACCAGTTCCCATGACCTATATTTTAGAGCAGGAAATAGTATTTTAGTACAAAGGGTGTCTCTAGTGAAATGTATGGTTAGGACGTTTCTGTGCATTTCTTGATCAACCCTCGTCTGTATCGCAGTCGGTATGAATAATGCTTCAAATTGTAGCCTTTATAAATTTTAACTCCTAGATCCAGTCCAGATATGAAGGTATTCCAAGATAGGGTTTTGAAATTCCTCACGAAAAATAACTGACACGGGCTTTTTTTCTTGTCACGGTTATGTGCCTTTCCTGAATTATGACCCTTTGAAAATATATGGATGAACCGCCTCTGGTCTAACCAGTGCCCATGACCTATATTTTAGAGCAGGAAATAGTATTTTAGTACGAAGGGTGTCTCTAGTGAAATGTATGGTTAGGACGTTTCTGTGCAATTCTTGATCAACCCTCGTCTGTATCGCAGTCGGTATGAATAATGCTTCAAATAGTAACCCTTATAAATTTTTATCCCTAGATCCAGTCCAGATATGAAGGTAATCCTAGATCTGTCATACAAGAAGTTGGGAGAAAATGTTTCGTATGCCTTCTGTCTGTGAACAAACCAACAACGCTGAACTGAAGCCTATACTCTCGTTCGGGTTCTTGCCAAGAGCACAAATAGATCCCATTGACATGCGCCACAAGCCCGACGGAGAATTCTCATACATCGCCCACTTCATTGATCATTGGTCAACGTACAAAGAGGAAAACTGCAGACGAAGTTGTTAGCGGTTTCAATGAAAGGGTGTTCCCATACATTGGACTACCCAGAATCCTACACAGTGATAACGGGAGAGACTTCGTCAACGACGTCATCCGAGAGTTGGTGAAAGACTGGGGTGGAGAAGACGTCCTGTTTGTAAACGGAAGTCCACGCCACAGCCAATCACAGGGGTTAGTAGAAAAAGGCAACGCCACCATTGTGAAGCATATAGCTAACAAACGTGCGACTCTAGGGCTGACCAGTGATTATCCCCGGGCAGGCTGGCTGCCAAAATCCAGTACAATATAAACACAGAGGTAGCAGGCGGAACAAAGAAGACGCCATATGGAGTCGTATTCGGTCAGCCACCACGAACTACTATCATGCCAGGAGCGACTGTCTAGAACGAGGTTATAAATGAGGAAGACCTTCACTTCGAGCTAAATCCAGCAGCAGAAGATACAGTAGAAAGTCAAGAGACTTTTTCTATCATCGAGAGATCGACACAAAAGCCACGTATAGCTGACCCGACACATGAATATCCTGGACAGAGAACAATCAGAATCTTGACGACGAACGCATAAAGCCGGGCTATGAGAAAGGGTGTATTTTGGGATATGAGTACAAGGAAGACCCAGATAACGCAGACTGACCTGGGCCTTGACTGGGCCTACAGAATCGTTGCTTAATCAATGTTTACTCTTTTCCGTATAATATGACAGAGTAAAAAATTACTTTGAAGCGGGGAATACCTCCTAACAAATGCATGTGCGCCGAGCATGCGCGCAGTCTGATAAAAATTTTCACATTGGGCTCTTTGGGTAGCCAAGGATTAAAAGCGTCTTCAGACAGACAGCGGCAACTCAGATCAGACTGCGGGGATGCACAGGCTAATCTGAATCTTCGCTGAGAGCACATGCAATGTTGTAGGAAGTATTCCCCGGTTCAAATGTATTTTTTTTGTCTCTGCCAAATTGTACGGAAAATATATATTCCATTGGGATTCGGATGAGACCAGGGTGCATTTATTTGCTTTTCAGTTATTATTGAGCCGCAACGTCCGAAAACATACCTTTTGACATCTGCGTCCGCCGAGGATCAAATCAGCCCGCGGATCTGCGCAGTCTGATTGGGGTCTTTGTTGTCCGTTGAAGAAAGTTTGCATCCTTGACTATCAAAAAAACGCGCCCAGGATCAGACCGCGCAGTCTGATCTGAATCTTCCCTGGGCGCACGTGTCCGGAGGTAAGTTTGCTGGCGTTGCGACGTCATTGTTCATTGCCTATTGTGTTTATTGTATTGGTCTTTGATCTGTCAAAACCATAGTATGATTCTGTTGTATTTTACAGCTATATGTGTGTGAAATATCATAACTTATACGACTTTATGATGTTGTAAAAAGCAAACGACATTTGGTTTTATTCTTTTATACATTCATACATTTATAAGCATCCCTGTGATGATTTTCCTCTGAGAAACAACCAGTTATTTACCGGTATTTGACTCGTATTTCCGCAACACTAAAAGAGATAAGGTCACTTTTCTTTGCTTAACCAAGGCGATTTCTGTTGCTTGTAACTGTAGAATCCCACCCCCGAATGGTTCGATGCAACAACAAAACATTATAGACTTCCAGTGGCACCAAGAGGAAGAGTAACCACAACATTATGTGACTTTTACGCAGAAAGTGGCGTCTGATCAGGGTTCACTCTGTTTGCTACTCATTCAGTGCTATTTTAAACATATCAATAAGTAGTAAATTATATACGCGAAATTTAAAAATTCATGTCTGACAGGAAATGGGATACTCTTCTTTAGATGCGGTAAATAACCGGGTTGTCACTGATGACGTCATGTTTGCATAATCGCATGAGAAAATAAACATTCGCTTTCTGATTTCAGCATTGTTTTTCTTTCTTGATTATGATTGAACCTGATTACTTAGGGGTTTGTACACTTAGAAATTGTTAAGTATCAACTGGACCACCATAAAAACGCGCGAGTTCTCTCGAAATGCAATGTATGCATATCTGCTATACAGTTGTTATGTATATATAGTTGTTTAATTTTTCGTTAGCGCTTTCACAGCTAATGCTGATCTTCAGACAGACATATTGAAAACAACAATAAATGGTGACGTTTAAACGTAACGCAGAAACCACACATAACAAACGTTAAGTAACGTTTAACGCTTAACAGCATGCCGTTTTCCAGCACGTTATATAATGCTGTTCCGCGTCTTTACAGAGTCCGTCAGCGGGACAGCGATTTCAATATTATACTGAATCCGGACGAGTCCGACTCGACCGCCGAGTAAGGCCCATACGAACACAATAACCATCACCGTCCCAAAGCAGATCTCTATGAAGCGCATTTGAACAGCATTAAAAATAGCTCGTATAAAAAGCTCGTATAAACAAAGACGTATAAAATTACAAGATTCGCAACTAAACGAAATCCCGCAATATCTCGTGCGTCCCTGTGTTAAGAGTCCTACGGTCGCGAGAGCCGCGAGAGACTTTCGTTACCAAGACAACACAGGTACGCTATCGCCGGTATCGCTCGAAAGAGCGAACAACCATGACCGTAATTCTTGATTGTTTTCTCTCACAGCATAAATAAACATTACCTTTTTTTTCTTGATTGTTTTCTCTCACAGCATAAATAAACATTATCTTTTTTTTTTTTTTTTTTTTTTTTCACAAGGCGTCATTCATACTATTTAATTGATAAAAGTTACAAAACTGGCAATGCCCTACAACTGTGTTCCATAACAAATAATGGGTAGGGTGAATGAAATAAACATTGTCACCTGTTCTATGATGATTTAAGACCTGAAATGCTGGCCAACACAGGATAAGATATAATTTTAACTAATAATAATAATATCTGACATAAAAATCAGAAAACTGAAAAGTTTTATGTGTTACAAAATGGGCAATGCCCCTTCAACTAATCCATAACAAACAATGGGAGGGCGTTTGGAATAAACATATAAACTCATAAATATTACATATTTTAGGATGATACAGGGCTTGAAATGCGGGCCAACACAGGTTCAGGTATAACTGTAACTAACAGTAATAATATCTGACAGAAAATTTAGAAAACTGAAATGTTTTTTGCGTTACAAAATGGGTAATGCCATGGCAACAACCAGTGGTTCCAGCGCATATAACGGGTAGGGGTATATGAAATACAACACACGTTTAATGCATGGTTTGGCCGATTTAGCACTTTAAAATGCTGGGCAACACAGGATCAGATATAATTTTAACTAAAAATTATAGTATCAGACAGAAAACGCAGAAAACTGAAATGTTTTTCGTGTTACAAAAGGGCAATGATTTGGAAAACTCGCATCAGTCTTTCATCACTCAATGTGTACAGCACTGTTCAATGTCTTCTTTCTCAGTTGGTTCGGCACTTTCGGAAAGAATTAGTTCCCACAAGGAGCAAAGTCTTTCTTTTAATAGTAGCCCTCAAAGTGAAGGGGGCAAATATTTCCATGTCAGAGTTATTTCCCTTGGAGTTGTATCAGTTCCCTCTGTATTTAGTTTCTGTGACCGATTATTTCGGCAAAAATAACTGGGTAGCTAGTAAACTTGAAACATTCAAGGACCTATTTCGTTCCCTTAAATTCGCTACATAAAGTAAGAAGTTATATAAAACTTACTTGAAATCTGCTAAAAATTCATGCTATTATTTACATCCTTGGTATAAAAGGCTATAAGTACATGTATTAGGTTAGGTAGACCAATACAATAAATAATGGCCGTTGCGGATGACAAATACAACACTAAGCCAGGAGTAAGTCCCGAGTGCGCATCCTAGGAGTCGAATACTTAGATTAAATGAACGTTTCTTTGATGACGAAGATGCTGATGAAGAAGGGCCTATAGTCCGGAACAAAATAGGCTGGCAACCCCCTAAAACCAAAGACAAATTTTTGGAAGAAGCTATCAACATGATTAAATCTTATCCACTTGAAACTTTTCAAAAACCTAGTAATTTATCTCGAGAAGAAACATTAGCTTTGAAAACATTGACTTCTGACAGGAATATTGTGATAAAAGAGGCGCAGTGGTGGTGATGGATGCATCTTATTACAGAGACGCGATACTCAAAATGTTGGAAGATAAGGACTTTTATGCCGAAACGAAGGAGTCGAGGGATAGTCAAACCCGTAAGATGATCAACAAATTAATAGAGGACCATGGAAACGGCCTGTTTCAGGAAGAATCTGACTACCTCACCAACTTCAAACACAACACTAGTTATTTCTACCAAAGATACACAAGAGTGCCATTATAACTGAAGCAATTAAACAGCAGAATTCCGAATATATTAAAGTATTTCAACCCTGTGATTTGAAGTTTCGACCCATAGTTGGTGGACCTAATAACCCTACACAAAGATTATCTCATATTTTGGACCTGATACTAAAACCGCTTTGTCCGGAAGTTCCAAGTTTTGTCAGGGATGACATTGATTTCCTACATCATTTACCTGAAAAAAAACAGAGAAGGGGACAACATTCATAACTTTCGACGTCACTAGTTTGTATACAAACATACCTCATGATCTGGGCGAAACAGCAATCCGGTACTGGTTAGGAAAATGCAGGGAAAAAGTAAAGACTAGGTTTACTGATATATTCATCATTGAGGGTTTAAAGCTGGTACTACAGAGAAATGTCTTTTATTTTGATGGTAAATTTTATCATCACAAAAAACTGGCACGGCAATGGGCACCAAGGTGGCCCCTACGTATGCGACTCTAGTCATGGGATATCTAGAGGTAAAATTATATGAAAGACTCAACATAAAGTACGGTCCTCACCTGTCTGAGTATGTCAGAGACAAATGGCGGCGATTCTTGGACGATTGTTTTATCCTGTGGAATAACGCGATTCCAGCAGAAACATTTTGGACAGAATTAAATTCAATTCATCCTAAAATACAATTTACTATGGAATGCAGTAACAAACAAAAACCTTTCCCGGACATTTTGGTTAAATTGCATGATGGGAAGGTAAGTACCGACATTTACTTTAAACCTACAGACACACATCTTTATCTGAATTTCAAGTCTTGTCACCCAAAAGCTTGCAAAGTGAACATTCCGTTTTGTTTAGCGTCAAGGGTCGTAACTATTGTTAGTGACAAAAGCCAGCACGAAGTCAGACTTAATCAACTGAAAAGTTTCTTAAAACAACAGGATTACCCAGAAAGTTTAATAATAAATGGCATACAGAGGGCAATCAAGAAAGGGCCTATAACTGGTGAAGGCAGGCGTACACCCAACACTAACGTTATACCCCTTGTTACCACTTTCAACCCATGCAACACTAATGTACTACCGTTTGTGCGGGGTTGTGAAAAAATCCTACGGAGAAGTGAGCGAATGAACCATGCATATTCTAGACAAGAGTAAAATTATAAACAGCAAGCGACAACCCAAGAACCTGAAGCGTATCCTAACTTCATCAAAATTCGAATCAAACATTTCAGAGACAAGGGTGTCGAGGTGCGGTGATAGGAGATGTAAAACTTGTCCTGATTTGACTGAAGGGAAAGAAATAACTTTCTTAAATAATAAACGTTTCGAGGTCAGATCGAACATGAACTGTAAAACAGAGTACGTGGTTTATACCCTGACGTGTAAAAACTGTGGCGAATTTTATGTTGGTAAAACAACAAACATGCTGAAGCAAAGAATGACAGTCCATCGACAGCAAACAAATGATCCTAATTTACGTATTTTAAATGTAAATAAACACTTTCACTTATGTTCAGGGGGGAGGTTTACTATTTTCCCCATTTACAGAGTTTCAAATTCAAATGACAGCATGTTGGATGAAAAGGAAAAACTTTTTATTAAGATTTTGCAACCCTCATTAAATGCTTAATGGGATTTTAGGGCGGGCCGTTCTATATATATATATATATATATATATATATATATATATATATATATATATATATATATATATATATATATATATATACTATTACACACACACACACACACATATATATATATATATATATATATATATATATATATATATATATATATATATATATATATATATAATATATATATATATATATATATATATATATATATATATATATTTCTAAGGCAGACAGCTTACTTACTAGGGTGTGGGGGGGGGGGGTGGGGGGGGAGGATGGCAGAAGTGTGGGGGTTGGTAGTTTTTTCTCCCATTTACAGGGTGTCCAATTCATATGACGACATGCTGGATCTTTCTTAAGATCTCGCATCCGTCCTTTAAAGCTTATGATCTTATTTACCAGGGGACTTCACTCTTGTTCAGAACGCTGCTGATTTGTCCGGAGAAACGAAAGTGCTGCATATGGAGACAGCCCTAATATGATCTCTGCATGCATCAGTGGTTGTTTTCTGCTGGTTTCCCATGCTAAGTTTTATGAGATTGTAAGGTAAACTTGCAGAGATTTCTCTGGTAAGGGGAATTAGCTGTCACATTGATTTATGCATAGACACATTTAGTATTTGTAGCACGTACTTACATTAACTTAAGGTTGTCTTAAAGAAATTCCTTAAAACATATGTTTCCACGTTTTTCTGCTATTTTAACTCACATGTTAGAGTTTATTAGTTACTAGTTTAAAAATATTACTATTTTTCTTCTAAATTATAAATATTTTCTACTTGAGTATGTAACATGCCAGAATATTTTAAAGGGTGCATTCCACAGTTTCGCACTTTTGAACCTGGCAAAAATGTCAATAACTAGGGGTAGGGCTAGAAACCAGTCTGAAAATACTTTTTGCTGCACATTTTGACCAAAACTGAAGTTTTATGCTTGTCAGTTATTGTTAACACTGATAAAAAAGACTTTTCTTGAGGTCACATGACCTTTTTATAAAACAGTGTAGGTAAAATACGAAACTGTTGAACTCTGTCTGGTACCCGGTTTTACCTTGTCAAAAATTGTAGCATGCTTTTCTGTGGATTTTATCTTAAAAACGAGGTGGCTTACAGGTATTGATTTCTGGATAAAAGTAATATTCTGTAGGCGCTCTGTCAAATTTCCAACTGTTTCAGACCAGTGCATTGTCCTGGAGTTGATGATAATCATTCGAAAACTGCTCTTTTTGCATAAATTTGGCCGCAGTCGGAGGGGGGTGGGGTATTGTTTACATTAGTGCAACAGCAGGTTTTGGTACATTGCAGTTATTTTTATGATGCTTAAATTATTATTTGGTATGTTTGCAATTTATTGATACAGTACCTAATGGACAGGTACTGTTATATTTGCTGTGATTGCATTTTATGTATGTGAGGGCTGTGAACAGATAGAAATGCAAGTCAAAACTGTGGAGTGCACCCATTAACACAGATCTGAATTTTCAAGTTTGTTTAAAGTTAAAATATAGTATTTAAATTTCAAATTTAGCACTTTCTTGTCAACATTACACTATTTTCCTTGCTTTGAACAGCAGATTATGAAAATTATAAAGATTCTAAAATTTTCTTGCAGTATTCCAAGGGAGATAACTCTGTTTTTCTGCACATCTTCCAAAGAGGTTTATACCTATTTTAAGTACCCTCAGACCTATTCAAAGAGCACATTTTGTTAAAATAGATGCATTTACATTAATAGAAAGGTATTTTTGTCAAAATTTGTTTATTTGTACATGTATTTTGTCATTTATATAGTCAGAATATTCAGTACATCCAGTACATCTCCATGCTGACATGGCAGGGTTAGTGTTTGCTTCTGTTCTAACTGAAAATGAAGTTTCGTACTGTAAATACCAACTTCACCGACACTGAAAATTACACCGCTTCATGTCATCTTTGGCTTGCACCAAAGATAAAGACAAATATGGGACTTATTCAATTCCAATTCAGGGGATGGCAAGTCAAAGTGAAGGCACATTGGTTTATGTACAAAATCATTTTCAGCAAACACTCATAAATGCCATAACTTGTTTAACAAAGCATGTATTTAATATTAGGGTTTATTGTTCAGAGAGGTGTGTAAATGCAGCCACCAGAGTATGGATGATACCAGGTTGATTGTACCAGATTTTCTTCAAAACTGGTCAGTATACAAGATGATTCAATTTTATTTTTTTCCATTTTTGCAGGGGTGTAGTTTCCTTGGCAGTTGTAGTGGATTAGCAGTCATATTTGTTGCCAGCACTTGACAAGCAGTTAGATATTTCTCAACACTTGGACGGATTGTTTGTGTAGCTGTGTTACAAGTATTTTCACTGACATCTTCCAGAGTACCCGGATTTTTATATTTCGGTGGGTAGGACTTCTGACAGTTTCTTTTAAATGTGTGACTTCAGACTGCACTTTCTCGAAGACATTTTGAACACATGTTAAGTCAGACCAACATGTGGATCTTCTCATCTGGAGCACTTTTATATCCAGTTATATATATCCACATTTATAAATAAATCCAGAAAACAAGAATTATTCCTTAGTATATAATCTCAGAAGCAAGCAGACATCATGTGTGCTGTTCCAAAACATATGCATTTCTGGCCTGATTGCTACAAGCACACCTTACTTGCAGCTAAAGTTGGTGAAATGCAATCAGAATTATGCCATGAGAAAAGAGCCTTTTTTGACATACATACAACAGTAGATACCTATATACATACAAACAGCAGATACCCTGATCAGAGGTTTGATCAGGGAATTTGCTCTTTCCTGGTCAGGCACATAGTATACAGCACATATATATATATATATATATATATATATATATATATAATACAGAGTACAGAAAAGAGCCTTTTCATGAGGAAAATAGTCTCAGTGGCATCTGTCAACAGTGAACACCAAGATCAGCCTGTGAAGAGTACCTGCACAGTCTGATCAGGTCATGAACTGTTCATTGTTTGCAAGAGCATTATTAAACATGGTGCTGATTTCTTCAAGAAAACACTGAATGCCCAGATGAAGACTGCGCGGGCTCGTCTGCTGAACTGGGCTTGGCTCAGTCTGTTTCGGATCATCACAGTTCAGCTGATCAGGGCACCTAAATGTTGTAGGACTGTTCTCTTGTCACCAGTCCAAGCTCATATCTGTTTTATCTTGCTTAATACTATTTCTATATCAAGTTTGGTTTACAAAGATAACTGCAACTATTAATTCTAGTGTGCTCATAGTCAGGTGAATTATCTCCCTTTCACTATGAAGAACAAATTATAAAGTTTGTGTTTGTAATACCAGTCATGTATCACTGTAAATGGATGTGCTGGCAGGATGGAAGTGTAATATAAACCTTTTTCATAAAAAATAACTAATACTAGAGTGTTTTTGCTGGCTTAGCAGCTCCTAAGACTGTAACTTTGTATATAAAACACATATTTCTGTATGTGAAATGTGTTTGATTTCAGTTGCTGAACAAGCAAGACCAGAAGTCACTGCCCACTGAACTGCATACAGAATAACTTGTCTATTTGTTCCTATTATTTGTGTAACAGTGGACATAAATCTATGGTTCTTATAAAGATATTCTGACAAATTTTGACATATACCGGCCAAATCACTTGATTTCACGATTTGGCCGCACAGAGACTAGCATGCATTATAGTCAAATTCTTTCTCAGTAATACATCATGGAAGAAAAAAAGTGGTCTTTTTGTTGATCATGTAACTTTTGCTGCAAGAATATTACCATTTTGTTGCAAGTAGACAAGTTTGAATTTTCCTTAAAGGGTGCATTCCACAGTTTCGCACTTTTGAACCTGGGCAAAAATGTCAATAACTAGGGGTAGGGCTAGAAACCAGTCTGAAAATACTTTTTGCTGCACATTTTGACCAAAACTGAAGTTTTATGCTTGTCAGTTATTGTTAACACTGATAAAAAAGACTTTTCTTGAGGTCACATGACCTTTTTATAAAACAGTGTAGGTAAAATACGAAACTGTTGAACTCTGTCTGGTACCCGGTTTTACCTTGTCAAAAATTGTAGCATGCTTTTCTGTGGATTTTATCTTAAAAACGAGGTGGCTTACAGGTATTGATTTCTGGATAAAAGTAATATTCTGTAGGCGCTCTGTCAAATTTCCAACTGTTTCAGACCAGTGCATTGTCCTGGAGTTGATGATAATCATTCGAAAACTGCTCTTTTTGCATAAATTTGGCCGCAGTCGGAGGGGGGTGGGGTATTGTTTACATTAGTGCAACAGCAGGTTTTGGTACATTGCAGTTATTTTTATGATGCTTAAATTATTATTTGGTATGTTTGCAATTTATTGATACAGTACCTAATGGACAGGTACTGTTATATTTGCTGTGATTGCATTTTATGTATGTGAGGGCTGTGAACAGATAGAAATGCAAGTCAAAACTGTGGAGTGCACCCATTAACACAGATCTGAATTTTCAAGTTTGTTTAAAGTTAAAATATAGTATTTAAATTTCAAATTTAGCACTTTCTTGTCAACATTACACTATTTTCCTTGCTTTGAACAGCAGATTATGAAAATTATAAAGATTCTAAAATTTTCTTGCAGTATTCCAAGGGAGATAACTCTGTTTTTCTGCACATCTTCCAAAGAGGTTTATACCTATTTTAAGTACCCTCAGACCTATTCAAAGAGCACATTTTGTTAAAATAGATGCATTTACATTAATAGAAAGGTATTTTTGTCAAAATTTGTTTATTTGTACATGTATTTTGTCATTTATATAGTCAGAATATTCAGTACATCCAGTACATCTCCATGCTGACATGGCAGGGTTAGTGTTTGCTTCTGTTCTAACTGAAAATGAAGTTTCGTACTGTAAATACCAACTTCACCGACACTGAAATTACACCGCTTCATGTCATCTTTGGCTTGCACCAAAGATAAAGACAAATATGGACTTATTCAATTCCAATTCAGGGGATGGCAAGTCAAAGTGAAGGCACATTGGTTTATGTACAAAATCATTTTCAGCAAACACTCATAAATGCCATAACTTGTTTAACAAAGCATGTATTTAATATTAGGGTTTATTGTTCAGAGAGGTGTGTAAATGCAGCCACCAGAGTATGGATGATACCAAGATTGATTGTACCAGATTTTCTTCAAAACTGGTCAGTATACAAGATGATTCAATTTTATTTTTTTCCATTTTTGCAGGGTGTAGTTTCCTTGGCAGTTGTAGTGGATTAGCAGTCATATTTGTTGCCAGCACTTGACAAGCAGTTAGATATTTCTCAACACTTGGACGGATTGTTTGTGTAGCTGTGTTACAAGTATTTTCACTGACATCTTCCAGAGTACCCGGATTTTTATATTTCGGTGGGTAGGACTTCTGACAGTTTCTTTTAAATGTGTGACTTCAGACTGCACTTTCTCGAAGACATTTTGAACACATGTTAAGTCAGACCAACATGTGGATCTTCTCATCTGGAGCACTTTTATATCCAGTTATATATATCCACATTTATAAATAAATCCAGAAAACAAGAATTATTCCTTAGTATATAATCTCAGAAGCAAGCAGACATCATGTGTGCTGTTCCAAAACATATGCATTTCTGGCCTGATTGCTACAAGCACACCTTACTTGCAGCTAAAGTTGGTGAAATGCAATCAGAATTATGCCATGAGAAAAGAGCCTTTTTTGACATACATACAACAGTAGATACCTATATACATACAAACAGCAGATACCCTGATCAGAGGTTTGATCAGGGAATTTGCTCTTTCCTGGTCAGGCACATAGTATACAGCACATATATATATATATATATATATATATATATATATATAATACAGAGTACAGAAAAGAGCCTTTTCATGAGGAAAATAGTCTCAGTGGCATCTGTCAACAGTGAACACCAAGATCAGCCTGTGAAGAGTACCTGCACAGTCTGATCAGGTCATGAACTGTTCATTGTTTGCAAGAGCATTATTAAACATGGTGCTGATTTCTTCAAGAAAACACTGAATGCCCAGATGAAGACTGCGCGGGCTCGTCTGCTGAACTGGGCTTGGCTCAGTCTGTTTCGGATCATCACAGTTCAGCTGATCAGGGCACCTAAATGTTGTAGGACTGTTCTCTTGTCACCAGTCCAAGCTCATATCTGTTTTATCTTGCTTAATACTATTTCTATATCAAGTTTGGTTTACAAAGATAACTGCAACTATTAATTCTAGTGTGCTCATAGTCAGGTGAATTATCTCCCTTTCACTATGAAGAACAAATTATAAAGTTTGTGTTTGTAATACCAGTCATGTATCACTGTAAATGGATGTGCTGGCAGGATGGAAGTGTAATATAAACCTTTTTCATAAAAAATAACTAATACTAGAGTGTTTTTGCTGGCTTAGCAGCTCCTAAGACTGTAACTTTGTATATAAAACACATATTTCTGTATGTGAAATGTGTTTGATTTCAGTTGCTGAACAAGCAAGACCAGAAGTCACTGCCCACTGAACTGCATACAGAATAACTTGTCTATTTGTTCCTATTATTTGTGTAACAGTGGACATAAATCTATGGTTCTTATAAAGATATTCTGACAAATTTTGACATATACCGGCCAAATCACTTGATTTCACGATTTGGCCGCACAGAGACTAGCATGCATTATAGTCAAATTCTTTCTCAGTAATACATCATGGAAGAAAAAAAGTGGTCTTTTTGTTGATCATGTAACTTTTGCTGCAAGAATATTACCATTTTGTTGCAAGTAGACAAGTTTGAATTTTCCTTAAAGGGTGCATTCCACAGTTTCGCACTTTTGAACCTGGGCAAAAATGTCAATAACTAGGGGTAGGGCTAGAAACCAGTCTGAAAATACTTTTTGCTGCACATTTTGACCAAAACTGAAGTTTTATGCTTGTCAGTTATTGTTAACACTGATAAAAAAGACTTTTCTTGAGGTCACATGACCTTTTTATAAAACAGTGTAGGTAAAATACGAAACTGTTGAACTCTGTCTGGTACCCGGTTTTACCTTGTCAAAAATTGTAGCATGCTTTTCTGTGGATTTTATCTTAAAAACGAGGTGGCTTACAGGTATTGATTTCTGGATAAAAGTAATATTCTGTAGGCGCTCTGTCAAATTTCCAACTGTTTCAGACCAGTGCATTGTCCTGGAGTTGATGATAATCATTCGAAAACTGCTCTTTTTGCATAAATTTGGCCGCAGTCGGAGGGGGGTGGGGTATTGTTTACATTAGTGCAACAGCAGGTTTTGGTACATTGCAGTTATTTTTATGATGCTTAAATTATTATTTGGTATGTTTGCAATTTATTGATACAGTACCTAATGGACAGGTACTGTTATATTTGCTGTGATTGCATTTTATGTATGTGAGGGCTGTGAACAGATAGAAATGCAAGTCAAAACTGTGGAGTGCACCCTTAAATAGATGATCTTTAAATTTCCAAGGGGAACAATCAGAACTAGTTCACAAGAATGGATTTTAAAAAAACCTTCACCTTTGTCTATGGTACAGGTGCCGCGGATGCGCACTCGGGACTTACTCCCGGCTTATTGTTGTATTTGTCATCCGCAACAGCCATTATTTATTGTATTGGTCTACCTAACTTAATACATGTACTTATAGCCTTTTATACGAGCTTTTTATACGAGCTATTTTTAATGCTGTTCAAATGCGCTTCATAGAGATCTGCTTTGGGACGGTGATGGTTATTGTGTTCGTATGGGCCTTACTCGGCGGTCGAGTCGGACTCGTCCGGATTCAGTATAATATTGAAATCGCTGTCCCGCTGACGGACTCTGTAAAGACGCGGAACAGCATTATATAACGTGCTGGAAAACGGCATGCTGTTAAGCGTTAAACGTTACTTAACGTTTGTTATGTGTGGTTTCTGCGTTACGTTTAAACGTCACCATTTATTGTTGTTTTCAATATGTCTGTCTGAAGATCAGCATTAGCTGTGAAAGCGCTAACGAAAAATTAAACATTGCCAACTACATTTACTCCATTTATTTTCATTATCTCTGAATTGGCTTTTTCACTATATTGTACGTCATACGAAGAGTTTCAACAATTTTTTCTATATATATATATATATATATATATATATATATATATATATATATATATATATATATATATATATATATATATATATATATATATATATATATATATATCTGTGTGTGTGTGTGTGTGTTCTGCGCAAAGTAAGAATCGGGACAATTCCGGAATGGTCCTGCGCAAAGTAAGAATTCTCACTTTGCCGGGCGAAGTAGGAATTCTTACTTTGCGCAAGACGATTCCGGAATTGCTCCTGCGCAAAGTAGGAATCGGGACAATGTGAGAATATCTATCGTTGTACATTTATTTTTTATTGGTGTGGGAGTGCGTGGGCATATTAAACACTACCGTATTTACCCTAAGTATTAGGACACCGTAACTCCTTACCATACTTGTTCTAAAATTTAAAAAATAGACATGTGGGCACTACAGTACAGAATAAAAGCACATATCATATTGTTTTTTGCTAAATATATATAGATGAAAATGATCTGCTTATAGAATGTGACGAACCATTTTCATGAAAAGTACCGAATCTGATCAACCTCACACTGACCGACTTACGCGTCGTGACAAGATGTACTTACACAAGTTGCAAATTTTGGAGATCTGACAAGTTTTTTTTCTGTAATCAAGTCCGTGGTAAAATATAGGTCAAAATGACCTATTTATAGTACTATTTAAACCAACGCACCAAAATTTGATCAGTTTTGACGACAACTAGGTACGATAGACGAAAGACGATTTTACCGGCATTTTGATTTCAAATTTACGTGAATGTTTGGAAAATGAATTGACCAGGGACAGAATATATACTTAATTTATCTTTATTATCAACGGAATTGTTGTGCAATAAAGTGCAGTACAATCGATTGTATTATTTGCGTTTTATTTTGTTTAATCAATATAACCTGAGCGTATTGAATAAACTTGAAAACTTGATTATATGTTGTAGAGTTTAGAAAGTAAGACAAATTTGACTCAGGTTGCAAACCGGTGATACTCATTTAAGGATATGTTCTTTTCTGTCTTTTTTAACCGAATCAGGTAAAGACAATTCAATGAAATAGATCAATTCTTTATTATAATTTGACAAACGAAATAAATAACATTCTACAATCTCAGACTGTATGTTAAATTCTGGTTCCGCTAGATCACCTACAATGATGAAGGCAGCCATTAATGGATGCACCTGAAATATTGTACCGCCATTTTGCAAAGATAGACAACTTTTGAAGACACGAAGTTGCTTCTTTAGCATTTGAAACCTTTCAATAATGGGTGCTACACTTACAAGAAAGAATTAGTTCCCACAAGGAGCAAAGTCTTTCTTTTAATAGTAGCCCTCAAAGTGAAGGGGGCAAATATTTCCGTGTCAGAGTTATTTCCCTTGGGGTTGTATCAATTCCCTCTGTATTTAGTTTCTGTGACCGATATTTCTCATGCTGCTATATTAAAGAACCGTATAAAACAAAAATGACCTTAGGGTGTTAACAAGCAGTAAATATGTGAATCTGTGTGAATGCGCAGATTGATCTAGGCCATCTTTGTGTGTTAAGCAACCAGCTGTCTGGTCTGGATCATTCTAAAGATGCCGTCAGTGTTTGGAAATAAAGTTGGGTCGCAGCAGGAGAAAATTTGTGTTCGGAGTATCTTTGAGCAGTAAATACCCAGGTTACTCTTACATCGCTCGGTCGCATCACGGCCTTTGCTGTTCATCGATATATTCTACTGTCCCGGCAGGCACACAAAGTTGTTTCAGCATAGTGTGCCAACTGGGACAGTATTCAATGCTTACTTAAGATGACAGCGATTATAGTGGTCAGACTGCTCAGACGCGCAAACTGATCTGGGCGTTTCGCGTTTGCTCCAAAGTTGTTTTAGGGCTCTAATCTAAATGAAATTTCTCTATAATGAAGGAATTTGCTCCTAGTAGATTAGACCTCTTTTCAGAGGGGAGGCAAACAACTTGACAGTGGCCTCTCCTGAAGGTGTATCCATTTCCCTTAATGCCGCTGTGACTACCTGAACTTACCCTACTTGTCCTATACATTCACTTAAGGATCACGTGTGTGAAGCGACTAACTAGGAAACAGAACAGCGCTTATCTTGGAAAACTGATTTTTGCGCTTATATTGGAAAAAGAGCATTCTACAATCAGTCTCGCTTTTCAGGAAGATATTTTTTTTCATACTGCGTGTATACATACATGTCATACTCAGGTCTATTCTTTCTTCTGTCTTTACATGAAAATTTATTTATTTATTTATTTATTTATTTATTTATTTATTTATTTATTTATTTATTTATATTTGTTTTGTTTATTTTAGAACAATGATACGACACGCTAATTATGTTCAATATTATACAGAGGCACCTCTACGTAAACTTGCTTGCTAAATACTACCATAAATATTCGGTCGCTCTAACTATTTACCTTACCTATCCTAAAATTTTAACTTACACATTTGGCTAATTAGTATTGTGTCTAAAAGCTCTCAGTGCAGGGCCTGATAAAACTATTTTGATCTGGGTCTGCACTGTTTGCTCAGTCTATATTGTCGAAATATTTAGGGTAAATATGGTGGTATGCGATCAAACGAGTATTTCAAGGAACATAAGGTGAAGACATTTGACCTAGTTCATCTATGCAATAAATAATGATGTACAAAAGTGATTAAAAGCAGAAACGCTTATCAGTTTAATGTCACATAGATCACCACCAGTAGGCAGTTATGGAACGCCATGGCTGTCTTATATGGCGCAAATACCTTGCGTTTTGTGAGAATGTGTTGTTATGTGGTTTATTATTCCTTTATATGAATTTGATGTTGCTTTATATGGGTTTAGTAGTGCGTTATGTGACTTTATTGTTACGCTATGTGAATTGGAAATTCTGTTTTGTGCATTTATCATTACGCTATGTGGGCTTATTTGCTTATGCTGGTTTAATATTACATAAATTTATTTATTACACTTTGTGCATTTTCTAATACCTTCTATGGACATTTCATCCCGTTATGTCACTATAGCCCCGTTTATATGCATTAAGTTTACCCCTAGGCGTAAATATTTGCCCACCTTGTTAAATACCCACGTGGGCAAACGGTTGCGTTTATATGTGTTTTAGGAAGTAGGGGCAAATGATAGTTTTCTTTTTATTTGAAAGCTTATTTATAATAGCAACATTGTTTTCTTTGCTTTTACAACTCTCTGAGGATATTTAGCAGATAACAAAGTGATATTTTTCTTATTTTCCCAGAGATCTGGATTTGACATTTCATGCGAATTGTGTTAATAATGGAGACAATCTGCATAAGATATCAAATCCTATATCCTGGGAAAAATAACAAAGATATTTAAAAATGTCATATGTTGAAAATTTTACACAGAGTACTCAGCGTTAATCTGCATTATCAAAAATGAATTACATGTATTTGAGAAAGCTTCAGAGGCAATTGCAGCAATAAGTAGGGAATGAAGGTTTGGATAAAGAAAAAGTATTATTTGATGTTCAGTAATATAATGTTCCCTATTTTACTGCTGTATTCCTAAATGTTTTGCTAATATTCCCCAGCAGCAAGACAGTGTAGCCCCACCAAAGTTTGGGCAGGATTTATAATATTCTACTGTAAGCAAAGTAATTACATGTATGCCACCATACTGTACATACACTGTACAAGTACATAGATATGCTGGTCAGAATCCAGGCTGACCCCATAATCATTTGAGGTGCTCCAAATAGAAACTGGCCTTATGACCAATGCGAACAGGGTACACCCAGATCAGCTTGTGCATCCACAAGGTCTACGCAAACAATGTAGACCCTGATTAGACTGCCCAGATGTGCAGGCCAATCTGCGTGTATGCAGGTCACATATGTAATAAAGTAAGTTTCTATTTGGAGTAACATATTTACATTTTTCCACCCGTCAGCTATGTGGCCCAGACATGAAACAAGCACTAATTAACAAAACTAACCAGTAATAATCAAGAAAAGTGATAACAATAATACATAAAAATAAATCATTTGTCATGCTTTTTATAATTTAGGTCAGACTATATGATAATGTTGAATGTTGGCAAAGGATCTGAAATTGGGACTAAAAGGAACTCAATTCTGGTAACCTATAAATAACTAGCAGCTTGGCGATTGCCATCCCATGGATCTGCACAGTCTGGTCAGGGTATTTCCTATTTACATATAAAACTGTTTATCGGTAATGATCATTGCAATCCATTTGCGGTGCTAGTATTTTGTGGTGTACTCAAGTGATTGTCACATATTGAACTGTTGAAATACCATATGCGTGAGTACATAAGACCATAATCAGACTGCGCAGAGGTTATTGAACAGATATACAGTCTGATCTGGTATCATTATATCTGACATTTCTGTAGCCTGGTAATTTTTGTTAAATCATTAACCTTTACCACTCTCTGAGCAAAATTAACAGATGCCAAAATGGTAGTCTCCTCCACCCCCCCCCCCCCTCACACACACACCCACACACACCTACCTTTTTTTCTCAGAAACTAAGGGATGATACCATTTTCATGAAATGTCAAAGCCTATTTTCTGGGAAAATGAGAAAACATTTCAAGTTGTTGTCTGCTAAAAATTTTACCCTCCACGCTAAGCGTTAGGAAATGGGAATGTTTTTTTATCATCAAATTGGTTAAAAATAAATACTGTGAAAACTTTCCTGATGACATTAACTCATTATAGATCAGCACCATAATAAATACACATCATATTTGCTTTGAATCAGTATCCTAACTGCTAGCATAACAGTATTTTTGTCAAATAACTCACTTCTGACCACAACTTGCAAATATTTTGGAAAAGAGAAGGTAAAAGTATCTCTGCAGACATAAAATAAATAAACATATAATATGTATGCAAAATAAACATTGTATACATGTATTTTGAGGCATTCCAAATATATTTACAAAATTTACCCCTATGGGTAAATTAGAAATTGTGTTTACATGACGAAATATACCCCTAGGGGTAAAATACCCCTAGGGGCAAATATATTTGCCCCTACCCTTGAGCTGGGGTATTTTACCCACGTGGGTAAATTTTACCCCTAGGGGCAAATGCGTTTACATGACGAGTTTACCCCTAGGGGTAAATTTGCCCCCAGGGGCAAACTTATGCATATAAACGGGGCATATGGCTGACGCCACATATGTAGCGAAGGCCCGTTTACGTCATATGACAAATCTTTACGTTATGTGAGTTTGTAATTACGGCAAGTGAGTTTGTTATTACGTTATGTGAGTTTGATATTACATTATGTGACTTTTCATTACGTTATGCGAGGTTGTCTTTACGTAATGTAAGTTTTTCATTACGTTATGCGAGTATGATATCACTTCATGTGAGTTTGTCAATTCGTTCTATGACTGTCATTACGTTATGTCATAAACCGTAAGTGGCGGAAACTAACGAGATTTCCCAACTTATAGAAAGGTGCTTGATATTCGCCGGTACTTGATACCCATCATTACGGTTTGTGTTGGCGAACGGGAGTCATCTATCTATCTATCTATCTATCTATCTATCTATCTATCTATCTATCTATCTATCTATCTATCTATCTATCTATCTATCTATCTATCTATCTATCTATCTATCTATCTATCTATCTATCTATCTATCTATCTACCTATTAGATTTTCTAGTGGACATTAGTTTCTAAAAATAAATTTTCCATGCGACATCGCCTTCAAAAATTAGACAATGGAATTACATACCTACGTACCAGCTTGCTGGATCACATTCTGTTGTTTGAACTTTATTTAAATACGGGATCCAGTGTTATAGTTTGATTGAATTCCGAATTCTGGAGCAACAGTAACACAGGAGCTTGCAGTTATTATATTTATCATGTAAATTCCTATACGATTCTTTAAAGAAAACATATAAAGTTATCAAGAAAAGGAAAATATAACTTCATGCCTCTGTGAACAGCAATGGCGGACGAAACAGCAGTAGGCGGTAATGCTGTGGAAAATATCATGAAGAGGAATTTGATAGTAAACGTTTCGCATTGTTATCTGAAAAAAGATTTCCAAGGGAAACCTCAAACACGAGAAGGGCCACAAACATTACAGTTCGCGCGTTTCGAGCATATTCAGAGCATATTTAAAAGCAAAAGAAATAAAAGCGATTTTAATAGCTTATCATCAGAACAGCTGGACGGACTTTTGAGTAAATTTGAGTTTGAAATTTATATATATATATATATATATATATATATATATATATATATATATATATATATAATTTAAGATTTAAACAAACTTCAACAAAGAATTCCAGCCCAGGATCAATACTGATGCAAGTACTTCAGAAAAAAGTGTATAGGGAGAAATATGAAATACCACTGGGTTGAGTGAGGTTTCGAACCCCCGCCGGCTACGACGGCAGCGCCTAGCCCTTCAGAGTCAGGAGTCATAACCACTGCACCACTACGCTTGTTAAAAAACAAGTTTCATGGAACAGTATTATGCTTGATTTCTCTGAATGACCCGTCGGATAGGGTATATTTTTGGTGCGCTAGCGCACTCATTATATACAAGGAACTCTCTGGATCCATAGGATACTGAAGCTTGAAAATATTATTATAATTTAAGATTTGAACAAACTTCAACAAAGAATTCCAGCCCAGGATCAATACTGATGCAAGTACTTCAGAAAAAAGTGTATAGGGAGAAATATGAAATACCACTGGGTTGAGTGAGGTTTCGAACCCACGTCGGCTACGACGGCAGCGCCTAGCCCTTCAGAGTCAGGAGTCATAACCACTGCACCACTACGCTTGTTAAAAAACAAGTTTCATGGAACAGTATTATGCTTGATTTCTCTGAATGACCCGTCGGATAGGTTATATTTTTGGTGCGCTAGCGCACTCATTATATACAAGGAACTCTCTGGATCCATAGGATACTGAAGCTTGAAAATATTATTATAATTTAAGATTTAAACAAACTTCAACAAAGAATTCCAGCCCAGGATCAATACTGATGCAAGTACTTCAGAAAAAAGTGTATAGGGAGAAATATGAAATACCACTGGGTTGAGTGAGGTTTCGAACCCACGCCGGCTACGACGGCAGCGCCTAGCCCTTCAGAGTCAGGAGTCATAACCACTGCACCACTACGCTTGTTAAAAAACAAGTTTCATGGAACAGTATTATGCTTGATTTCTCTGAATGACCCGTCGGATAGGGTATATTTTTGGTGCGCTAGCGCACTCATTATATACATATACCTGACTCTGAAGGGCTAGGCGCTGCCGTCGTAGCCGGCGTGGGTTCGAAACCTCACTCAACCCAGTGGTATTTCATATTTCTCCCTATATATATACAATCTTCTTTTTATGTGCTGTGTTCATCAAGAACTTGTTTGTCAGTCAGTCTGCTCGCCATTCATTAGTTATTATATAATAAAACTATTGTTTTGACTGTTGAGTTATTGGACATGCTGTGACGTCGATCTCAGAATACCAATATTAATCTCGGTTTCGCCTCGGTCAATATTAGTATTCTCTGGTCGACATCACATTATATCCAACGACACAGTAGTCAATACTAATGTTTACCTCAGCAGAATACATCAGTTGTTTTCTTAAATGACTCTTTTTAGCTGTCTGGCAACAGTGACAATTGATGTTGATCGGTCCTTGACCATACCCAGGCTATGTGTCATAGGACTATTTTTAGCAAAAAAAGTGATGTTGACCGGTCATTGAACTTAGCCAGGCTATTTTTAACAAGCATCAGCTACTATTAGCAAACATCAGGTTATATATATATAAAAAAACAACCTGTTACAGCTAGTTTCAGCCAATCAGAGAAGTTTTATGAGAAAACGAATTGTCAGATAACGTATGTAGTACTATTATCCCGGTATAACGCTTATCCAGGCAACAGAGAACAAATATGGACATGCTGTGACGTCGACTACAGAATACCAATATAAGCTCGGCTTCTCCTCGGTCAATATTGTTATTGACTACAGAATACCAATATTAAGCTCGGCTCCTCCTCGCTCACTATATTGTATTGTCTGGTCGACATCACATCATATCCAACGACACAATGTTGGCAACAGTGACAAGTGATGTTGATCGGTCCTTGACCATACTCAGGCTATGTTCATAGGACTAATTTTAGCAACAAAAGTGATGATTATCGGTCATTGACCTTAGCCAGGCTATTTTTAACAAGCATTAGATATTATTTTTGTTGTCCTCACTACTATATATATGTTGTTGTAGGCTATAAGCAACTTTGTATTTGCTTGATGCTGAATACAATATTGTATTGTATTGTATTGTATTGTATATTAGCAAACACAGAATTTATTTAAAAAAAAAAACTGTTACAGCTAGTTTTAAGCCAGTTAGAGAAGTTTTATGAGAAAACAAATTATCAAATAACGTATGTAGTACTATTATCCCGGTACAACGCTTATCCAGGCAACAGAGAACAAATACATGCAGTTATTCCGGAAAATGTCTGTTTTCTTTTGAAATCTGTATGATCTGTGCAACTAAACGTTTGCTTGTGCGTACTTATCTGTCATTACTTTCATTTCTGTCCCACTACCAGTCCTACTGAAATGACATAGTCCTTTACTTCCACTAGAACGACACAATCCACTACTGTCCAAGTACATTTCGTGCCGATACGACACAGTCCACTACTGACCTAATAGTAGTCCTACTGATATGATACAGTCCACTATTGTCCTAGTATCAGTTCCACTGATATGATGCAGTCCCATTCTGCCTCAGTATCAGTCCTACTGAAGCGACACAGTCCGATAGTGCCCCGGCACCAGTACTAGTTGATATACCTTAAAGTCAACTACTATCCCGATACCAGTCCTACATATGTGATACAGTTCACTTCTGCCAGAGTACCAGTCCTATCCACACAACACAGTCCACTACTGTCCCAGTACTAGTCCTACTAATATGACACAATCCGCTAGTGTCCCTGATATGATATAGTCCACTACTGTCCTAGTACCAGTTCCACTGATTTGATACAGTCCCATTCTGCCTCAGTATCAGTCCTACTGAAGCGACACAGTCCGATAGTGCCCCGGCACCAGTACTAGTAGATATACCTTAAAAACAACTGTCCCGATACCAGTCCTACATATGTGATACAGTTCACTTCTGCCAGAGTACCAGTCCTACTCACACAACACAGTCCACTACTGTCCCAGTACTAGTCCTACGAATATGACACAATCCGCTAGTATCCCAGTACCAGTCTTCTGATATAATGCAGTCCACACTGCACAAGTACCAGTCCTATCGATACGACACACTCCCGTACAGTCCAAGTATCAGTCCTACTGATAGGACACAGTCCACTACTGAACTAGTACCAATCCTACCGATATGGAACAGTCTACTACTGCCCCAGTACCAGACCTATTGATACTATAGTCCACTACTGGCCAAATATCAGCCCTGTGGATTACCTACAGTCCCCTACTGCCCCAGTCCAAGTCCTATTATTACCCTACAATCCACTACTGCCCAGGACCTGCCCTACTTATAAGCTACAGCACTTCTGTCTGAGTATCAGTCCTGCTGATATGATATTCAGCCCACTTCTGTCCCAGTACCAGTCCTGCTGATCTGATACAGTCCACTTCTACCCCAGTGCCGGCCTCGGTGGCTCAGTTGGATGCGCCGTCCGACCGGAGACCAGGAGGTCGCGGGTTCAACCCCCGCCGAGGTCGGCAACATTCTTTCGTGGAGATTGATCATGAAATATTTTCTACGGTCATTCTCTCCCTTCCGCTGATTCAAGAAGGGCAGTTGTCAGTTTCTGGCGAAAGAATGTGCACAATACTGGTTAACCGCTTAGAGGACTAAGCCTGCCCAGTAAACGTGTGGTTAGGTAAACTGATCGCGCTCGACATGACCCCATTGGGTTGACTGGGCCGTAAAACCTCAACACAAACAAACTTCTACCCCAGTCATAGACCATTTGATACGATAGTCTAGTCTACTACTGCCCGATCTACCCCAGTCCCAGACCAATTGATACTAGTCCACTTCTGCCACAGATCAGTCCTACTGATACCCTAAAATTTTACTACAGCCCAAGTACCAGTCCTATTGATGCCCTATAATCAATTACTGTCGCAGTACCAGTCCTACTGATACGATAGCGTACACTACTGCCCCAGTACTAATCCGATATACATATATGATAAAGTACATAACTACCCAGTACCAGCTCTGTTGATACCGACACAGTACACTGCTGTCCTATTACCAGTCTTGCTGATACTACACAGTCCACTATCGTCCTAGTACCAGTCTTTCTGATATGATACAATCCACCAATGCTCGAGTTCCGGTCTTACTTATAAGACACAGTCCACTACTGTCCTAATGCTAGTCTACCACTGCCCACTACCAAGCGACTATGTCCAAGAACGAGTTCTGCTGATATGATATATTCCACTAATTCCCCAATACCAGACCTGTTGATACAATAGTCCACTACTGCCCAAATACCACTCCTACGGATACCCTAAAGTTCACTCATGTCCCAGTGCTAGTCCTATTAATAACCTACAATCCACTACTACCCAGGACCAGTCCTACATATAAGCTACAGTACTTCTGTCCGAGCACCAGTCCTGCAGATATAATATGCATCCCTTTTCTGTCCCAGTACCAGTCTTGTTGATATGATACAGTCCACTAAACTGCCCCGTTCATAGACCATTTGATGCGATAGTCTACTGCTGCCCGATTACCAGTCCAACTGATATCCTGCAGTCTACTACTGCCCTAGTTCTAGTCCTGTTAATGCCCTACAATCCACTACTGCCGCATTACCAGTCTTATTGATACGAAAGCGTACATTACTACCCAGGTACTAATCCGACATTTACGCTACAGTACACGACTACCCCAGTAAATACGTCACAGTCCTACTGATACCCTACAGTTCACTACTGTCCCCGTACTATTCATATGACACAGTACACTACTGCCCAAGTACCAGTCCTATGCAGTGTCATCTCAGTGCCCCAGTGTCAGCTCTGTAGACATGTCACAGTCCACTGCTGGCCCAGTACCAGTCCTAGTGATGTTAAATAGTCCCCTACTGCACAAGTACTAGTCTTATTGATACGATACAGTACCCTACTGGCCCAGTACCAGTACTAGTTATACATTTAAAGACAACTACTGACCCAGTACCAGTCCTATTGATACATCGCAGTCAGCTGCTGCCCCAGAACCAGTCCTATTGATACCCTACAATTCATCTCTGCCCCGATACAAGACCAGTCCTATTGATACCCTACAGTCCACTTCTGCTCAGCACCAGACCTACTGATACCCTTCAGTCCACTACTGCTCTAGTACTAGTCCTATTCAGACAATACATTCCACTCCTGCCTCAGTTCGAGTTCTACTGATACCCTACATTCCACTACTGTATAATTACCAATCCTACTGATATGACACAGTCTACTAATTTCCCAGTATCAGTCCTATTTACTGCACCATTACTAGTCCTACAGATACTAAATAGTCTTTTACTGCCATATTACCAGTTCTACAGATACTCTATAGTCTACTTTTGCCCGACTACCAGTAATATTGATACCTCATATTAGTGCCCCTTTACCTGTTCTGCTAATACCCTGCAGTAAACCACTTTCTCAGTACCAGACCTATCGCGATAAGTCCTATACTGCCCCAGTATCAGTTTACCACTGTTTCAGTACCAGACCTATTGTTACGACACAGTACTCTAGAGCCACAGTTCCTGTTCCTGTTCTTGTCGTACCGATACCCTGCAGCACCACTGTCTCAGTACCAGCCCTATCGGTAAGACAGTCCACTACTGCCCCAGTACCAGTACTACTTATATGCTCTATTACAGAACTGCCTCAATACTGATCCTGTTGATACGCTATAGTACACTTCTATACCAGTCCTACTGATATGACAGTCCACTTCTGTCCCAGTAACAACCCTACGGATTTAATACAGTCCACAATTTCCCCAGTACCAATCCTACTGATACGCTACAGTTCACTTCTGCCCCAGTACCAGTCCTACTGGCCAGTCCTACTGATAACCTACAAGTCATATACTGTCCCAGTACCAGTTCTACTGATACCCTTCAGTACACTACTGTCACATTACCAACCCTACCGATACGATACTGTCCATCACAGCACCAGTACCAGTCATACTGATACGGTAGTCTAAGAAACAACTCTGTTGATACGCTACGGACCCGTACTGTCCTAATATCAGGCCTGCTGATACAGTCCTACTGCCCCTGTACCAGTACTACTAATTAGATACAGTTCCTCACTGCCCTTATACCAGACCTACTAATTGAGTGTGAGGAGGACTGTTACTGTGTCTGTAGTGACTGTAAACTGCACGCAGGTGTGTTACTGTGTCTGTAGTGACTGTAGAGTGTACGTAGGTATGGTTCTGAGTCCATAACGGATTGTAGAGTAAAATGAAGACTAGTACTGGCTCTGTACTGGACTGCAGAGTATACGGTAGACTGGTACTAGGTATGTATTAGCCTGTACAGTTTATGCGGGACTGGTATCGTTCTGTAGTGGACTGCAAATTATACAGACGACTACTACTTGGCATGTAGTGGACTGCGGAGTATACGGAGGTCTGGTACTGGGTCTTTAGTAGAGTGTAGGTTATAGAAAGGGCTGTATCTGGGTCTGTATGGGGACTGACAAGTATAAGAAGGACTGGTACTGTGTCTGTGGTGGACTGCAGGATATACGGAGGACTGGTACTGGATGTGTAGAAGATCATGCAGAGGATTTGGTCTGTAGTTGCCTGCAGAGTGTACAAAGAACTATTACTAGATCTGTAGTCGACTGTTGATTATAGGAAGGACTTATCTGATTCTGTAAGGGACTGTAGAGTATATGGAGGACAGGTACTATGTTTGTGGTGGACGGCAGAGTATACTGAGGACTGATACTGGGTCTGTAGTGGACAGTAAATTATAGGTGGGAATGTAACTTGGTCTGTAGTGGACTGTAGAGTATACAGAGAGCTGGAACTGGCTTTCGAGTGGGTAGTGGAATATACAGAGGACTGGTACTGTGCCTACCTTGAACTGTAGAGTGTATGGCGGAATGGTACTGGATCTGTTGTGGACAGTAAATGGATGACTAGAACTGGGTCCAAAGTGAACTGTAGAGTATACGGAGGACTGGTATTTTGGTCTATGTAGTGGACAGTTGAGAATAAAGATGACAAATACTGGAGCTGTGCAGTACTGTAGAGTACTGTATACTTGGTCTGAAGTGAACTATATATTATATGGAGGACGGGTACTTGGACTCTAGTGGACTGTACAGAATACGGGGACTGGTTCTGGGTCTGTAGTGAACTGTAGAGTATACGGTTGAGTGGAACGTATTCTATACTGGATTATTGACTATAGGGAGGACTGGTATTGTGTCTCTAGTGGATTGTAGAGTATACGGAGGGCCGATAATTGGGCTGTAGTGGACTGTACAGAATACGGAGGACTGGTACTAGGTCTGTAATAATCTGTAGAGTATATGGAGAACTGGAAGTTAATCTGTAGTGGACTGTAGAGTATTGTTATATATAGGGTGTTCAATTATTTTAAGCATCATGTTTACTATGTTTCCATAAATAACTTTATTTACTATGTTTCCATAAATAACTTTCTGGAACAACATGTTTACAATAACATGTTGCTTATGTCCTTGATTCTGGACTGAGTTATTTTTGGCATGCCATAGAATATTTAGAAGTTTCTTGACTGAAACTGGAAAATAAGAGATGCCTGTAGTAAATTCTTTCTCTAGAACGTTCTTTGATATTATATAGGGAGAAAAGATTTTCATATGGGCATCTTTGTGTACTTTCACTGGAAATTATTCTATACTGGATTACTTTATGTTTTATTCATTTTGGACTTAAATTCTGAATTCAGGAACTTTAAATTGTGGGATCAGAAACTGTTATTCAAAGGATTTGTTATATAAATTCTTGTGGATTATTTCTGAGGAACTTTGTGACATAACCTTGAAAGGTACTGTTTACTTACATTCTTTTGTTTCGAATCTTGTCTTATTTTTATTTATTTTTTATTTTATTTATTTATTTATTTATTTATTTTGAATAGATATTGTCAATAATTCAAAGCTTGTTGCTGGTTTCACTTTAATTTCTTTCTCGTTACGCCTGGCTCGTAACAGTATACGGAAGACTGGTACTGGGTCTGTAGTGGATTGTAGAATATACAGAGGTCTGGTGCTGTGTCTGTGATGAACTGTAGAGGAAACGAAGAACTGATACTGGGTCTGTAGTGTATAGAGTATACGGAAGACTAGAGTATACGGAGGACTAGTACTGGGTCTGTAGTGGAATGCGGATTATAAGGAGGACTGGTACTAGGTCTTTAGGAGACTGTAGAGTATACGGAGAACTAGCACTGGGTCTGTATGGACTGTACACTATGCTCAGGACTGGTACTTGGTTTGTCCTGGACGGCAGAGCATACGTAGGTCAGGTGCTTGGTATTTAGAGAATTGTAGTGTATATGGAGGACTGGTACCTTGACTGTAGCGGAGTCGTAAAGTATTCGGAGGATGTGTCCTGTGTCTGTAGTGGACTGCGGAGTATACGGAGGACTGGTACTGGGTTTGTAGTGGAATGTAGAGAATATGGACGACTATAGAGCCCTCAAGGGACAGGTTAGAAAGTTTATCCAAATGACTCAGTTCAATTTGTTTTCTGCATTATTTTCAGTCCCTCGAAGTCAGCTGTTTTAGTAGGTATTCACCCATAAATTTGTCCCCGCAGTGCAGGGCGAAAATATGCAAGTCCCCGTACGGCCGGACCGATGCATTAGTTGTTTTATATTTTTATAATTTAACTTTTTAATAACTCCATTCTCATGATGCTTGTATGGATTTGACTAATAAAATAAGTAGATTGCCATGTTCGTGTTTTGTCTTTACAATCCATTTTTATGGATTTGGCCAATACAAAAATTTACTTCATTGAACTTGATTTGCTTTTGGAATAATGATATTTCCTACAAGTACAAATTGTCTGCAAACAGATCATGCTTAGACTATTATAGAAGATATTACACGTTTAGTATGATTTCATTATGAGAGAGAGAGAGAGAGAGAGAGAGAGAGAGAGAGAGAGAGAGAGAGAGAGAGAGAGAGAGAGAGAGAGAGAGAGAGAGAGAGAGAGAGAGAGAGAGAGAGAGAGAGAGAGAGAGAGAGAGAGAGAGAGAGAGAGAGAGAGTGCATCTTATTAGCTTCTTTTCGCTTTTCTATTTACAATGTGTGGATAGCTTGATACAGTTTTGCACCCCAGCCTGCCTGTTGGATGCGTGTCCGACTGGAGACCAGGAGGTCGCGGGTTCGACCCCTGCCGAGGTTGGCAACAAGCTTTCGTGGAGATTGATCATGAAATATTTTCTACGGTCATTATCTCCCTTCCGCTGATTCAAAAAGGGCAGTTGTCAGTTTCTGGCGAAAGAATGTGCACAATACTGGTTAACCGCTTAGAGGATTAAGCCTGTCCAGTAAACGTGTGGTTAGGTAAACTGACCGCGTTCGACATGATCCCATTGGGTTGACTGGGCCGTAAAAAGTCAGCACTAACAAACATTGCGCCCAAATGTTAATGTTACTCAAAGAGAGCAATAAATAAGATTTGCTTTTATGTGTGTGCATGGGGCATATCTATGTCTCCAGTAGTTTTCGTTTCGAAATGAAGTAGTAAATATATTGATCAGAGAAGTAGCTGAAGCTATCCAAATTAGGCATGCAAACATATTCCCTTTTAAAAGCAGTGTTTCTATTGCTTAAAGAACATTTTTCTTGAAGGCAAGGAACTCTTAAACAGTCAGACTTAACACAACCAGACAGGTTTTCGAACCTGCTCAAATATAATGTTTTACAGACAACAGTGATGCAATACTAAGCAGTTTGGCGGAGGCTACAAAACTATATTTTCTGGAGTAAACCGAAGAATGGTTTCTGGGACAACAGACACGATTTTACGGTCTAATCGATTTTCCGGGATAACAGTACTGTACTATAAAAGTAAGGTGTTTGCGCCATATAGATGTAAGACCGCCATGGCGTTCCATAGGCTGTGTCTCGTTAAAGAGATGCTGCATGTGGACGGATAAGTATCGTCACATAAACAGTTGTTGACTTCTCTTAACCTTCATAGTCATAATGCATGTAACTATTATGTTGATAAAGCATGGAGTTATTGCGACCGATAACCTAAAATTTATAATAAATATGCAACATGAAGTACACACACACACACACACACACACACACACACACACACACACACACACACACACACAGAGAGAGAGAGAGAGAGAGAGAGAGAGAGAGAGAGAGAGAGAGAGAGAGAGAGAGAGAGAGAGAGAGAGAGAGAGAGAGTACATTGTAATTACATGTATTAACAGATGGCATGTAAATACTGATTAACTTACAATTACATCATTTGAAGACCTAATTTGAAAAATTTGAACAAAGTGGAAGCTAGAAATACAAGAAAGTATAAAACTCTAAACCAGACGGAAGACCCCGTTGCATTTTATGTTAAAATCAACGACCACTCATTCTCATTAGTATATGAAACAATGATGCCCACTGCAGATATTGATTTTTCCAACTTAGTCGTTTTTTCCCATTTAGTCGTTTTTCCAACTTAAGCGCTTGACATACGTTTTCCAAGATAGTCGTAATTTTTTCCCACTTAAGCGTATTTCCAACTTAGTCTCTTCACACACGTGTCTAATTAAAACACTGACAAACTGACAGACTGTCTCTGAGTGTAGACTGGGAAAATGGTCCTGAACGGGACTGACGCCTATTTCATTTAACCATTAACATCTTGTATCGTGCGCTCTGTGGCGTCTGATCTGGGTCTGCAGTGTTTGCAAATGTCCAAGTTTAAGTTTTACAGATAACCCTCTTTACGCTGCACTCTGACGTCACAGCGACAAGAATAGCGCGGCTATAAATATATAAATAACCGTTGCCTGGATTTCGTACAAAAATGCGGCTTGATTTCATTGGTCAATGATAATCACGTGGATTTCCCTTAAGGAAATTTTGATGTATGCATACTTTGGCTCGGTTTTCAACAATCGATCCGAAAATATTGGGTGAATAACATATAATGTAAAACCGAATTAAACTGCTCATCTAAGATTATTTTGATTCGGGTCTACACTGTTTGCTTAGTCATTTCTGTCCAAATATTCGAGGCAAATATGCTATTACTATTACGAATCGCAACGTGAGAAAACGCACCGTCTGACATGCGCCCAACCAAGCCTCAAATAAGCCTGGACATCCGCGCAGTCTGATCAGTCTTCGTTTTCCGCTGTCCAAAATGCACCCAGTAAAGATTCTGATCAGACTGCACGAATGAGCAGGCTGAACTGGGTCTTCGCTGGGCACACATGTCCGAAGGTACGTTTATTTTTCTGTTAAACTTGAGTTTAATTACACTTTTGTTTTTGTCCAGTACTGGTTCGGACAAGGAAAAACCAAATAATTACATTTTTATTAATCATTTATAATCGTTTGATATTGCCTATTAAGCTAGTTTCTGCACCTAACAAATCCACAGGGTCTTTTATCATATTTTTTAAATGAAAAATACTTATGTTTTTTATAACAAGACAAAATATTTAGACGTAAACGTCTAAGTACCGGTGCAAATTTTGTTCATGTTTACATAGAGATATGGGACAAGGGTATACAAAAGTTTAATAAATTTTCAATGTAACATGTAAAAAAAAAAAAAAAACAAAAAAAAAAAAAAAGAACAGCAATGTGATTCTTTAATGTTTGCTTTTATTAAGCTTTATGAAATTTCTTGATTGAAATGAAAATAAAATAGACATTAATCTGTTTGTTATTAGATTTTTTTATATTTGCCGGGATCGTCACACAACGACTGTCCCGGAAAATGTAAAAAGTCCTTAAGTGAGTTAATCGAATAGTCTACCATATATAAAAATCCAAAGCTATATTAAGAGATTCCCGCGCCGGTCAATTAAAGAAAAAGTACTGTCGAGAAATTTTACCAAGTTGTTCTAAAAGTCCCGTTTCTCAGACAGCTCTAAACATTTGAACCAAATATATCATGAAATAGTTCCACCACACATTTGTGATGTCAAAAGTACCTGCAGTATTTTATCTTGTCTCCATGTTGAGCCATGAGGGCGAAGAAACAAGTGAAAATATTTGCCCTTTTTCCATCGATGTAGCTAAGCCTGTCCACTGCAATCCATTGTAATCCACAAGAGATTCCACAGTTTCCCGTGAGATATTTTACATAAAAACACATACTTGTCTCCAGCATTTTAATGAATAACAACTATTTCTGAAGAAACAAAGTGTTTAAAGATCCTGTAAAACCCTATAAAAGTTTAAAAGAATGTCACAACTCACAGTTTGACGATTCATAGGTCACAGGTTAGTTTGACAGTGTCATCTGCAGAAATAGTTGCTATTCATCGAAATGCTGGGGGACAAGTATAAGTTTTAAGTAAGATATCTCATGGGAAAATATGGAATCTCTTGTCGATTACAGTGACAGGCTTAGCTACATCGATAAAAAAGGGAAAAATTCAATTGTTTCATTACTCTCACGGCTTAACGCGGAGGCAAGATAAAATACCAAAGGAACTTTTGACATCACAAATATGAGGTAGAACTATTTCATAGTAAGTTTGGATCAAATGTTTAGAGCTCTATGAGAAACAAGACATTTAGAACAACTTGGTAAAACTGCCCGACAGTGCGCTTTCTAAAATTATAAATTAGATAAGAATGCTTCATTAAAAAAAGTGATACAAGTCCCTATGAACAAATCTATGTGGACCATATCAAACAAATAATTGTTTATTTGGGTCAACATGATAGCACTTTATACTGCACAGAGATTCTCTGAACTTCCAAATTTACAGCATTTTCTCCCTTCTATCACGTTCGATTGGTAATCATTAGTCTGCTTTCACCTTATCACTCTCTTGGCTAATTCAGCAGACGACAAAGGTGATATTTTTCTAATTTTTCCCAGCAAATAGGATTTGACATTTCATGCAAATTGTCTCCATTGGAGAAATGATAGATCCTATTTTCTGGGAAGAAAATAAGAACAAGAGGCCCATGGGCTGCGATTCGCTCATCTGAGTTTAACAGCCATTGCATATCTGCAGATGCCAAGGAACATTCTTCCAGTATTGCCACAGCAACTAGGAGTGAAATTTGACAGTGCCGTAAAAAGGTCAAAGATCATCCTAGGATCATCATTTGAACAAACTTTGTAGACCTTGCGTTCCCGATCCTATATACCAAGATTCTGCCTCAAAGCTTTCTTAGGTCTGGAGAAGGAGGTTTTGAAGATTTTTACCATATACGGGCATGACAGCCATCTTGTTCAATAGTGCAAAACCATTTGATCTAATTGTTAGTACCACTTCCACAGAAGGTCCCATGTGAAATCTGTTGAAAATTGGCACGCAGTTTCAGAGAAGAAGACATTTAAAATAAGATTTTACACATGTACAAAGCCTAGGGGCAAGGGTAGATACCCGCAGAGGTTGATTGTAACTAACAAGTGTTACTACTTTAAGCATACAATGTTTGTTTCAGCTATTAGTCTTTAATATATTTAAAGAAAATGATTTCTCAAAAGTTTGTATGGGGACGCAAATTTGACTTTCCAATAAAAAAAAGTCGAAGGTCATCCTAGGATCATCATCTTAACAAACTTGGTAGACCTTGAGTCCGCAATGCTATATACCAAGATTCAGTCAAAGTTTTCTTGGTTCTGGAGACGATTTTTAAGTGTTTTACCATATATGGCATCTTTTTCAATGGTGTGGAACCATTTGACAGAAGACTTCATGTGTAATCTGGTGAGAATTGGTCAAGCACTTTCGGAGAAGAAGATTACATGATTTTAAATATGTAATCTTGCCAAGGAGCAAGGGCCTTTAACTTCCAGGGGACAAAATTTTGATTGTAACTAAAAGGGTTTGTTACTTTAATCATATATTGTAAGTTACAGCCATAAGTGTTAAATACATTTTGAGATACTGAACTTTTACTATTTCCCCCATACAAACGCATAGAGACGCAAATTTGACCTTGACGTGAAAAGATCAAATGCCAACCTAGGTCATCTTTTGAACAAATTTGGTAGACCTTGCGTCCTCAAAGCTATATACCAAGATTCAGCCTTGAAGCTTTCTTGGTTCGGGAGAAGAAGACTTTTAAATTTTTTTACCATATATGGTCACGTGGCCATCATGTTAAATGATGCTTAACCGTTTGGACAAATTAATAATAACCTTTGACAGAAGGCCCAATGTGATATCTGGTGAATTTTGGTCAAGCTAATTCAGAGAAGTAGACGTTTAAAGATTACGAGAATTTATACATGTATATAGCCCAGGGGTAAGGGCAGATAACCCCAGGGGACACACTTTTGATTGTAACTTAACGGGTTTGCTACTTTGATCATACATTGTAAGTTACAGCCATGAGTCTTACACTGAATTTTGAATTTTCAATATTTTCTCAATAGAAACGCAAAGGGACGAAAATTTGACCTTGTCCTAAAAGGTCAAATGGTAACCTAGGGTAATCATTTGAACAAACTTGATAGACCTTGAGTCCCCAATTGCTTTACCAAGATTCAGCCTTGAAGTTTTCTTTGTTCTGGAGAAGAAAATTTTTAAGTGTGTTTTACCATATATGGTCATGGCGGCCATCTTGTTTAATGATGCATAACCGTTTGAACAAATTGATAATACCTCTTCGACAGAAGGCCTAGGTAAAATATTGTGAAAATTGGTCAAGCTGATTCAGAAAAGAAGACGTTTAAAGATTAGGAGAATTAATACATGTATATAGCCCAGGGGTAAGGGCAGATAACCCTAGGGAATACAATTTTGATTGTAACTAAAATGGTTTCCTACTTTGATCATACATTGCAAATAAAATACATTTTGAGAAACTGAATTTTCAATATTTTCCCCATAGAAACGCATAGGGACGCAAATTTGACCTGCCGTAAACAGGTCAAATGTCAACCTAGGGTCATCATTTGAACAAATTTGGTAGACCTTGAAACCCTGATGCTATATATCAAGATTCAGCCTTGAAGCTTTCTAAGTTCTGGAGAAGAAGATTTTTAAATGTTTTACCATATATGGGCATGGCGGCCATCTTGTTTAATGATGCATAACCGTTTGAACAAACAGGAGGTGAAATTTGGTAAAACTGGTCAAGATGATTCAGAGACGAGGATGTTTAAAAATTACCAGATTGTACACATGTATACAATCCAGGGGCAAGAGCAGATAACCCCGGGGACAAAATTTTGATTGTAACTAAAATGGTTTGCTACTTTAATCGTACATTGCATGTTTCAGCCACTGGTGTTTAATACATTTTGGAGAAACTGAATTTCAATATTTTCCCTATACCGAAGCAGATTTGCCACTTTATTGTAAGTTACAGCCATTAGTGTTAAATACATTTTGAGAAACTGAATTTTTACTATTTTCCCCATAGGCATAAGGATGCAAATTTGACCTTGCCGTAAAAAGGTCAAATGTCAACCTAGGGTCATCATTTGAACAAACTTGGTAGAGTCTTGCGCCCTCAATTCTATATACCAAGATTCAGCCTTTCAGCTTTCTTGGTTCTGGAGAAGAAGATTTTTAATTGTTTTAACATACATGGTCATGGCGTTAACCTTGATCCCCATTAACAGAAGGCTTCATGTGGAATTTAAAGAAAATTGGCCCAGGGGTTTCAGATAAGAAGTCGTTCAAAGGTGTGGACGGACGACGGACGGACGGACAAAGGACGGAGGGTAATCACAATAGCTCATCCTGAGCCTTCGGCTCAGGTAAGCTAAAAACATTTCAATATGTCGTCTGCTAACTATTTTACCCAGAGTCCTAAGCGTTAAGAGGAATGAATACACTTTCAGGGGAAGCAACGACGTCAAAAATTATGTTTGCATACATCTGTAGTAGGGGCTTGGTATGCAGCAAAGCAGTTTTGCAAAAATGGCAGAAATCTATCACGCGTATCCGGTCCCCTTAGCCCATTTATGCCGAGTGGACTCTTCTACCTTAACTCTTTAGACTGGTCCATTTTCAGTATAAGGAGATCTCGTTAGGCTTTTATATTTACCATGTTTTATAGAAATTCCTGTATTTAATGCAAACAGTGTAGACCCTGATCAGACGCCGCGTGCAAATGTTCCCTTTTATGGTACACCAGGCATAAGTGTGTTAATACAATATCTTTTCACTGCCAGTTTGTAACATATAAGTCAAAGTTTCTTCTAAATAAATTCGATTGATATAAGACTTATTGCATAATAATTAGATGTTCAAATGTTACAATAACAAGTCTTTATAATTTCAAATCAGCCTTTGGTCCCGAATTTTATACAAATACATATATACGTATACTGCTTTTCAGTTTGAAGTCGGCTGATTTTCAGAGTATCTTATCTGTACATAAAAAAACTTTAACTTACAAATTGGTTGATAGGGAAAATGCATAAGGACTCTTTCATATGTTTTCGACAAGAAAGCTCTCCCTGTAATCTCTGTGAAATCAAACCTGCCAGTCAAGATTACAATTGTTCTCAATGGATGCATACATATGCGACACTGTCATACTTCGACTGCGGTCGATTAGTGTTCTATTACTTCATAATATGTTGCGTAACGTAAGTACAGGAAATACATAATTGACATCCTACAATGTCCTCAGACCTTATTTTTTAATTTTCCAAAACAACACAACTTAAAATAATTGCATTTATATTGCATTTAACACGAACAACACATATACACAGTTATAACAATTTTAAGGGGAATGGATACTACTCTGACAAAATAATGTTTGACTCTTCTGAAAAGGGGTCTACTTTTAAAAGAAAGATTTTGTTCCAATCGGGAGCAAATTCTTTCTTTTTAGAGTAGGTCCCTTTTTAGATGGGTTTGATGTTCAGGAAAGCAAAACGGAAGTCACCAAAGTTGTCTCTCTTGTAAAAAAGTGTGTGTCCAGTCCCTATAACATTGTTCATATTTTAGCAATAACTTGATCAATTTATAATACCACTATTACAAATTATGTAAAATAAGAACTATATTGGCACTATCATACATTTGCGATAATAATTGTAACATTTACAAATTCAAACCGAACATAATCTGTATCGGTATTGCACACAATTCTGTATTTCTCTCTAGGCAACTGTGTCGGGCATCGTAGAAACAAACTAAAAAGAGAGAGAATTTCGTACACAAATGAAAAGCGGTACTTTGAGAATAAGTCTAACAAGAGAAGACAGGTTTAGTAAAACGAAACACTCACAAATTGAATAAAAATGAAGTTCAGGAAGCCATATTGACCATCTCCCTCTTCCTCAGTGAGATGGTCACAGCCAGAACATATAACTAAACGACTTGCCAAGTGATCCGCTCCCTCTTTCCCCAGTGAGATGGTCAGAAACAGAACATACAAGTAAATGATTATCCTTGTGAACAGCGCCCTCTACCCCTAGTGAGATGGTCATAGCCAGAACATATAACTAAAAGTCAAAAAGGATTGCCTTTGGAAACAAAGAACACACACAATCACGAAAATCGGAGACTCGGTTTGACTGAGTATCTTCATATGCAACACTGTAGTTTTCGAGGCTGCATAACCCCCTCCCCCCCCCCCCCCCCCTAGCGCCGGCTTAAGCGGTATTCGATTTTCAAAATAACCAGGATGGGCTCAATGATCCCAAAGGAAATAAAACATAAACTGCACTATGACGATGTACGGGGAGACTTTTTACGGCCGCCACACGGCACAACACCAGCTACAGTAGAGTAAAATAAAAGTCAAAAAGGCTTGCCTTTGGAAACAAAGAACACACAAAATCACGAAAATCGGAGACTCGGTTTGATTGAGTCTCTTCATATGCAACACTGTAGTTTGTGAGGCTGCATACGCTCCCCCTCCCCGCCCCCCCCCCCCCCAACCCCCGCTCCCGCTAGCCTCGGCTTAAGCGGTATTTGATTTTCAAAATAACCAGGATGGGCTCAATGATCCTAAAGGAAATAAAATATAACCTGCACTATGATGATGTACGGGGAGACTTTTTACGGCCGCCACACGGCACATAAACCACATTCACCATCTCCCTCTTCCCCTAGTGAGATGATCACAGCCAGGACCTATGACTAAACGACTTGCCAAGTGACCAGCTCCTTCTTCCCCGACGGAGATGGTCAGAAAAAGAACATATAACAAAGCGACTAGAAAAGTGACAAGCTCCCTCTTCCTCTTGCGATATGGTCACAGCCAGAACTCATAATTAAACGAGTAGCCAAGTTACAAGCTCCATTTCCCCTAATTATGTGAGATGGTCACAGCCAGTCCATATAACTTAACGATAAGCCAAGTGAAAAGCTCTCTCTTCCTCTATAAGGTGGTCACAGCCAGAACATTTAACTAAATGACAAGCCACGTCACCTGCTTCCTCCTCCCCTTGTGAGATAGTAAAAGCCAGAATAAATAACTAAACTAGACAATTGACCACCTCCATCTTCCCCTATTGAGATGGTCACAGTCAGAATATAAGATAAACGACTAGCAAAGTGACCCTCTCCCCTAGTGAGATGGTCATAACCAGAACATAATATAAACGACTAACCAAATGACCAAATCCCTCATCCTCTAGTAAGATGTTCACAGGTAGAACATAACTAAACGAGTAGTCAAGTGACCAGCTCCCTCCTCCCCTTGTGAGGTGGTCTCATCCAGATCCTATAACTAAACGACCAGCCAAGCGACCAGCTCTCTCTTCCTCTAGTGAGATGGATACAGCCAGAACCTATAACTAAATGACTTGCCAAGTGACCAGCTCCTTCTGCCGCTAGTGAGACGGCAACAACCAGAACATAGAACTTAACTTCTAGACAAGAGACAAGTGACCAGCCCCCTCTTCCGCTAGTGAGATGGCCACAGCCAGAACATATAGCACAGTGACCAGATCCCTCTTCCCATAGTGAGATGGTCACAGCCAGAACATGTAACACAGCTACTCTCCAAGTGACTAGCTCCCCCTAGTGAGATGACCATAGCCAGAACATATAGCACACCTACTATCCAAGTGACCAGCTCCCTCTTTCCCTGGTTAGATAGCCACAGGTAGAACATATAACACAGCTATTATCCAAGTGACCAGCTCCCTCTTCGCCTAATGAATGGCCACAGCCAGAACATATAACACAGCGACTATCCAAGTGACCAGCTCCCTCTTCGCCTAATGAATGGCCACAGCCAGAACATATAACACAGCGACTATCCAAGTGACCAGCTCCCTCTTCGCCTAATGAATGGCCACAGCCAGAACATATAACACAGCGACTATCCAAGTGACCAGCTCCCTCTTCGCCTAATGAGATAGCCACAGGTAGAACATATAACACAGCTATTATCCAAGTGACCAGCTCCCTCTTCGCCTAATGAGATGGCCACAGCCAGAACATATAACACAGCTATTATCCAAGTGACCAGCTCCCTCTTCGCCTAATGAATGGCCACAGCCAGAACATATAACACAGCGACTATCCAAGTGACCAGCTCCCTCTTCGCCTAATGAGATGGCCACAGCCAGAACATATAACACAGCTATTATCCAAGTGACCAGCTCCCTCTTCGCCTAATGAATGGCCACAGCCAGAACATATAACACAGCGACTATCCAAGTGACCAGCTCCCTCTTCGCCTAATGAGATGGCCACAGCCAGAACATATAACACAGCGACTATCCAAGTGACCAGCTCCCTCTTCGCCTAATGAATGGCCACAGCCAGAACATATAACACAGCGACTATCCAAGTGACCAGCTCCCTCTTCGCCTAATGAGATGGCCACAGCCAGAACATATAACACAGCTATTATCCAAGTGACCAGCTCCCTCTTCGCCTAATGAATGGCCACAGCCAGAACATATAACACAGCGACTATCCAAGTGACCAGCTCCCTCTTCGCCTAATGAGATGGCCACAGCCAGAACATATAACACAGCTATTATCCAAGTGACCAGCTCCCTCTTCGCCTAATGAGATGGCCACAGCCAGAACATATAACACAGCTATTATCCAAGTGACCAGCTCCCTCTTCGCCTAATGAATGGCCACAGCCAGAACATATAACACAGCGACTATCCAAGTGACCAGCTCCCTCTTCGCCTAATGAGATGGCCACAGCCAGAACATATAACACAGCTATTATCCAAGTGACCAGCTCCCTCTTCGCCTAATGAGATGGCCACAGCCAGAACATATAACACAGCTATTATCCAAGTGACCAGCTCCCTCTTCGCCTAATGAATGGCCACAGCCAGAACATATAACACAGCGACTATCCAAGTGACCAGCTCCCTCTTCGCCTAATGAGATGGCCACAGCCAGAACATATAACACAGCGACTATCCAAGTGACCAGCTCCCTCTTCGCCTAATGAGATGGCCACAGCCAGAACATATAACACAGCGACTATCCAAGTGACCAGCTCCCTCTTCGCCTAATGAGATGGCCACAGCCAGAACATATAACACAGCTATTATCCAAGTGACCAGCTCCCTCTTCGCCTAATAAGATGGCCACAGCCAGAACATATAACACAGCGACTATCCAAGTGACCAGCTCCCTCTTCGCCTAATGAGATGGCCACAGCCAGAACATATAACACAGCGACTATCCAAGTGACCAGCTCCCTCTTCGCCTAATGAGATGGCCACAGCCAGAACATATAACACAGCGACTATCCAAGTGACCAGCTCCCTCTTCGCCTAATGAGATGGCCACAGCCAGAACATATAACACAGCGACTATCCAAGTGACCAGCTCCCTCTTCGCCTAATGAGATGGCCACAGCCAGAACATATAACACAGCTATTATCCAAGTGACCAGCTCCCTCTTCGCCTAATGAGATGGCCACAGCCAGAACATATAACACAGCGACTATCCAAGTGACCAGCTCCCTCTTCGCCTAATGAGATGGCCACAGCCAGAACATATAACACAGCGACTATCCAAGTGACCAGCTCCCTCTTCGCCTAATGAGATGGCCACAGCCAGAACATATAACACAGCGACTATCCAAGTGACCAGCTCCCTCTTCGCCTAATGAGATGGCCACAGCCAGAACATATAACACAGCGACTATCCAAGTGACCAGCTCCCTCTTTCCCTAGTGAGATGGCCATAGCCAGAACATATAAAACAACTACTATCCAAGAGATCAGCTCCCTCATTCCCTAGTAAACGACTATCCAAGCGACAAACATCCTTCTCCTCTAGTGAGATTCGCCTAGTGAGATGGTCACGGCCAGAACATATAATACAAGGACAAGCCAAGTGACAAGCTTCTTCTCCCTCTAGTGACATGTCACAGCCAGAACATATAACTAAGCGACTATCCAATTGGCCAGCTCCCTCTTCCCCTAGTGAGATGGCCACAGTCAGAACTTATAACTCAAAGACTAGCTGTGGCTAAGTGACCAGCTCCCTCTTCCCCAAGTAAGATGGTCACAGCCAGAACTTATAACTAAACAACTAGCCATGTGACCAGCTCCGTCTTCCTCTAGTGAGATGGTGACAGCCAGACCATATAACTAAACGACCAGACATATGACCAGCCCCCTCTTCCTTTGGTGAGATGATCACAGCCTGAACATATAACTAAACGACTAGCCAAGTGACAAACTTCCTCTTCCTCTAGTGACATGGTCACATCCAGGACATATAAATAAATGCCTAGCAAAGTGATCAGCTCCCTCTTCCTCTTGTGACATGGCCATAGCCAGAATATATAAATCAACGTCTAGCCAAATGACAAGCTCCCACTTCCCCCGGTGACTTGATCACAGTCAGAACATATAAGTAAACGTCTAGCCAAGTGACCAGCTCCCTCTTCCCCTAGGACATGGGCACAGTCAGAACATATAACTAAATGTCTAGCCAAGTGATCAGCTCCCTCTTCCCTAGTGACATGGACACAGTCAGAACATATAACTAAACGTCTAGCCAAGTGATCAGCTCCCCCTTCCCCTAGTGACATGGGCACAGTCAGAACATATAACTAAACGTCTAGCCAAGTGATCAGCTCCCTCCTCCCCTAGGACATAGACACAGTCAGAACATATAACTTAACGTCTAGCCAAGTGATCAGCTCCCCCTTACCCTAGTGACATAGGCACAGTCAGAACATATAACTAAACGTTTAGCCAAGTGATCAGCTCCCTCTTCCCCTAGGACATAGACACAGTCAGAACATATAACTAAACGTCTAGCCAAGTGATCAGCTCCCCTTCCCCTAGTGACATGGGCACAGTCAGAAAATATAACTAAACATCTAGCCAAGTGATCAGCTCCCTCTTCCCCTAGGACGGGCACAGTCAGAACATATAACTAAACGACTAACCAAGTGATCAGCGTCCTCTTCCCCTAGGACATGGGCATAGTCAGAACATATAACTAAACGTCTAGCCAAGTGATCAGCTCCCTCTTCCCCTAGTGACATGGGCACAGCCAGAACATATATCTAAACGTCTAGCCGTGGTCCGCTCTCTCTTCCCCTAGGGACATGGTCACAGTCAGAACATATAACAAAACATCTAGCCAAGTGATCAGCTCCCTCTTCCCCTACTGACATGGACACAGTCAGAACATATAACTAAACTTCTAGCCAAGTGCCCAGCTCCCTCTTCCCCTAGTGACATGGACACAGTCAGAACATATAACTAAACGTCCAGCCCCCTCTTTCCCTAGGACATGGACACATTCAGAACATATAACTAAACGTCTAGCCATGTGATCAGCTCCCTCTTCCCCTAGGACATTGTCACAGCCAGAACATATAACTAAACGTCTAGCCATGTGATCAGCGCTCTCTTCCTCCAGGACATTGTCACAGCCAAAACATATAACTAAACGTTTAGCCAAGTGATCAGCGCCTTCTTCCTCTAGGACATTGTCACATCCAAAACAAAAAACTAAACGTCTAGCCAAGTGCTCAGCTCTTCATCTTGGACATTGTCACAGACAGAACATATAAATAAACGTCTAATCAAGTGATCAGCTCCCTCTTCCTCTAGTGACATTGTCACAGCCCGAATATTTAAATAAACGTATAGCTAAGCGGCCAGCTCCCTCTTCCTCTAGACATATGGTCTCCGCCAGAACATACAATGACTAGATAAGTAACCAGCTCCCTCTTCCCCTCGTGAGATAGCCAGCTCCCTCTTCCTCTAGACATATGGTCTCAGCCAGAAGATACAATGGCTAGATAAGTAACCAGCTCCCTCTTCCCCTGGTGAGATAGCCAGCTCCCTCTTCCTCTAGACATATGGTCTCAGCCAGAACATACAATGACTAGATAAGTAACCAGCTCCCTCTTCCCCTAGTGAGATAGCCAGCTCCCTCTTCCCCTAGACATATGGTCTCAGCCAGAAGATACAATGACTGGATAAGTAACCAGCTCCCTCTTCCCCTAGTGAGATAGCCAGCTCCCTCTTCCTCTAGACATACGGTCTCAGCCAGGACATACAATGACTAGATAAGTAACCAGCTCCCTCTTCCACTGGTGAGATAGCCAGCTTCCTCTTCCTCTAGACATATGGTCTCAGCCAGAACATACAATGACTAGATAAGTAACCAGCTCCCTCTTCCCCTAGTGAGATAGCCAGCTCCCTCTTCCTCTAGACATATGGTCGCAGCCAGAAGATACAATGACTAGATAAGTAACCAGCTCCTCTTCCCCTAGTGAGATAGCCAGCTTCCTCTTCCTCTAGACATATGGTCTCAGCCAGAACATACAATTAGATAATTAACCAGCTCCCTCTGCCCCTAGTGAGATAGCCAGCTCCCTCTTCATCTAGATATATTGTCTCAGCCAGAACATACAATGACTAGATAAGTAACCAGCACCCTCTTCCCCTGGTGAGATAGCCGGCTCCCTCTTCCTCTAGACATATGGTCTCAGCCAGAACATACAATGACTAGATAAGTAACCAGCTCCCTCTTCCCCTAGTGAGATAGCCAGCTCCCTCTTCCTCTAGACATATGGTCTCAGCCAGAACATACAATGACTAGATAAGTAACCAGCTCCCTCTTCCCCTAGTGAGATAGCCAGCTCCCTCTTTCTTGTAGACATATGGTCTCAGCTAGAACATACAATGACTAGATAGTTAACCAGGTCCCTCTTCCCCTGGTGAGATAGCCAGCTCCCTCTTCCTCTAGACATGTGGTCTCAGCCAGAACATACAATGACTAGATAAGTAACCAGCTCCCTCTTCCCCTAGTGAGATAGCCAGCTCCCTCTTCCTCTAGACATATGGTCTCCGCCAGAACATACAATGACTAGATAAGTAACCAGCTCCCTCTTCCCCTAGTGAGATAGCCAGCTCCCTCTTCCTCTAGACATATGGTCTCAGCCAGAACACACAATGACTAGATAAGTAACCAGCTCCCTCTTCCCTTAGTGAGATAGCCAGCTCTCTCTTCCTCTAGACATATGGTCTCAGCCAGAACATACAATGACTAGATAAGTAACCAGCTCCCTCTTCCCCGAGTGAGATAGCCAGCTCCCTCTTCCTCTTGACATATGGTCTCAGCCAGAACATACAATGACTAGATAAGTAACCAGCTCCCTCTTCCCCTGGTGAGATAGCCAGCTCCCTCTTCCCCTAGACATATGGTCTCAGCCAGAACATACAATGACTAGATAAGTAACCTGCTCCTTCTTCCCCTGGTGAGATAGCCAGCTCCCTCTTCCTCTAGACATATGGTCTCAGCCAGAAGATACAATGACTGGATAAGTAACCAGCTCCCTCTTCCCCTGGTGAGATAGCCAGCTCCTTCTTCCTCCAGACATATGGTCTCAACCAGAACATACAATGACTAGATAAGTAACCAGCTCCCTCTTCCCCTAGTGAGATAGCCAGCTCCCTCTTTCTCTAGACATATGGTCTCAGCCAGAAAATACAATGACTAGATAAGTAACCAGCTCCCTCTTTCCCTGGTGAGATTGTCACAGACGGAACATATAACTAAATGAGCAGCGCAGTCTTAGCCTAGTGAGATTGTCACAGCCAGAACACATAACTAAACGACTAGCCAAGTGACCAGCTCCCTCCTTCTCTCGTGAGATGGTCACAGTTAAAATATATAACTTAAAGACTAGCCAAGTTAACAGCTCCCTCTTCCCCTAGTGAGATGATCAAAGGCTGAACATTTAAATAAATGACTAGCCAAGTGACCATTTCCCTCATCCACCCCCCCCCCCCCCCCCACCTCGTGTGATGGTCACAGCCAGAACATATAACCCAACGACTAGCCAAGTGACCGGCTCCTTCTATCCCTAGTGAGATGATCATAGCTGGAACATATAATTAAATGACTAGCCAAGTGACCAGCTCCCACTTCCCCTAGTAAGATGGTCACGGCTGGAATATATAACTAAACGATTAGCCAAGTGAACAGCTTGCTTTTAACCTGGTGAGATTGTCAGAGCCAGAACACATAACTAAACGACTAGCCAAGTGACCAGTTCCCTCTTACCCCGGTGAGATGGTCACAGCCAGAACATATAACTAAACGACTAACCAAGTGACCAACTCATGTTTTCCCAAGTGTGATAGACACAGCCAGAACATATAACTAAACCACATTGACCATCTTCCTCTTTCCCTAGTGAAATGGTCACAGCCAGAACAGATAACACAACGACTAGCAATGTGACCAGCTCCCACTTCCTCTAGTTAGAGGTAACAGTCAGAACATATAACTGAATCACAGTCAGAACATATAACTGAACCACTAGCCAAGTGAGCAGCTACCTCTTTCCCTAGTGAGATGATCACTGTCGGAACAATATCTTAACGACTAACAAAGTAAGTGAGCAGCTCCCTCTTTCCCAAGTGAGATGGTCACAGCCAGAACCTATAAAACAGCGACTAGCCAAGTTACTAGCTCTCTCTCTTCCGCTAGTAAGATGGTCACAGCCGGAACCTATGACTAAATGACTAGCCAAGTGACCAGCTCCTTCTTCCCCTAGTGAGATGGTCACAAAGCTAGGTAATGCAAAACAAACATAAGAACACATAAATAAACGACTAGCCAAGTAATTACCTCCCTCTTCCCCTAGTGAGATAGTCCCAAAGCTACTATGCTTTCGACATCTTTCAGAATGTCGTTTTCTGCTTGGCGCTTTACATAGAAACAGAAAAGACAAATGGTTTCTGATAAGATATGGCTAATCAGAACAAAACGTTTTTATCTAAAATAAAACGCCAGGCAAAGAACGCCTTACCGAGTGATATCGAAATAAAAGTAGGTAATACAAAACAAAACATAAGAGACGTTACCTAAAAGGATGGAGTAAAAATAATTTCGCAGCTAGAGGCCACAGTCAAATAAAGAATAAACGATATTAGAAGCACAGCATTCGAACGGCGAAGGGTTTTAATTTTGTGAGTGATCCGCCGGCGTTTACAGCAATACAATCTTAATGGCTCTAAATTCCAATTCGGTAATGTTTACTTGAAAACAAGAGTTAAATGGCTTATTTTAGAAACCTACACAAAGAAAGTAGTTCCCAAATAATAAAATTAACGAAGCGTACCTGCCCTTCTGAATTTGCTCTCGACCAATCAAATAGCGCTAAAGCCTGTTGAACTGAAATTATTATGTTCTTTTTTTTTTTTTTTTTGGAGAGGGAGGGTGTGGGGAGGGGGGAGGTGGGGTGGGGGGGTGTTACGGCCCTTTAAAGAATATTTCATTTATATCGAACCAATCATTCATCAAAGTTGGGCGAAAACCGGAGAACCCCGGGAAAAAACACCTGACTAAGCAGAACTTGTCATTCCCACATGTAACCCGAGCGAGGCTCGAACCACTGATGTGAGAAACCTAATGGACTAAAAGTCAGCTCTCCTATTCACTAGGCTACGGGGCCCCGCTATGCTCCCTGTTTATGAAATAGTTTGACACTTTGCTACATATGAGGGCACCAATAGATATCTGTTTAAATTTATTTAATAACAGAAGAACAAACATAGGAAGCAGTAACAGAATATTTGTTGCTGCTTAATCACCGCGTCTAACCGTAACGCCGCATAAACGGTCGTAACGCCGGATTTTCGGTTTAATAACGCCGGATTACGGTAATTTTCGTAGGATTCGCCGCCATTTGAAGAGCCAAGTTTGACAGTGTAGAAAAATAATTTATTTAGAATATTAGGATAGGTTGATCGAACATGAAAAGTAGCCTATCCGGATCTACATACATTCTTCTACCTGCCAAATCTTCAACCAATACATATATTTTTCCTAAATTGTAAAACACACAAAGATAAAATTGTTGTGCAGGTTCGGTCATACGATTAGAAAGCATTCTTAACAAAAGGGTTCGTATTTTTTTTTTTATTTTCTTAAAATTCATGACCAACTGGTGAATGGAAATGCATTTGTAAATGACCTTGTACCATAAACTGGCCGTTGCTGAGAATGTTGTACCGACGAAACAAAGACAATCCAAGATATTTAAGGTACCGCCGGATAAAACGGTATCTTCTTGATCTACAACTGGCCAGTATTCTCGCAGACAACACACACGAAAAGGTAAAACTTTACCTACACAGCCCAATACCAAGTTATCGACACTATAAACTTACTTAGTTTTAATATATGAAGTATCTGAATGTAGCGATATCATACAAGATCAAGCACCAATGCATACTTCAAAAAGTATTTAGATCTATGTACTTTTATCCACAGCTTTTATATAGAATTCTCGCAGACAAACACACTTGAGAGCATTAATATAAAAGATGTTACGGAACAATTCGAGTATGGAAAGAAGACTTGAAAGTAATCGTTAAAAGTGAATAGCTTAATATAACAGGAAAATATGAAATCAAACGGAGTCTCCGATTTTCGTGATTTTGTGTGTTCTTTATTTCCAAAGGCAATCCTTTTTGACTTTTATTGTTCAAGTAGTTTGCAGACTCCCTCCCTCTGGAGTCCTTTAGAAAATGGGGTGATCATATCGTGTACCCCATTTTTTATTATCTTGCCCTACATCTGATTCTATTACATTTTCCCTTTTGTTCTAAGAAACCTTAGATATGGTTATCATTGTATGGAGAGGCATAAACAATTACAAGGGAGTAAAGTATTCAACAAATGGTGATGGTTTTAGTTGTAATCTGTTTTATTTAGATTAGTTTGCGGGACGCATGTACCCGGAGGAGTGGGTAATGTGTAATGTGACTGTATACAGCATTTGTATATTAAAACCGCTATCGTGGCAGGATGCAGTTGCAGCTATAACAATTGCTCTGGGTTGTCTTTTTTCCAGAATAAGCCCAATCATCGTCTAAAATTTTCGGGAATCTCGGGAAGCGAAAAGAACCAAAATGAATATAAACAAATCATATACTATTGTAACGCTCAGAAAACAAGAAAGGTATTCATAACAGGAAAAAATATAACAATGAAATGAAAATAGGTTTTATTTGTTTAAAATGTAAAAATTCGCTTTTCTGACAGTTTTTCTCTATATAGTAAGCCATTTGCATACCAGTCTCCTTTTCGAATCTCGGGAAGCATGAAGACATGACGACAACAAAATATTTAAATTAAATTTAAGCGGAGCGGTTCGGCGTGCAGACGCACTACTATAGACTACCGATGTGGCCAGTGATGTGTGTGACCAAAACTGTGATGGTCCAACAAACGCTTGGGTGGTTCAGTGCTTATCCTGAAAAACAATAAGCGTTCCGTGATTTGGCAGAGACTACTGACACGGCGGCCGTGCCGATAATAGCAACAAAACAGCCAATAACGCCAAGTATTCCAATTGCAGTGTTGAATCACGAGACTTATGACGTCAGCCTACAAAATTTGCGATCGCGGCCATTTTGAATTTTGTCTCCACTTCGAATTTTATTACTATCCATTCTCCGTCTATTTGCAAGCTAAGCATGATTCGTTTTGTGCATAAGGTACACTTTGATGTAGATTTATAGATAACACATAGACGTAACGCTCTTTTCACGTGATAATCTTAAAAAACTCCGACACAATAATATGTTTGTTCGAACAGTTTGTAAGTATTATTGTTGTTATCTTTATGTTGTTTTTTTTTCTGTTTTTCATAATGTGTAGATTCGCCTAAAAAAAAAAGAAAAAAAAAAAAAAAAAAAGAAACAAAGACGAAAAACGCACAAACGGTCAAAAATCTTTAGGAAAAATCCTGAAGCAGTAAAAATGATTTCAGGTAAGCGAACGATAGTATATTGTCGTTGTACCTGTCATCGGCATACACTAGTTTTCGGTATTCGGAAAGCATAGTCCCCGCCCATCGGGGCCCGCGAAATAGATGGGCTGCCTAAAGCCTCCATGGCAGAGCTGCTAGTAACTAAGCAGGACCCGAATTCATGTGATCGGGTCGGTAAAAGTCACACAAATTTGGAGGCAATGTCTCTGAACTACCGAAATATTGTTGACTTGGACGTTATATCGCAATTCATGCAGTGGATTCAGAAGTCAAGCGTGGTCTGAAATCAAATTCAGTTAGATCTGGTTAACCCATCTATGAAGCATGTGATGGTAATTTAGACGCACGGATACAGGTAGCACCTATTAAATTCATATTAAAGGTAATAAGATTGTCTATCTTCATATAACAGGATCATATGAAAATTGTAAAGAAAATATCTTATATGAAATATTAGTTTACGTCTCCTATGCTTTCCATTGTAATTATTGGACAAGTAAGTGCGTTCACACTATTTTACAGTAACAGATAATCTTCGGCTATCTCCAGCGCTACGATGTAGATAGTTGGGTATGTACCACGCGGGGAAGGCATTTTGCTTGTCGTATTTCATTAATTTTGGGCAAAATCCTCAAAAAAATTAGTTTCACAACATCATTACAATCACAGTAGAAGTAAATATATAGTGAACACTGAGGCGGCAGTCGGTGTCATGTGATGATATTTGTTTATTTGCACATGGCCCTGTTTAAGGTAAGTAGGTAACATTGAAGAGCAGGTATGAAATAGGAGACATGAACCAAGTAACACAATAAAGTAGATACAAAAACATAAGGTCACAATCTTGTGCGCTTTATGTCGACCGAGCGCCGTAACAAATGGTAAACGCATCAAACCTGTCGATAAATGTACGTAGATCTAATTTTTTCAAGGCTACAGAGGTGCTTGATCGATACATTCAGATACTTCATATACTAAAACTAAGACAATTTATAGTATCGACATTGGTATTGGACTGTGTAGGTAAAGTCTTACCTTTTCAAGTGTGTTTGTCTGCGAGAATATTGGCCAGTTATAAATAAAGAAGATACCGTTTTATCCGGCGTTACTTTAAATATATCGAGGATTATGCCTCGGTCTTTGTTTCCTCGGTAAAAATTCTCAACAACAGCCAGTTTATGACAGAAGGTCATTTCAAATGCATTTTCATCCACCATTTGGTCATGAATGCGAACTCTTCTGGTAAAAATGCTCTCTTATCGTATAGCCGAACCTTCACAACAATTTTCCCTTTGAGTGTTTGACAATTTCAGCAAAGTATATGAATCAATTGAAGACTTGGCAGTTAAAAGAATGTATGTAGATCCGGATGTACGATCAACTTATCCTAATATTTCAAATAAAGGATTTTCTCTACCCACTGTCAAATCGGTTCTTCAAATAGCGGCGAATCTGACGAAATATAGGGTAATCCAGCGTTATAAGACACCGAAAATCCGTCGTTACGACCGGTTATCCGGCGTTACGGTTGGATGCGGCGTTAATAATATGAATAAAATGGTACATTAAGTTAACATAGTTATGTTAAATGTATGCATCTTAGCCACAGCTCTAGATAAGTATGTTTGACCACAAATATTGATATTTTCATTACTTCTATATATAGACTTACATTATGAATCCTCATTAGAAGCATCTCTGCAAGGCTATTCTAATGGATACCCATAACACACATATGTGTTTGTTGAGAAATAAGAAAAAATATTTATCTGTATACTCGTACATACCCCTCTTATATAGAGTTATGTAAGTGATGATATTTTCACAATATAATATGCGAAATGAAGAATATGTAGTTATCAAGCACATAAAAACAATTTTATGTGGTAAACGAGGTTGCGAAAAACACAAAGCTGATCAAGATGCTAGTACTACGAGGGTCCTGCAAAAAGTTTTGTCACTGGGTTCGGATTACTTCATTGCTACGTTTTATCAAACCTTCAAAGTATCCCCCCTTTACTGAAACATATTTTTGTAACCTTTTTACTAAGGCTGGCTAATCGGAGCTAAAAATATAATCGATTATCAGTGCTGCCATTGTGATTGATAATCGATTAGTAATCACTGAAGATTTGGTAATAATTTCACCTATCTGACTGAGCATGACTCTTGCCATATGTTATACTTTACTGTATGCATTTGGCCAGACAAGCGTGAGCAAACAGTGTAGACTCAGATGAGACGCCGCAAACGCGTCTACACTGTTTGCCACTCATCCAGCTATTTAAGATACTAAAGTGGGTAGTAAAATGTACGTGTTCAAATTTTAGACTAAGTATGGTAAAGTGTTGAGGTGTCTGAATACTATGGGTAAATACGGTAAAGAAACAGACAGAGAAATCAAATGATCGATTATTAGCAAATCTGTTATGATAATGATTTTTGTGGTATTGATCGATCAATTAATCGATTAACCAATTAATCGTGCCAGTCTTACTTTTTACCCAGTCGCGAAAAGCAGATAAATAGTCTGTTTTTGGTATCTGTTGGAGACAGTGATAAATAGCGCTGCCAAGAGAACTTCTAGATGTATACTTATTTCCAGAAAGCATTTTCTTTAGCCTTGGAAATAAAAAAAAAAGTCACAGGGACTCAGGTCAGGTGAATAAGGTGGATGGTTTAAAATTTTCACCTTTTCAGAAGCCAAAAATAACTTAACAATCTCACATTTATGAGAGGAGGCGTTGTCATGTAAAAGGTGGACTCCTGACCATCCTTTACTTGGTCGTTTCTTATTGTACGAGCGTAAAACTCTTTCACTTTCTTCAGTACAGAATTCTTGTAGAATCGGCCAGTGACTGTATGACCAGATGGACAAGGCACTTGAACGACTGGCCCACTTGAATTAAAGAAAATTGCGTACAACATCTTTTTCGAACTTATGGTTCTCTTGGCAATACATGGGCGTTTTGAGCTTTTCGCTTCCATTGCTTATTATCAGCCCTTCTTTGTGGCTCAAACATGTGCACCAAGATTTCATCACCTGTTAGCAAGTTAGAAATAACCCGACTATTACAGCCTTTGTATGTTTTCAAAAGTTCCCGGGCACATTTAAGGCGTTGTGTCTTTTGCTCCTCAGTGAACAAATGAGGTACCCACCTAGCGCAATTCTTTCTCAGGTCCAAACGCTTTTTCAGAATTGTTTGCACACTGCCTTCTGATATGCCAGTACAACTAGCTATATCTTTGACAGACAATCGCGCATTCTGTTCGACCACAATCTTTACAGCAGCGATGTTAGCCTTGGTAACAGAGGTTTTAGGCATTCCAGGACGGGTATCATCTTCAACAGAATATTTCCCAGCTTTAGAAGCTTTAACCCACCTAAAAACTGTGCGCATTGAAATGGTCTGAGGTCCATATATATACCACACAACTCATAAATATCTGCTTTGAATCTATATTAAGCCTAATGCGGCATTTAATATAGCTACGAATTTCAGTCTTCTGGTCCATGTTCCAATGTAACCAGTAAATTGGTCAGTGTATATGACTGCATCTATTTCAATTTGAAATAACTCGGTCAGTTGGAAAGCAATTTGCACGAAATAAACGGGTATAGTTAGCTATTCAATACACCATTCAAGTACAGTGAAGCATTTTAAAATATACCTGGGATAAAACTAAGGAAGCCTATTAGTGACAGAACTTTTAGCACGACCCTCGTAAACAAACGCCTGTGTTTATATCTGCAGTGCCGATTTTTCTACATATTATTTGGTAAACATAGCGGTACACATTATATAGATTTGCCATCTTCCGTGAACTCTTGAATACAATCGTTTCAGAACAATGTACGAGGGCAAGTCAATAAAAAAACCAGCCTAACTTTTTTCTGGGTGAGATCGATGTCTTCTTTTTCGATGTAATTGCCCTCTAGAATGATGCACTTGGACCAACGGTGTTCCACTGCCATCAGCCCAGAACTGAAGAAGCCAGGGTCCTTGTCTCTGATCCACTCCTCAACTGCCGCCACGACTACTTCGTTGGATCGGAAATGACGTCCACGGATATCCTTTTTCAAGTTTGGGAATAGGAAATAATCACTAGGAGCTAAGTCCGGAGAATAGGCGGGGTGCGGTATTAGCTTGTACCCATTCCGCTCAACAGCATCCATTGCAATTTTGCAAGTGTGGACTCTCGCATTGTCCTTTTGGAGCAGAATCCCTTTGGAGAGTTTACCTCGGCGTTTTTCACGGATCACAATTCTCAGTTAGTCGAGCAAATTTGCATAATACGCACCTGTTATTGTACTTTTCTTTGCTAGAAAGTCCAATATAATAACGCCTTGTGCATCCCAAAATACAGTTGCCATCACCTTGCCAGCAGAGGTTTGCGTTTTGAACTTCTTTGACCTCGGAGACCCCGGGCTTAAACTCTGGCGACTTTGAGCTTTATTCTCTGGCTCATAATAATGGACCCAGGTCTCATCTACAGTCACCAGACCTGAAAGGAAATCATCTTCCTTTGACCTAAACCGCTTCAACAATGCGCTGTATACTGATGATCTGGTTGCCATTTGCTCGTCGCTAAAGGATTTTGGGACCCAACGGCCTGTTAGCTTGTGCATACCCAAGCGATCAAGTAAAGTTGTTGAAACGCTACCATGTGAAATGTGTAATGCATTCGCTATTTCTTCCACCTTAATTCGCCTATCAGAGTACACCAGATCCCGTACTTTGTTACACATTTCTTCATCGGTGGCATCTGATGGGCGTCCAGACCTGGTTTCGTCTTCTAAAGACGTTCTACTGCGTTTGAATTCTCCAATCCAGAATTTAACTTGTGCATACGATGGTGCAGAAGACCCATAAACATTAATCAACTCGCAATGTATTTCCTGACCTGTTTTCCCTTTCAAATACAAGTACCAAATTACAGCACGGTACTCAACTTTTGACGAAAAGCTTACTTTTGCATCGCTAACCATATTTGACATTCAATATCTTATGAGTGAATGACACGATAAGGGTGCAATTTTGCCCTCAGGCCTAAAACATGTATTGAAACAAGGCATGAAAATCTTGGGTGTCTCGGTCAGTTGGAAATGGGATAGGCTGGTTACTTATTGACTTGCCCTCGTATTATTGCTTGTTTATTCACATCTAGAACATCGTATCTGGCTGACCAGTAAATGCGTCTAGATCCTCGTTTACATATAGATACATGTATGTACTATTGTCAGTCTACATGTTTGTAAGTTTCAGTAACGGCTTAAAGTCAATATAACGCTTCTGAGATAAAAACGTGAATGGCAACTTTATTTCAGAAGCGTTATATTGACGTTTAGATGTTATACTGACGTTGAACCGTTACTGAAATTTACGTCTAATGTCGATAAACTTTGTACGAAATGCCTGAGAAAATGCAGTTAATTTATGATGATCGAACAGCAGTGAACTATGACAGAGTTTTCATTTTATTTATAACTGAATGCTGTATGTAACACCTATAACAATGATCTGTATTGAAACAACATCATCAACCTTAGTAGAATAGACTTACCTTTAAATATTTGATAATGGGGAATGTCTGAGCTGTGAGAAATAAATATTTTGGTGGTCACTGTCTGTACTGAATAAATAAGGTACATAAACATTATGTACATAACGTAGATAATTTGGTGGAACGTACCTTAAACATGATTTCAAGTCAGTTAGATGTTAGCTGACATAAAAAACTCCTGAAAAGTGGCTGGATATTGTGTAAAACGCTCTTTTTGTTAAGTATATAGCTATTCTTTTTCAGATGTATGTAATGTTGTCAAGCGAACACGTTAAGGCGGCCAATTATCCTGTGCTCTTGACAATCAGTACAAATATTTCCCCATACATCTGGAAAAGAAATGGATATATTTGTTTTAATCCACAGCTTGACAATATTTTCCGACTTAAGAAAATGGGAGAAAAAAAAAAACAAAAAAACAAAACAACAAAAAAAAAAACAAAAAAACAACAAACAAACAATCTCTGTTTTTTCCTTTGTTGTTGTTGTTTTTAATTCTCTAATTTAACCTATTGTACTGTCTTAATAAATGGATCAGTCTGTATGCTTCATCAGTATTCAAGGGCATCTTGATTGAATTAAATCCAGTGGCGATACTAGAATGACCAATCAAAATTAGGCGAGAAATTTAAAACATTTCAACAATCTAAATGTGCTTCATGGTGGCATTGTTTTACTTACAGAATCAATTAAGGTTTGACTTGCTTATCTAAACATACTGGGGGTAACAGGGTCTTTTAGCTGTATCAAACACACTAGTATAAAATATAATTAACATTTACCATGATGTAGGCTAAACTGCCAGACAATTTCTGTAGGGAAGGGAAGAAGTGATCACTTCAAACTGTATTCAAAGTAAATGCTTCAAATGTAAAGAAAAATGAAATACCAAGCTCTCTCTTAAGAATCAAAGTAAGAAGGACTTTATATGTCTGTTTTAGTTTAAAATTCAGAATGTCTGTTTCAGTTTAAAATTCAGAACGCTAAATGTTTTCCATCAGCTATACAAATACATTTTTTCTGTTTCTAATAATAAGCAGAAAAAATAAGAACTCTAGTTAAAGGGGTTTTCAGATAAATGTTTTTATTATTTTGCATGCCGCGAAAACATTTGTGTTGAGTATTCATTAGAAGTGCCTCGTCCAGCTATTTTTAACCGCATATATTTTTCGTGGAGAAACCGGAAAACACGAAAACATTTTGGATTAAAGAAAGTGCCTTATCTAGAGCTCTGCTTAGATACCATTTCAGCAACTTCCCTGGTAGGAATACACAAAAAACTGTCCACAATAACTGTACACGATAACAGTACATGATAACAATACATTTATTAGAATTTGTCGGTACTGGAACTTCAAAGGGCTGTGGATTAATAAGTGTGTATTTTTGTGTTTCTCTTAACAATATAATTATAAAGGTACTGATCCAACAACATCCGGAAAAGAAATAGATAAAGAAATATGATAGATGTCCATCGCAGTTGTAGTTAAGTTTGTCTGATCTTTCTAAATAGGGATAAAAGCAAACAGATTTTCCAAAACATGCTGTTGTTGAAAAAGCCTGGATTTGCAACAAAAATAAGTTGGCAAGGAATAGCCGAATTACCAAAAGAGGCACCAAAAGAAGAAGGAATGAGGAACAAACAATGACAAAACAAATGTCACATATGAAGCCAGCGATGCACGACTTAAGAAGAAAATCAACACAAGATCCGCCTTGGACCCACTGCTGGGGGCTTAAAGACATTTGCGGGTAATTGCCATTTTTTGTGTAATCCTCAAAAATGAAAGTTGAGCCAGAGTGAAAATGTTGCTGTTATTTGGTACAAGACTGAGTAAATTTAGTAAATAAAGAATCATTGATTTTTCCTGTTTTTAGCACTGAGTCGTCAAATTTGGCTTTAAATGTGAGTAATGAAAAGTGCATGTTTGGAATTTTTTAACGTTTTGTCTCTATTCTAGATCTGCTAAAGCTGAATTGGTTCAGCATTTCTTAAATGATTTATTTCAATATACAGTATCCCCTGTGTTAGTATACAAGTAGAATCCGCCATATCAACAAAGGATAATGCATCCGTTTGGGGGATTTTATGTATATTTTAGTTCCTGAATTTATATGGGTGTAGGGGTAAATTAGCACGATGACCCACACTTTTCTTTTAATTTTCTGTTGTATATTACCCTCCCTCTCCAAAGAATAAACCTATTTTGTGAGATTTTCTATGTAACAATTTTCTGTAAGGTCCATAATATGGAAGAAATGGATTTATTTGAAGGATTTTTAGGAAGTGTCGAAAATTGGCATTGCAGATTCCTGTCTCATCTTGACAAATGAGCAGCAGATGTGTATCAATATCCTGTACGGTTTTGCTCAAAATTATAAAATTAAAAGTAAGGCGAATGCTATTTTTGTCATACAATCAACCAACAGAATTATTTGCACATATTTTCGGGAAAACTGTTGAGGGTGGCGTCATTCCAGGTCAGATTGTAAAAGACCTAGTACGATGACGTATCATTTTTATTTTAAAACTAGTGAGCCAGTATATGAAACTGAATACATGCAAAGTCTTAAGCAGTTTGCAGTGCAGTAAGGATTTTCCGCATATGTCCTTAAACCAGTTTTTTTTTTCGCGCGAAAACTCGACCTTAATTCTTATGCAGCTTCAAATTACAAACTTATGTTTAGTGTGCATTGTTCCCTCTGCCTCATCATCGAAACATCATGGTGAAACACGCATAATCACATACACTATAATGAAACAAAGCAACGGCTCATTGTTGAGCGGAAGCCAAAAGAAAACCACAAATATAACCACGATCTCAGACATGGATATTCAGGCGCCAAAAAACCTATCAGATTTTTTTACACGAAAGCAATATATAAGTGACAGAGGCTTAAATGACAGAGTCGTTAAGCAATGGTTTCTGGAGATATTTGAGCCCAGGTATTCTAGCTGTACGCTGGACTGAGCATGTACAGTTAGCAAAATCCCGAAGGCCAAATAGCTCAGCCGAGGATGACCTGTTTTGAGTCATACACCTGAACTTGCAAAATAATCTGGAATTAAATAATCTTGTTTGTGTCTATAAAGTCTCCTGAAATTGATTATGTATTCACAGATTTGTTATTTTAAAGCAATATGGACATCGCCAATAATAAAATGACACTATGTCCAAGGCATATGCTTAAGATGACCTGTAATAAATTAAAAAAATGTTTAATCCGACTCGTTCAGGTAAATCGTCTCTTTCAGTTCAATAATGACAATTACCTCCAGAAAATGAATGCGATGGTTAGTCATATGGCTCCCGCGTACGCGTCGTTATTGAACAGGACTTTCTCAAAAGTAGATCTCTTGCGCCCAGTATATGATTGAGATTTTCTGGATGACATTTTTATGGTATGGGATCATTCCACAGAACGCTTACATAGTTTCATAGATGCTCTCAATTCTTTTTCATCCATCAATCACATTCACATATAACGTTTCCACATAGAAAGTAAACTTTTTTGATGTCACTGTTTCCAAGACCGAAAACCTTGAATTTGTGACTAATGTATATGTGATGTCCACAAATGTTCGCCAATATGTTAAATATTCATCTGTCACCCTAATTGTCACCCTAAATCGTGCAAAAATGGCATTCCTTATAGTCAAGGTTATAGATATAGAAGAAGTATAAAGAGCTAAAAGTATAAAATACGTTTTACTCATTTATCCATTTGCAATCATGTTGATAAAGTATAGAATTTGAATAGTAAAAGTTTCATAAACAAGTGTAACTTTATTTATTTAAAATCACTTAGATAGTTTGTTTTAATTAGTATTTTATTTATTTATATTTTTTAATCAGGAATTAAACATTTAATCCACTATTATTATGAACTGTATAATAGCCCCTTTCTGTTCTTGGGTCAAATCCAGTGTTATCTTTTTGTGTGGACGTTTTCTTTGTCTTTTTTTTCTGTGTTTCACCAAGAAAATACATTACATTATGGGCTTCTGCAAACTACAAATTATTGCCTTTTGAATATGTCATAACCTTCAAAGTGCAACCCAATAAACATGTATGATTTTAAGACACCTGCTAAACAAACAAATGACATATATTGTAACACGCTGTAAAAAAATAGGTGATGAAGTTTGTAGTAAGGTGTGAATAAAACAATATTGTCATCAAATACAAAGACACTTTATGACACTTGTGAAAAACAACATAAAACCAGTCTGTGTAAACCAAGACTTCTTTTCATTATGTTCATTCTTAACCTAATACATAAATAAAAGTAAATTAAGAAATAGATAAAAAGAATCAGTCTTTATTTTTTTTCATTTTTGACAACTAAGAATTCATTTATTCACTTTATATTTCAATTAGAATACATAAAAGTAAAAATAAAATAAAATAAAATAATAAAACAAAATAAATAAATAAATGCTTAATTGATTTTAAATATTTCTTATAAAAAAATTATCAATAAAGTTTATAATTAAATCAAAATATTCATGTAGTTCAGGTAAAGACAATGAACACTTTATTATATTATATTCATTTCCCCCTTTCTTGCCCAACCGAAACAAACTTCAGTCTTTGATAATCACCTCAAAATCACTTAAATAAGACCAGCCTTTGATGTGATCCCCCTCTATTAGGGCTGTATATTGTGTGCAATCATGATGGACCACCCCAACCAAGAGGCAGAGAATATGTGTCTTTAAATATAAATGTAAATATCCCGGAACTGCAACAAATACGAAGCATAACGTTCCCGAGGCACCAACAGAAGGAGAGCTGAGGAACAAGCAACAGCTAAACAAACGCCACAATAAACTATCGAATGAAGAAGGCATATCTCACAATCAATACCAGAACTAGGTTAAAGCAAAGGATTAAAGCAATGGATTAAAGAATCACATATTTATGTTGTGTCGGCCCTCCCTGGTGTATAACAGCCTCTTAAAGCCACTGAACTTCTACTAGGTTCATGGTGTCCTCGGGGATAACCACCAGTAAATATGTCGGCCTAGACATAAACAAATTCGAAGTGTCGCAGAAACTGATTAAAGAAGCACAAAGCAACAATAGTTTGTAATATACTGATTTGTATCAGATGCAACAATTCCATCGACCGAGTTAGTTTTACATAAAGTAATACATCTTCAAGGAGAATAACCCTTACATAGAAATCTTTACCTCCTTTCACTTTTCTACTCGACAATATTTATATAAGATTTGGTACTAAGCTATTTAGACAAATTGTTGGTATTCCGATGGGTACGAATTGCGCACCGCTTGTGGCTGATTTATTCTTTTTCTGTTATGAAAGAGACTTCATGATGTCTCTTTCTGAAGAAAAGCAATCTGCAGTTATTTAAGCTTTCAGCTCGACGTCTAGATATTTTGACGATTTATTAATAAGTATTGATAATAAGTACTTCGATGGTTTGATTAGTCAAATTTATCCTTCCAAGCTTCAATTAAATAAGGCAAATTCTTCTGAAACTGAAGCCCCGTTTTTGGACTTGCATTTGTATATTTTAGATGGGTTAATTTCATGCAAAATTTATGATAAACGCGATGATTTTGAGATTGTAAATTTTCCTTACTTGGATGGGGATGTTCCTCGTCGAGCATCCTACGGTGTTTATATCTCGCAACTTATTCGGTTCGCCAGAGTGTCTAGTCGTTTCTAACTTAAACACTCGAAATAGATTTTCAACTGCTAACCTTCTAAATCAGGGCTATCAGTACCATAAACTCCGCAAAGTCTTTTCTAAATTTTATGACGTAATTTCGATTTAGTTTCAAAATTAAATGTTGGACTTAAATCGCTTCTGCAACAAGGCCTATCGGAACATGTATTTTATGGTGACTGGTCATTCATGATTACCTAGTAAAGTTTTGGTTCAACCTGTTGAAAAAATTATACACAAGTCCAATTCTACCGAAAGATTCAAAAATATTTTAAGACATGGACTTGAACTTAAATGGATTAAACGTTTACAAACCCCTTTTCCACTTGGATTTAATGATAATATTTACCATGAAGGAAATATTTCTAAAATGCCGGATTTCCCTTTTAGATATTAAAAAACGTAATAAACGATCCCATGGTAAGTGCAAAAATGGCAATTTTAAACGAAAACATAAAACTGTCTTATCTCTTTTTGATTTAAAGATTCTCTTAAATTCTGGACGTCATCAAATGCTTTCTAAACTAGCTTCACTGTCTGTTTCTTCATTACGTAAGTTAGATGACGAGGCGAATAAATTTTATGATAGAAAACATGATTTGTATGAAGCAGCTCTCCTTACTAGATGTTAAACTCAACATGCTCTTCGTCCTTACACTGATTCTGAAATTAACCACATTAGACACTTCATCGAAATTCCATTCATTAATAAAGGTATTGGATTCATAGATTTACCTAGCATATTTCGAGATAATAATGTTATATCTACTATACCTTCATATTTCGAAAACACGGAATTTGTTATAAATATAACAAACCTATCCGTAATACTATATTTAATTTCAATAAATTAGTTTCTGATCTTGATATTGAAACTAGTTCCCCTGATTCTTGAGATTGTAAAGATTCTAAATTTTGTTATCAACCAGCGGGTCATATTGTCACTGGTAACTTGAAGATTATAACTGATTCACGAATCCGTTCAGTTATTTCAAATGGACCTAAATATATATTCCCAGCCCACATTGATTTCAATAAATGTCGGGAAACAATTGCCAGTGCTTTAAATGATTATTGTACGCGCTGGTGTAAACGAGAGCATGTTGAGTCTAATGCTTTAAATAATTGGAAATTAAAGATTTTTAAGATCATTGATGAACGTGTGTTATTTTGCTCTAATAACCTTGATCTTCTCCCTCCTAAGCCTAAATTATCTTTTCGATATTTGAAACAAGGTATCCAAGAATTTCATGGGAAGTATGTTTTGGCTCCAGCTGATAAAGCTGCTAATAATGAAGTGTTGTGTGACGACTTTATTATATCAATACTCTAATACAAGAACTTGGTAGTACTTAAACATATGAACGGATTTCTACTGACGAGAGATCTATTGTTAATACCCATTCTATCGATGTTACTGCTAAGTTTGCAGTGAGTATTAAAGAAAAGCAAGACAGACTTCCTACGTTATATTCATAAACGACCTCATAAAGCATATTTCATTGCTAATTCTAGTTCATGTACGACTACTAATTTGTCCAAACTGCTAACTTCATGCCTTACTGCTGTTAAAAAACATTGGTTTAGATACTATGATGCTGTTTACGAAAGGGACGGAATTAACTATTTTTGGTTAATTTAAAATTCTAATGATGTTCTCAATAATTTAAATCTAAAAACTTTCGGGCTTCTAAATTGTCTACATATGATTTTTCTACACTGTATACTACGTTACCTCATCATCTTATAAAAGATAAACTTATTGATTTAATTAACCGAACGTTTATTCGGGAGAATACCCAATATTTGGCCTGCAACGAAGAATGTGCTTTTTTCACTTCTGATGTATATAATAATCACAATTGATGGTCGTGTCAAAAAGTCTGTGATGCCCTTGTTTATCTTTTGGATAATATCTTTATTAGATTTGGAACTAAACTTTATAGGCAAACTATTAGTATTCCGATGGGAACTAATTGTGCTCCTCTTGTTGCAGATTTGTTTCTTTTTTGTTATGAGAGAGATTTCATGAAGTCTCTCTCACGTGAAAATCAGGCTGACATTATTCAGGCTTTCAATTCAACTTCAAGATACCTTGATGATTTATTAAATATTGACAATATTTACTTTGACCAAATGGTGGACCGGATATACCCTACGGAACTCCAATTATATAGAGCAAATTCTTCCGATACCGAGGCACCTTTTTTGGATTTGAATCTATGTATTTCTAATGGTACGGTTTCCACCAAAATTTATGATAAACGAGACGATTTTGATTTTGATATAGTCAATTTCCCTTTTCTGGATGGCGATGTCCCCCGGCGTACCTCATATGGGGTATACATATCTCAACTTATTAGATTCGCCAGAGCTTCTTCAAATCTTAATGACTTTAACTACCGTAATACAGCCCTTACTGCCAAACTTCTTAGGCAGGGCTATCGTTATTTTAAACTTCGTAAGGCGTTTTCGAAATTTTATCGCAGACACAGTGCCTTGTTAGAAAAATATAGCGTCAGTCTGAAAACACTTCTGCAACAAGGTATATCGGAACCAGAATTTTACAGTGACTTAGTGTACAGATTTAGAAAAATTGTAGGTAAATCTAACTTTTCGGAGCAATTCAGAAAACTTATTAACCGTTATAAAAGAATTGGCTATAGCCTGGATATTATGCGGCAGACTGCATGCCTAGTTGTCAACCCATTCATTGTTGATGGCTATGCTTCACTCTTTAATTGCGCCACGGCGGTTCGGGCCTCAGACCCAATGACGGCCTCTTCGTAAAACTTTAACCAGTGGGTTGGGGCTTGACGATATGTCTTTGGCTTGGCCCGTCGCGGTTCTACTATTGGTTTTCATTTACTCTGGCATACAGTAGAATTAGCCATGAGTACTCGTCTTTGTTTATTATAGTGATTAATTTGATTTTTGTGTTTTCGCTTTGATGCATTGACTGAGTTGGGAGCCTTTATGCGAACCGAATTTTTATGTGTTTCTGTATTAAGAGTAGCATCGGGACCCAGGGTGAAGTTAGCTAGCTGTAAAAGTGCTTTAAACCCCCCGGTGGTTTACTCTACTGACCGTTCTAAGGCGGTGGTCCCGGTGTTAGTCTTACTCTTTGTTGCTTTGTGGTTTATTCTACGAGGC